>CM069441.1:4256435-4474434 GCA_035610835.1 Ophiura sarsii
GGTTTACGATTAAAAAAGCCTTCCTTATGAGCCTAGTTCTCAAAATTCATATTTTAAGAAAGTGAAAAATGTGTTCAAATTGATAAAACTGGCAACAATTATTTTTAAAAATAAATAATGATTTTTTTGGGAAATCTTAAAATTTTGACGCGGGTGAAAAAAAGTGATGCGGGCGGGTAACGGGTAACGGGAAACTTGATATCGACTTTCATGCGCCTTATTGATCAGAAAACAACAAAATATTGAATTATTATTATGTTGATAACTCATTTTGTAATCATCTAATATAATAGGAAACAGACCTCTCAGATGTTGGTAAGTCTTTTTTTCTTCTTCAAATTCTCCATGAACATTTGGTGAATTTTGATAACAAAATTTGTTGAACATTTGGTGAATTTTGATAACAAAATTTGTTGAAAATTTGGGAAATCTTTCAAATTTGTTTTTTGTAAATGTTTGAAAATTAAAACATAAATAAATGGATGGTCGGGTGCGTAACAGGTCCCCCCCCCCCACCCCCCCCCACCCCCCCCCCCCCCCCCCCCCCCTGTCGCCTAAAGCAATTTTTACTTCTCTTAAATAAATCTAGTACTGTGCAGTGTGCATTGCATACATGTAGACCTTCAGAAACGCATTGTGATTCATGAATCACAATGACATTGTATGTCTATATTCAATCCTAAAGCAATTTTTACTTCTCTTAAATAAATCTAGTACTGTGCAGTGTGCATTGCATACATGTAGACCTTCAGAAACGCATTGTGATTCATGAATCACAATGACATTGTATGTCTATATTCAATCCAGATGGTCTTGTGAATTGGTGGTCAGTTCTGCATTCAAATAAAATGATCACCCATTTTGCTAGATACCATTAACACCCAATAGATGATACCATGGACCACCAAGAGTTGGGTGGAATAATCAGTACATCATTCCATATTAGCATTACCTTAATTTCAAACTGCCAGGTCTATAATTGGGTATCCATAGTTTGAGCCCATGACACAAAATACCCTTAAAGCCAACGACCCTCTCCCCTCCCTCCGTTCTACGGCAAACAGACCTCTCAGGTAGGGTCTGTCGGCTAGTTTTTTGTTTGTTTATTTTCCTCCCAAGATTTCTGTGAATTTTCAGCAATTTAAAAATTAAAAAAAATGTTAAAAAAAAGGGTTGTTTGTGCCCGTGGAAGAGGTTTTTTTTTCTCGTCGCCTATTTGCTAACTTTGACAGTAGACTCAATACATTTTTCAACTAAAATAGGGGCCTATGTTTCATAGACAACTTATTAACCATTCTTTATCTTTAGCCACCAGTGTTTTGCAGTGTTCAAAACTTTACTAAATGGTGAAGATGGAAATTAAATGTGGTAGTGGTATACTGGAATCACTAACATTACAATCCAGTTTAGCTGCGGACACAGCTTGAAAGGATTTAACTAACATAGTACCAAAGCGTTCCAGGCTACCACACGGTCCACACTACTCTACCCCATCCCATATTCCTAACAGTTATAACCCAGATAATTGAATTTGAAAACTGTCGGGTATTGGAAACTAACTTTCTACAATATTTATCCACATCAATACACTGAAAATGTATTTTATCTCCTGGATCATTTATTTTCAGCTACATAATATAATTATGTGTAATTCACTAACTGTATACATTTATTTGCTTTGCTATGATTTTAATGTATTATACCCTTACACTGATCATATTTTCAGAATATTAGCACTTTATTCTTTCTTTGCATTATTAATGCTTGCTTGATTAAAGCTGGCTATTTAGCCTATTTTGCCGTTTCACACACGTTGTATACGTTGTATTCCAATCCATTTCCATCATCTCATTTCAATCATGTGTATTGAATGGCTATGAATGTGATCAAAGAATATGTTGTTGCACAAGCTACAAAACTATAGCATATGTTGAAGATGATTGCAATTATTGTGTATCAAATTTTGCAATGAATTCTTTTATCACAAGTTATCAGCTTACTCAAACAGGCTATTGGTAAAATAAGAAACTGATGTAATTCAATGCAAGGGTACTAACACTGATCAAATAAAGTTGGCCACCTGCACTTCTTCTGTACACGTGTGCATGCTATATTCAATCATGCAGAGGAAACGCACCTCATCATTTAGGGAATTACAATTTCAATGTTTTTAATTTAATTAATATCCAATGGTTCACATTTAACACGGAAGGGTCCACTTGCTCATTTTAACAAATAAAAATAATATATGCATATTGGGACATAAAAACTTTCACAAATTTATACATGGCTTTTAAAGTGGAACCCTTTTTTTTGCTTGTCAATTTTTTTAAGTGAGTGAATTTATCAGGGCAACCATTTTTGGGTGAAGTCATTCGGTGCAATATTTTGTAATAGATTCCTCAAGGTAGTTTTAGGTGGCGATACAATTTATTATTCGATACACAGTTATTGTATCACCTGGTAGCCTAAATGAATTTAGAATCAGTAGAATAATAAAAACATGAACATATTTTGTTTATAGCAATGTACAAGTATGTAGCCCATCAAAGAAAAGGATCGTCTCTTGGATCCAAATTTGATCGTTAACTGTTGACATAACTTTTTATTATAATTATTTGAAACTGCCTGGCTGCAGAGTAATAACAGACTGCTATTTCCTTTGTACATATAGTCTGGTCTCTATATAATATCAATTGAGTCAGCCTCGTAAGACAAACATATTTATGTTTATTTGTTATAGTTATGTAAGTAATGCTATAATTCCATTGTTCTTCAGCTTGCGAACATTTTGCGCATTTTGTTGTACTAAAACCTTTTGAATAACAGTTTGTTCATTTGCATGATATTTATCTTTCTTGCGCAGGTGCCTTGGTTGATTTCTCCAAGCTCGATCCCAGAGGTACAGTTACTTCCATTCATTATTGTATTGTTTGCTGTGTTTGCTATCAGAACTGTGCACTCTCATCTCTAGAACATGATGTTATCAAATAATACATTTTGTAGGGCTTCATTTGTGTGAAGATGATCAATTAACAATATTAACATACTCAATCCATGTTTATGTATGTGCTATGTGTGTTTGTTCATTTTATCCCCAGTCCCATGTTTATTCTGTCAAGGTGTGTGATTATGTTCAATGGTCAATTGTTTAGCTAAGTTATTGTCTATTTGTTGTTTATTGTCAGTGTGACAGGTTATTTCAATTTCAGTGAAATGTAACAAATTAATGTATTCAGTTTCTCATTTAAAAATTGCTTCCACATTACTGAATGTAAATCCTATCCTAGGCTGAATTATTGTTTCATGTGTGGTTTTGTTTACTGCTGGCGTGTGTGTGACTGATTGTACAAAATGTATTGTATCAATGTTGAGGATTGTCATTGATCATTTGGAGATGCTGTGTGAATTGTAATGGAGTGATGTGCTTGCTAAGACTGTGAGCTGAGTGTCACACATTGAAAAACCAAAACAAAACAATGAAAATCAATCATGCACCCCACCCCCCCCTTAATGGAGGCACCATTTGATTTTTTTTTTTGGGGGGGGGGGGGGGGGGGATTATGGAAGTTGGGGTCAGGCAGAATTTTGTTTTTTGGTTCATGAGGAGGCAACATTCTTTACATTGAGTTGGATGAGTCAATTTTTTTTAAACTCAGCAGTGGGTCAACTTTTTTCTTCTTTTCCTGGTTGGTGGGCAATTTTTAGAAAACTTCCATGCCCCCCCCCCCCCCCCCCCCCCCCCCCACTGAGTATCTAATGGTGCGTCCCCTATGTAAAAAATATCTAAACAAGGATTGATTGTGTGTATCCATACAAGTAGTTCATCATCATACTGGAGAGATTTCTAGGTGCAAAACATTTGGGTTTATAAAAATGATGATTACAATCGTACCCCCTACACACACAAATGCACTCCCACAACCCCCTCACCCTTCCCCAAAAAAAAAGAATGAAAAAGAAAAAATTACAAAAAAAATAAAATACAAAATACAAAAAACATTACACAATCCAACAAAATAAATTTGAAAAACAAAGAATAAACACAAAAACATGAAAGCACAAGAAAGGGAAAAGATGTAGAAAATAAGAAATATCTAGTGGGCTGGGAACATCTTTCACTTTTATATTTGTATACAAAGAAATCTCAAAGTTCCTCATGGATCCCTTTTTTGATATGCCCTGTACATGTATTGCATTCACTTATATCCTCACAAATGAATAAAATGAATATAAATTTTATAAATTGTTTCACTTGGAAAAATTAATTACCAGTACATTTTTTTCATCATCAATATTGCGTCAAAGTCATTGCATTCTATTCAAATTGATGTACAATTATTACATTGATATTTTTAAATGAAAATGCATTTAATCAAAACTCTGCATATTAATCCAAATACATACCATTAATCCATTATTACCAACCAGCATATTATTTATGTATAGAAGTTACCATGGAAACAACTATGCCCAATTACACACAGTCCTACTCACCAACTATTGATCTGCCAAATATTGTATGATTCACCCTATGTCATGTATTATCCATGGATGACGCTGCATTCTAATACACTGTATACACTTTTAATTCTACATCGTACCTTCATGTACAAGATTGATACAATAGGCTTTTATAGAGCGCCATTTCATAAAGATCACAGCGCTAAAGATGATAGAACAATACAAAATGCATGAAAAATATACACAAAATAGTAAAGAACATGAAAACAAAACAAAGGGACCTGACTGAAGCATGTGATGGAGCTACTTGGGGAAGAGGTGCGATTTCAGACCCTTCTTAAAGCTGGAAATTGAGTAATAAAATACTATTTAAAATTGTGTTGTCCTTTTTTTTTAGGAAATACATAGCAAGTTATGAAATTTTGCAGAATTGGAATTTAGAGTAAATTCAAGAAATGAAATTTCTATCCTGAAGGTGTATTCATGAATACTATGTAAAATTTGTATAATTTTTTTCATTCATTTATGTTAGTGTTTACATTGGGAATGTTTTGATGATGCCTTTATGAAAATATTGCAGTTGAAATTTATAGCAATTTTATAATATATTTTATGGCTGTCCTGGACAGCCATAAAATATAAGCCTGTCCTACTTGCAAGACAGCAATATAGCAAATCGAGCATCTGCATATGGTAGCATGTGTCGTATCGCATCAACAGTGGACTAAACGTGTGAGTAAGAAAGCCAGCTAGTTAACACAGAAAAACATTATGAATAATTACTATGAATTTATGATTGGAAACGTACCATTAGGTTTGGTGTCTTCTTGACTGAAATGACAAGGAGATATCGCATTGAAATATTGATTGGAAAAATCAAATGATCAGGATGAAAATGATCATATTGCTATTGTGTATTTGTAGAATACAGGGGGTCGATTTAGAATTTCTTCCTAAAAAGGGCTAAAAAGATGCATATAGGGGAAATTTCACATGCACAGAGACGATGTTACATGCACTGTTGCATGTGTGCACCTGGGTAAATTGAACCCTGGTAGAATAACCCCGTAGCATACTTTATAGAAATCATCACCTATTAAATCATATTGATAATCATTTGATGAGAATTATTGTGTACCGGTAATGAAACACTATCCGGAAGGGTATACCCACCCATTGAGTAGATACTGTTGTACACAACTCCATTGACTATCTGTATATTTATAGTTGAGCTCTTCAGGAATCCTATATCATATTACATACATGTATCACCGCAGGGCATGCCAGTTGAGCATAACCGTTTACTGGCTTGCGATAGGTGGACGACGTTGGGCAGTGCAAACTGTATTTTAATGTTGAGCCGACCTATTGCTTTGCACGGCTTGCTGTATGCGCGCAGAGAGGATTGCAGTGTGTGTGTGTGATGAAATATAAATCAGGATGGACATTTGATGCGGAATTGTATATTGGGCTTGAAAAGCGATTGTAGCATCAATGTAGCTTGCTTAATTACAGTTCAGATATGGACGAGCAGTATTTTATTGATAGCATATATATGCAAAGGACTGAAAATAAGGTCAAAGTCAGGTTTAAAGGAGGGGTCCCGCAAGCACAACATTGAGCATTATTTGTTAGAAAAATAATTATCGAGACGAAATTGCAACATTATATAGAACAAAACATCATAATAGTCACAAAAACGAATAAAAACTGCCATCTCTCAACATAAATTTTCAAAATTTGCGGCAATCGAACGTCCCGGTGTTGATGACATCATGGTAATCGTTGCTCAAATTTGCGCATGTTCATTGTATAATTGTGACTTTATCGACACCGGGACTTTTGATCACCGCAAATTTTAAAAATTGCACCTTGAGAGATGGCGGTTTTTATTCGTTTTTGTCATAAGTGTGGTGTTTTATTCTATAATTACAAAAGTTGAGCTCATGGTTATATAATGCACAATGTTGTGCTTGTGGGACCCCTCCTTTAACAAGTTTTTCTGATCTGATTTGTTCTATGTTTTGCGAAATAGCATTAGTATGTATAGACCACATGTATACTAACACTCAGGCTTAGCAATAAATAAAAACAGAGAATCCATTTATGAGGTAGCGAGTTAATCAGCATAATGCTTGTAACGGCTGGTGATGCGTGCGATATCAAGATTACCATACATGTAGATAGAGAATTAATGGTTGGTAGATATATGTCACTTCAGGACAATGATCTTATTCTCGATTTGATTGATCATGTAAGCACTGGTTCATGGGCTGTTTCATATTCATATCACATGATGTTATTCAATATTAATATATAGACTCGGACAAACTGGCGCAAATGAAAAGTAGCCAAAGCTACATTCACATTCATTGGGGTAAATAAGATTAATAAATCATTTGAAATTATGAATTTTATTTATTTGGTTGTTACCGTATCTGAACTCTTTTATAATCTAAAGTCATACACATGAATACTGTAAGCTTGAACTTTTTGTGTTACTTCAATTTGCAAGCTTCAACCAGCTAATGCATAAAAAGCTATTGCTTTATAATATTTATTGTGTTTTAGTCTTAGAAGGAACTTTCAAAATACTTATTAAAACTGGCAAAATGGGTCAAAATAGGCAAAGCTTGAAAACATATTGCATCATTTATTCAATTGGTTTGTTTGTTGTTTATTAGGCAAAAACGACAATATACAAAATACAACATACAAAAAATGCATGACACAAAAGATATACATATAATCAAGAACACAGACACCAAAATGTCGAGGTGCCAGAATAACCCATAAAGTCTGCTAAAAAAGCAAACTTATTTCCAATGGGGTCCCACAAAGAGAACAAAAAAGGCGCCTGGAATGAGGAGCTTGAGACAAGAAAGGGACAAAAAATAAAACAAAGTTAAACAGTATCAGCAGACTCTTGGGCCATCCTGGTTTAGTTTTATATTATAAATTAGATCAGAATAAAAAAAGCACCATCGTATAGCTTTATTGCAAGAAATCGCATTTAAAAATATGGTTGTCATTCCATGTAATTTTACCCAAAGATTAAGTTATTTTTTATAGATTTAAAATATATCGTATGTGCAATAGATCGAATTTAAAAGAGGCACCCTTAAATATTCTAGAACTATAATTCGTTTATATTTACCATTAAGTAGTCATTTCAATTGTTTACAATTATTCTTTTATTTTCATGTTACTCCCGAGTTCCACATCTTATTTATTTGACCTAATTATTTCCTCAAAGACGAGTAGTTCAATGTGGAATGCGGAAATTTATTCTCATCTTTTTTTTCACACTCGGGATTTGCCCAGCTGTAGAAAAGTCAATTGATGCCATACCAATGTTGCTGTGGTAATATTTTAAATGGAATTTAATTTTCACAATGATTAATATGTGATAGAGATTTTCATTGAGAATACGTAGTAAAAATAGGGTTTGGTAATAAAAATATACATTGAAAATTTTAAAAGTAGCAATTATAATCAAATACAATACATTATTATATTATCAGCATATAGAGGATGTTATGATTGCGCACTTTCTTTAACACTTTCCACGCGGCTATTATTTTTACCATACACAAAACAGATTTTCCAGAAACCTTTCACAATTTTCAAAGTCTATCTCAAGGATTACTGACCTAATACTAGGCATGTTTGTACTTATGTCAATGCATTTCTCATGATGATTCTAAATATGTTAATGAAATTCAATAATTTTGACATTTTTTAAACATTTTGTGAAATTTTGGAATGTCGTCTGCAGCCGCCTGCCGCGTGGAAAGTGTTAAGATGGCTGTTGATGTTGTTGACCATGAACGTTTTCCATTGCCAAGACTGCTACGAGCACATAATAATACATCAGGGTATTTATACATGCATGCTCAGACATGCTACATGTCCTATCCTTAGCCCTACCGAAGTACAGGTTCTCTGCTTGCTTACGAGGATATTGTTCTATTGGTTGGTACGAGTAGAGACACAGGCTCTGTGTATTGGCATCAAATATACATTTATTTTAATATCTTTGATGAAACATATTTAACATTAAATTAAAATTTAGGAACACCCAAGGAAAATAAAAAATAAAACAAAACAGAAAAAACCAGCCAAAACAATTAGTTGAATTGTGGATTTTTTCAGGATCTTGTATATGGTACAATTTGTAATCTACTACTATGTTGTAGACAAGAAATGTTGATACCAGACAAGGTTATAGATCAATGCTTATCAGTGTCTATCCAGACAACGAGTAGTTCAGATCAATTATTATCCGTACCCTTATGAAAAATCAATTTGACTCATCATATGAATTTTCCTTTACTGCTTTTTACTACTTGGGATAATGAAAGCCTGATGCCTGCATAGACTATCAAAACATCTCTCATTAGTTCAGAAGGACAATTTATGCCTGTTTGGGTCGCCAGTCCGTCTCGATGGTTTTATAATTTGTGAAGATCCAGGGCTTTAGTAGAAATAGTGTGGGCAGGGAGTTACAATACCTAGATAAGGCAAAAAATAATATGATTTGTTGCTTGCCATACCTCTCTATGGTGCAGGTAGAGAACTCTATGGATCAGGAGACAAGGGATTTTTTATCGTCTTTTAAATGTTAGTGTAATACTGGGTAATTACTACAAAAACACTTACAAAATATATGCCAAGTACAAGTATATTATTAGGCTACATTAAATGTTTTAAAAAGTGGGATAAATCCAAGCAAGGAAAAAACCAATGACACTTCATTAAAGAAATGATGTGATCAAATTCCTGAAGGACAAGGTCATTCTATGAAAAAGAAAATTTTCATCCGTTTAAAATTTAGAAAATTAAGGGTTTGTATCCCTACAATAAAATAACCATACAAACTTTCTTTTTACAATGTTCAACATATGGAGCACAAGCCTCTTTTTGAGCCTATTTTTGGTTGTGCTGGGAAAAGTGCAGCAAATTCACAGGAGATATTTGAGTGCATTATGATTTCTCTGAAATTATAGAACACTTAACACATTCTAGGGTTATATTATATTGTTAAAATGAAAATACTTTTTTTGTAAATGTAAACTAACATAATTTGTATTTCAAAGCCACACAAAATCATAACAATGTTACCTGTTTATCCAGAACTGGGCAAAGATGAAAAATAAGAAAATGACAAACAAGATTAGTGAATACTAAATATCATATAAAAATGTCGCAATCTGAAAATGTCAAAAGGAATGTTCAGTTTATAAAAGAAAACACCATTGGTCAGAAAATATCAGTATAAATGACATATCAATTCAAAATACAAATTTCATTACTTGCAATCATTTAAAACACACATCAAGATAACAAGTCCAACACATTTCTATTAATGTGAAATTTTCCATTAAGGCGATGCAAAAAAATGAAAAAAGAACCTTGTCTCTACGCCCTACGGGCAAACGGACCTCAGGTAGGCTCTGTCTTTTTTCTTTTCTTTTTTTCCAAAATAATCTGGAATTTCTGGTAATTTCCACACATATTTAAAACAAAATGCTAACGAAATGGGTCGGTCAGGGCTGTAGAACAGGGTTTCCCCCTGTCACCTGACGTTATCCATCAATGCAATGTGTGGGAGGAGGAAGGGGTAATGTGAGATGTGAGTGATTGCACAAGCTTTTCTGTATGCATCTGTTTTGGAAAAACCCCACCCGTTTTCTTTCAATGTCGTATTGTGTATGTGTACAGGTTGATGAACACAATGAAAAAGATAAGTATTGTAACGATATTAAAACATAAATAATATTAGCAATGTTACTCTAATAAAATAAATGATCATAAAGTAAGTGGTGAATTATTACATGTGTTTTAATTGATATATTGTAAAACAAGTTAACATTTTGATGTGAGTGATTGATTTTATGCATGATTTATTCAAAAATTTGCTCTACTTTTGTTCTTTTTGCGGCACACATTAATAATGCAGGAAATAAGGGTTGGTGATCAATTTTATGTTCTTTAAATAATTTTGCACATCAGATCTTTCGTGTAAAACCAGTGTGAAAATTGTAAAAGCCTATTTGGATTTTAAAATTTTGTTAGAAAAATGTTTAATTTAAAGAATACAAAATTTATATAGACGCTTCTAAATTACTGGTTTTACATGTAAGTAAATATATTTAATTTTCACTTTTGATAAATAAAGGGGTAAATATTATTTGGAAGGGAATTTGTTATCTTAAAATATTTCTTCGGGGGTGTTGAGAATGTGCAGTTGCACTGTTAAGTAAATTTATTTTTTTATTGTAAATAATATAACCAGAAATATTTAAAACGCAACAAAAACAAAAACTGTTCAATATTTACCCCTAAATTATATAATTTTGACTGAGTTAACCATACCCAGATGTTGAGTTGAGGGCTTGCTGCCTTCAGGTCAAAATAGCTATAGTTTGATCAGCTCTAAATTTGTGAAGCCTCCTCACAGCAGCGAATGAATACAGAAGGACGCAGGTGCGCATGAAGGTAACAAAAGCACTGTGAATCATGCGTGACCCGTGCGTGCGACCAAAATCGAGTGCGTCTGGCCATAAGGCCAACAAAAAAAAAATTGTTATGTTGTCCTCGACCGCCCGTTCGTAAGATTTAGGGCCGCTCAGATTTTTTTCTTCTTCAGATTTTTTTAAAAAAGAAAATCAGATTTTTTTTCTTCTTCAGAGATTTTAAATTTTTTTTTCAGTTTTTTTCTTCAGATTTTGTTCAGATTT
Source organism: Ophiura sarsii (assembly GCA_035610835.1). Taxonomy (NCBI): domain Eukaryota; kingdom Metazoa; phylum Echinodermata; class Ophiuroidea; order Amphilepidida; family Ophiuridae; genus Ophiura; species Ophiura sarsii. The sequence goes on from CM069441.1 coordinate 4,267,643, forward strand.
TTTTTTAAAACAGTTTAAATGGCATTGAATATTAAATTAAGTGTTTATAACATATATGTGCGACTCTTAAGAGTGATTTAAACTTCTTGTTGGCTGAACTTTGAGCTTCCACTGGTAAAAGAAAAAAAAGAAAAACGGCCGCCCGCCCCTCCTCTCTGAATGTTGTGGAGGACAACATAACACTTTTTTGTTGTTGGCCTAATCGTGCGCGTATACTTGGATTACTTTTGTGTACGGAGAGATACAAAATGAATATTTCTCGCTAATTTGGAACTGATAAAACTATTAGCCATTTGATTCTTTTCACCACCCATCAATTAATAGTTGAAACCCATGTTTGCAACAGCAACATGCACTCTATCCCGTCGGTGTGCCTCTACTGATATAATTTGAAGTGCTTGTTTTTGGCTTGTGTTACCAGTCTAGAATAGCCAGTCTCGTGTAGATGGATTAAATCAGTATGTATTTGATTGAGCTTGTTTACTGGGTATCATTGCTTTGTAAGCATGCTCATACATGTATTACAATTTGTATGTTACAATGTTTACTTGCTTGAATTGGGCACTCATGACAACCAAGACCAATTGTAGTATGCAAGGTTGAAGAGTAAATGGTGGAACTACATGTAGCTGAATGCAGTTACTCTAGCCTAGTACATTTTGTAGATAAATATCTTGCTTAAACAGTGGTTTTCTGTTGTTGCCTAATTGAGTCTAGCATATGATGTAGATCTTATATTATTAATACAGAGATAGAAATATGACACAGATTCTCGCTATTTACATTTTTGCAAGAATCCAAGTTGATTCTCGTATTGAAGATGAATGTTTTATCTATTTCAATGGAGACGAATCTACAGATTCTCCCTAACTTCTTTGGCATAATTCTGTTATACCCTACACACCAACATCGGTAGTATGCGTCATTCTTAAAAATCATGCACTATGAATACCTCGTATAACAGAATTACTCCCAAGTTGGTCACAGGTCTCATCTTGAGACCTGTGACCAACTTGTGACCCTGATTATGCAGTCAACGCCGAATAGGAATATACATATACAAATACAAGTAAATAGAGAATGACTGCCAGTATGTAGTTTAAAATGAAGCAAAGTTTATAATTCCACACAAAATAACAACTCATTCAGCACCCATAGACTGAAATTCAGTCAAAGATGGGTGTTAATATAAAGATGTAACCAAAAAATGGTTTGATTGGCCTAACATGACAAAAACAAATAGGGTAGGTCGGTCGAGTTTTTTAAAAAAAAGTTTGTTTTTTGAAATCACCTGCTTTTCATTTCGATGTGGACTTAAAATAGCCGAAAATGAAAGCAATCAGTCAAAACTTTAATACTTTGTTCAATTCTTATGTTTTTTTTAATTTTTTTTAAAAATATATCATATCTATGCATATCTTGGTGTAACCCATCAAAGTGCAGCCCAACTGATAATTAAAAAGCGCCTTTTAAATAATATCTGAATTAAACAATAGGGCTTAAGTACATGTTATTAGTCATACTGAAATGCAAGGACATCATTTCCCCTCAAGGCCAGCTGAAGAAAGTCTCAAATCCAAACATTGACATGTAATGAACATTATATACTGGCAAGAATTTGTATATTGAATTTGGACTTTTTCTTAAACTTAGCATTACAATACATTTTTGTATGCATTTTGATAATTTTTTGTGGTCTACCTTTTGTGGTAATTAGGTATTACACATATTTGATGTGGGGTTAACATTCCTGTACATACAGTATTTAAATATAAGGTGGGGTTAGTATTAGTGCCCATTATTGTAGATGAGTGGGAGGTACATGTAGTGAAAGGATTACTCTGTTAGCACAATCCATGAAGGTCAATGGGAAAATACCAGTCTACCATCATGATTCCCATAGTAGTAAGGAACAAGCTATCTTCATTCACTGGAATAAATTATGTAACCCTATATCCATGCTCATAGAAGGCCTGCAAGATAGCATGCTGAGTATACATTAACATGGTCAGCACTTTAATACAGAAATAGCTAAACACATCCATGCATATAATGCACAAACATATGCTATCTTCAGTAGACAGGATGCATAGCATAATAGAATAATAAATGTTTGTTTGAACAGGAAGCATCCTTTATTAAATAACCTCCTCCTGTTAAATAATATGGCCCTCTTTGATACGCCTTCCTTTATGTCAACATATGGTGAAAAAGATCATCATCTTGCTTAACATTTTGCCACCAATTCCTTCAAATTGATAAAGCGAGCACAAAAATATCAGATAAAATAATAGTTGAAATGAAAATGGTATAGAAAAATGTTTCGTAAATACTTTCTATGGTTTGAGAACACTACTGCAGAGAGAGCATCATTAATTGGTACGGTATGGCAACAGAAACAGAAAATATCAGCCAATGATGCCACAACAAAAATAACCCGTTATATTTATAAACCTCATTACAACCCAAATTGATCCATTTATTTTCCCAACCATGCTTGCACATATTAATTTAAATTTTTAATGCCACTACTCTATGATTCCCCCGTGCCGTCAGTTGACTTGAAATGCTTGCCTAGCTTTCTTGTGCATTCCCTAGAGAAAATGAAATCATAACTCAATATGCATTAACGCGAGTTTAATTCTGTGTCAAAATATGTTTGCAGAAAACTTAATTTTGTTTGTTGTTATTTTTTACTGAAATAATTAAAACAAGAGCTTCCACTAGGCTGTTTTATACCAATACAAGCTGTGGCTCAATTTTTTTATTTAAAAAGGCAAACAAAAAAGTTTAAATATTAGCCTGTTATTTTGTGTACCAATATGAAATTTATCGATTGTTAGCAACCACAAGGGGATATATGGGCCAGATTTGGAATAAGTAACAGCAAAATTAGTCCAACTTATTTTACACATGTTTACATTTTAGAGGCTTCTAATCACCATTAAATCTACCTGTCTGTAATTTGTGATAATAAGTAGCATCACAAAAAACACAAAAACAATGTGGTTTCAATGCTTAAATTGTTTTAGCAAAATATATTAATTTGTAAATGCCTGCTGACTATAAACTGACTAAACCCATCATTTGTTGGTAAGTAGTCTATTGATTATTTGATACAAAATCTACTCGACCAATGGTGCATTGATAATTAAACCTTAACAAGCACCAGTACAAATCACAGATCATCTAATTTTAGAATTTAACTACAGTGTGTATTAAAGGTACATTCAGTGATTTCAAAATGTTTTTTGTAAGTTTCCTTCAAAACAGTAGAAGAATGTACTAAGAAATTGGCAATGATGATGTATAATTTTCAAAAAGTCATAAATAGGGAAATCACATACATTCTAAATTCTATATCTTCTGAAAATGTCTGTCTGTAAAATATATTTGATCATTTTGGAAAGATAGCAATCCACCTTCTGAAAAGTGGTTAAGAAGCGAATTTGGAGTCTTGGTTAGGGTGGGGGGGGGGGGGGGGGGGGGGGGGGTGGGGGGGACTTCTGCAAGATAGATGAAAACGGACAGAAAAAATAAGGAAAATATTAAGAATTTAGGAATCATTTTCACTCATAAAATCTGAATGGCTTGATCAATTTTTATAAATTGGGTGTCATTTTGAAGCTTAGAAAATGCTCTGAGACAGTAGCGTAGCCAGACGAGGGCAAGGGGGGGGGGGGGGCAGAGTCCCCCCTGAAAAAATATTGAACAGGAAATCGGGAAGGCAGCGGGAAATCGAGAAGGCAAAGGAAGGAAAGAAAGAGAGAAGAGAAGACAAAAAGGGAAGGAAAGGGAAAAGGAAACGGACAGAAAGGAGAAAGGAAGACAGACAAATTAGTTGGAAATTGCAGTTTTTCACGTCTGTATGAGAACGCAACGCCCCAACATTGAGGGCCCTTCTCTGCGCGAAAGGAGTGTGCCTTTAAAGAACATGGCCGTGTTATGTGCATGGCACTGTTTTTGAATTCAATGATGATGATGGATTATTGAACCCTTGAGCTGTTAGAGCAACAAGCAATTAAGTAAATCAATATGGTGAATAATTAATAAACTGTTACAGATCATTGCACTCTTGACTACATTGAATGATAGAGGCGTGGTAACATGAAGATATCAAATAATAATAGGATGAATGATGTGATCTTTAGCTTGGTAGTTATGCACTGCAAACATGGGTCAGTATTCTGTAACATAGTATTTTCATTTCTTTAGTCTTAGGTATTGGAACCCGCTCACTTTTGCAATAAAAACCACAAAATAACAGAATATTGAAGTATATGAGTAACCCGTTGCGGCCACAACAAAAAGGAAATCATTTCATATAGAATTGGTTGAGAGCCAACATGCAACGAATCATCATGGTATTGAATCAGTCAGAGAGAGGCAAATTATATTTGGCAGTTTCATAAAAATGAATTTTGTTAGCATTTTGTTAAAATTTCCTTGACCTAAACAGATATTGTAGATATCAGGACACCAATTACACAAATAGGAAATTGTTTTTCACACAACAATGCTACTTGCAATATATTTGTGACCAGTCTCGTCGAAAAGGACATGTTGTCGGCAAACACAGTTTTGAGATATAGGCCAATGTATTTTGTGAAATATAAAGAAAATAATAGAAAAATATATGCTTCTTCAAATCATATCTTGTGATTACAAAGTCTGATTACCTTCAACATGGTATCATTTCAAAGCTTAAAATGTGCTCTTTCAAGTCATACCAATAACTCAGATTTGACTCTGGCCTCCAACATGTCCATTTTGATGTGACGGGTCACATTTATGCTCTACTGCCTTGGATTACACCTTGACACTCTATGAGAAAAGAACAAAAGATGGGCACACAAGAGGACATTGAAATTAAAGGTGCACCATTCAGTGTCCTAAACTGAAATGTCTCCCAAACTTCCGGCACAAGTGTTATCTAGACCGACAAAAAAATAGCATAATTGTCATAGTGCCCATAGAAAATAGATTTGTAGTGCCAACTTTCTGCAGGGTGTGGCACCTGGTTTTGTTTGTGCCGCTGTGCAAGGTTCCACAGCTTACCTGGCCATGGGGTGGCATAATAACTGATGCACCATAGAAGTCCCTGTAAGTCCCTCCCCCACCCCGGAATATTGATTGGCCGGCCTGTTTTGATGAGCACAGTTTAATCAGTTCTAAGTAGAAAAATAGAAAAAATATGGGGTTCATACCATGACATCATTCTGATTTCAAAGCATCAGTTACGGTAACTGTTGTTATGACACATCCTTCTGATCCAGCAATCGATGAAATCTTGTTGTCAGCAACCTAAATCTAATGGAAAGATATCAACATTTCTATAAATAGTTTATTTAACATTTATGTAAATGCATTTTGTGTTTACAGTCACAGCCTTCTTTGCAATCATAGTCATCATCTATTTTCTATCTTTCCAATGTGTGGTTCAAAGTATCATCCTCACTCGTCATGCACGTGAGGATATACTCATGCTGTCCACATTTGCTTTACGTAAATAGAAATGGTTGCATTTAAATTTAAAAAAAATACATGTAGTATAAATTTATGATGTAGTATAAATTTATATATTTTAAAGCAAGTGTTAGCTTGTTAAAATATATATTTTTTAAATGGGAAAAAGGCAACAAAGTGTCCAAATACATTTAGGATGAACACTTGTTCATATTTGGAATAGAAAAATTGAATTAATGGAAGACAAGAAGGAAAAAAAATCATCTTGACTCATGATTAATTAAAGAGGATTACACAGCAATATCTTGTATGTCTCGTGCAATATCCGGGGAAATTATCATCATGGGACTACCTCTGTATCTACAATTTGCAGTCACAATAACATTCATTTGAACATGCAATAATATTGTTCCCTCATCTTCATAACCATTAGCAGTCCTTGTAAATGAGTGTGGACATTTCATTGCTTTTTTCCATTAGCTAGATTCAAGTCAATGTCCAAAACATTATAGTTAAATTTCCATACAAGAAAAATCTACTCAATCTGTTTTCAAAATTTAAATGTCAAAATCTCCAGACAATTGGTGAAGACAAATTTTGTTGTAGGAAAGATAATTTGACAAAACATTAGACAAAATTGCACCTTCAATTGCATAAATCATGTACTTTGCCTAAAATGGGTGATAGATTGATTGTTCCTAAATGGGAAATTGACCGATCATTAGATGTGATCCCTATGTAGATCATTCACCAGCACTAACAATACTAATTCCATGTAGATTAGGCTATATTAAAAAAGTCTTTTGTCTCAAAGCTCTTCAAATTTTCAAAACCTAATGCGGAATGCGATTTTAAGTTTTTTATAAATATAAAATATCGAAATCCTTGTAAAAGTGAACTTTTGTATTTAAAATGATGTGATGAATGAAAATCTGAAAAATCGGTGAAATGTTGGGATTTTTTTTCTTCATAATTTTTTTCTTCTAACGCACATCAAATAACTAACGCGCGCGGGAGCTTTGAGACAAATGATTTTTTTAATATAGCCTTAGCAAATAATGAATGCATGCTTCATAACAACACTGTTAGTAAATCATGCAGACACTCGCACTCCTAATACCTGACGATGAAGTACTACAATCCATTATAAATGTAACATTTCCATTTGCATTCACTTACATACAAAGATATCCAGGTATCAAAAAGCTGCTGTCATGTGTCGTTCACTTTAGCTTTTTATTATCCATCAACATATTTTGATATCAGAAGGAACCCACTTATTTTTGTACAATATTTGGTGCAAGATATGTACCATTTAGATGTCATAAGCCAAAATGCAGTGAATTACTGCCAAAGGTGATTAACCACTACTACTCAATGGGTACATATCATGTCACCTCATGCTTCCAAAATAAGAACCAGTGGAGTAATGCAACTCCAACTTTTTTGGACTATTTTAATGATGACCCGTCATGTAGAATAGAAAACATTAAGTTGAATCTGGCCAGCAATCAGAACATCTACCTTTAAAGATTTTGGTATGGTTTGATGACATGTGACAGTGATGCTTCATAATCAGGGGTAGAATTTCGTAACCAACCCCGCGAATCCGTTAGGATTCTCCCGGAAGGATTTTGCGAGAATCCATGGATTCTCGCTAATTTTGAGAATCCATGGATTATTGCGAAATTAATGAAAATAATATCAAGAATAAGGCTATAAGCTTGCACAACTTCCAAATTCGGCATGTTTGTTGACTAAGGGTCAAATACCAGTCATCTAAAAAGGTCATGTTTTGGACTTTAAAAAAAAAAGGATTTTGTTGTTGTTGTTGTTGCTCGAATCCATCTGGATTCACGCTGTAGTGATTTTACTCGAATTTTCATGCGTTCACGCCAAAATTCTACCCCTGATAATTCTTTAATTCATGAAGACCAATTTGTGGGTATTGTTTCTAGAGAAGGGATATCAAACCAGTAACCAGATTAATTCAATTAAAAAGAAGAAGAAGTAAAATTTCAAATATTATCATAAAATGATGATAGTTTCCAATCCACAGGCGAGGGATGTTGCAATAATTAAATGTGTCTTTTGCAATAACACTACAATGTGGGGGATATGTTCTTGCAACACTGGGTACACATTACCAAAGTTCTATGCCAAGTTTTATCATGGTCTTGAAATTTTGTTAATTGTAGTGAGACCTAAAACAGGCCATCTTTATGAGTTATCCCCCTCCCCATCAGTCAATGTTGGGACACTTGACAAATTGCTGAAAACAAGCAGACATTCCAGGATATGGATGGGAATTTTCTGTTGTTGGAACATAACTATTTCTGGCCCTTCTCCCAAGATTGTAGATGGTAGATTATAGTAGAATTGATAGTTAATCGGTTTTGTTGCAAGCATGAGTGAAGTCATTTTATGTTTGTGACAGTGGTGTATAAATAATAGGTGCAGACAGAGTAGTGTGACGACAACATCTTTAATTATTCTCATCAGTGTTTTTCTTCCCTCGACCACCTTCACCTCCTATGGCCACCTCCACATCCCAATTGCCACCTCCACATACATCCCTGGCCACTTCCTCTCCAGGCTAGCTACCTTTGCCTCCCATGGCCACCTCCACATCCCAATTGCCACCTCCACATACATTCCTGGCCACTTCCTCTCCAGGCTAGCTACCTTTGCCTCCCATGGCCACCTCCACATCCCAATTGCCACCTCCACATCCCAATTGCCACCTCCACATACATCCCTGGCCACTTCCTCTCCAGGCTACCTTTGCCTCCCCTGACCACCTCCACCATTACCTCGCTCTGCAATCTTATCTTACTTTGCCACCATGATCACCTTTATACCTCATGATCACCTTCATGTACACCTCCCCCCGGCTATGTACACCTTTCCATGGCCACAACAACCCCTACATCTCCTAATGATCACATATACCTGTCACCTCTAGATCACAGCAGAGATCTACAGGAAACAATATTACACACACATACACATAGTTGACACGTCACTCCAGTTCAGTTGTGTAGATATCATGGGTAGTCTAGAGTATTAACTAGCAAACTAGAGCTTTGATTACCCCCTCCCCAACCCTCCCTTCCTAGGTTCAAATGACAACATATGTTTTGCCATGTGTGACCTGCTCTCATGATACAAAAAAGTTGCGCTATTAAATTAACATTGCGTTGTGCCAAAAGCCAATCGAAATAAAAGAAGTATATAATTAATATTTGAAGGGCAAAATAAAAATTTAATCTAAGAATGTTTGCTTCATTTTAAAGCTGAAACCATAGCATTTTATTATTTCCCCCAATTTATTCAAAGCTAGCAGCATGTAGACAGATCATGTTTTAAAGATTAATTTAGATACCTTTTTCGCACCATGGTTTTTGAGCCCCGTAGCTTTCGGGATCATCACGATCCCTTTATTCAGTCTAGTGTTTATTCAAAGCTGGTTAGAGAGATAGAGCAGGTTACATTTTACTTGGCATCAAGCCATTATGTCTGCCAATTATATGTGGCATGAAGCCATACACTTGTTCTTCCTGTAAACTGACAGTACATGCACTTGTTATAATATGAATTATTACTTTGAATACAACATAAATCTAAAAGCACACACTTTCTTTCTTTTTAAAATGAATCAATACTCAAACTGATGACATACTCAACTTTTCTGGAGTAACCTGATAAGATGTTTTCAATGCACAAACACCAATACACTTAATCCGTGTTAATAAACCAATTAAACATTTCATCTCATTGCTCTTTTCCCTCTATGTATAGTGGTGGAGCTGTTGTACTGGAGAGATTTGAAGAAATCTGGCATCGTATTTGGCAGTATTCTGTTTGTCCTCATCGCTCTTAGCTGTTGCTCCTTCATCAGTGTTGTGGCATATCTTCTCCTAGCGGTCATGACTGTCACCATCAGTTTCCGAGTCTACAAGTCTGTCATGCAGGCGGTGCAGAAAACGGGAGATGGCAATCCATTTAAGTATGTCAACATTTGGTTTTGTTAGGGGTCGTCCAAAATTATCGCCATTTTCACTTACGTACAGAGCGTACGTAACTTTTTACCCCCCTCCCCCCCTCGAGTTACGTACGCAATAAATGGCGAAATTTTATTTTATTTTGTACTTTAAAAAAAAAATCCCGCCTCTCAAGATCGCCATTTAAGTTACGTACGGTTGGGGAATATTTCGACCCCCTCCCCCCCTCTTACGTACGCTTTGTACGTAACTGAAAATGGCGAAAATTATGGACGACCCCTTATTCAGTTTCAGATCTATATATTATTTGATAGTTGAGCACTAGATGGGTAAAGGCAAGCAATTTTAAAGTGTGTGAACCCTTTTTTGTGTTATTCAGTATGTTATCCTGTTTTTGAATGATGAGTTATAGATTGGCCCACAAGCAATCTGGTGACAGGCACATGGAAATGGAAGCAAAGGGAACATCAAACCTAGAAATGGGGAATTGTATATATGTGACGCGATCAAGAGGAATGAGTCGGATGTCGGGGAATCCCAAATTGAGATATGGCCAATTCAAAATGGCGGCTTACATAAGTTTTGATGGAAATTCATGTATACAATTTGACATAACTTTGGAACAAAACGTCGTATCGACATGGGGTTCTCAGTTTCTGAAAGCTCTAGGTGTCTTCTTTAAAACTGTATTAAAAACTCATTTTCGACCAGGGTCGACATCCGACTCATTCCTCTTGATCGCGTCACATATACAGTGTGAGTCAAAAACAAGTTGTACAGGAATTAATATTTGTTTCCAAAAAGACCAAACTAATTTGATAAACCAATGTAGCACATATTCAAAGAGCACATTCTTCCGCTCATATGAAGAAAGAAAAAGAATTACTGAAATTGATCCTTCCTATCAAGAGAAGTTATGCCTGTTTTAATAAAAGAACACTTTTTGGAGCTGTCCACAAATCCTAAGTCTTTGGAGTGATTCCCAAAGAGTCATTAATAATCAAATGAGATTGAAAACCTGAGATTTTAAACACACATTAGAATGGTATGCATAAAACCCATTATCTGTGGCTAAACATTGAGTCAATGCTGAAATATTTTCATTTTGTGAGATTTTGTGTTTCACATTGTGTGGAATACAAGTAAATTCCTGGCGTAAATCAATTTCTTTTTGAAATGAGAATGATGTATTTCTGTTGCTTTTTTCATTACGAATTCCTTTGGTAGTTTGAAGAATTGGTTTCTTTTAGAAAAAAGCATAACTCTTTGTGTCACTGAATATTGATTTCACCCCACTTTAATTCATCTGTGTGTTTGAATATCCCAGGTATAAATATCTTTTGAATTTGATTGAATCTGTACTCTTTGCTATCAAGTTGTCTAAGCAACCCTGTAAACAGGAAAAATAATGTTGGAGCCATTTGCTCCTAAAGGAACACAATCTAGTCACCAGCAATTTTATGAACTTGGTAAACTTTGCCTCCTAAAGTCGCCAGTCCATTTTATGACATTTTTAAAGGTGCAAGTTGTAATCTTTAAAAGTATTTTTTAATAATTGTTTCTTAACAGGACATACTTGGAAATGGATCTGACCATGTCACCATCGCAGGTTGAGGTATACACATCGAAAGTAGTAGAGAAAGTGAATGCCCACATGGGATGCCTGCGACACCTCTTGCTTGTGGAAGACCTGGTTGACTCCATTAAGGTTAGTAAGGTTGCATCCTAAAAAGGCTATAACTCATACAAGGGTTGTCTCCACGCCGGTCGGGTGTAGCCGGCACACTCACGCTGGCCGACCGGCACTAAAAAAAGAAAAAAACGGCACTAAAAAAAAAAAAAAAAAATCTTTTTTTTCTTTCTTCTTTCTATTCTGCATGGATAAAATCATTAAACTGCCTCATAAAATAAGAAATTATGTGGCAGGAACACCCAAATAGGCCAAATTGCATTACAAAAAACCTAAAAAAAACCTAAGCAGGACCCTGGACCCCCGCGTGATCCGCTGCGCTCGGTTCGCTACACACACTCCGCTCGCCATCAGTAAAATTAGCCGGCACTCAAATTGCCCTGGAGACAACCCTGAACTCATACAACATGAACCTATTCATACATAAATGTAGATATATAACCATGTGGAAAAATGCCCAATGTTTTCAATGATGCAATATCAGTGCCAACTAGAATAATGAATTTCCAAACCAAAATAACTTAGCTAACAGAAATTTTACCTAAGGACTTGCTCCATGAGGTTATAGAATGTTACCCTCCATGCAGAGTCTTTTCACTGGCCTAAGGCTAAATTTTCCTGCCATGGGCACAGGTAAGTCGTTGCTAAATCCAAGCAGGATCAATGGTATTAAATACTTACAGATTCTGATCATGCTATTTATAAGTAGCTCAAGTAGGATATGAAATACAAATCGCTGTTGGCTACTTGACTGATGTGAGTAAAAGTGGCTTGATAGTTGCATTGAAGTCAACTGTAGCAGTTTAAGTGTACAGTTTGGGGTCAAGTTAGCTGTAGCGATCAGGCCCTACTTTCAGCATTGATTTGGGACAACTGGATCAGCCAAATAACAAATGACGTAAAACTTGTTATCAAGAACAATTAAAAAATAATTAAGAGATGGTAGAATCAGGGGTAGAATTTCGGCGCGAATCTGCGAATCGATTCGCGTCAAATCACTACCGCGCGAATCCAGTTGGATTCCCGTGAAGAAAAAAAACCAGGACATTAGATGACTGGTAGTTGACCCTTAGTCAACAAACATGCCGAATTTGGAAGTTGTGCAAGCTTATAGCCTTATTCTGGATATTATTTTCATTAATTTCGCAATAATCCATGGATTCTCAAAATTGGCGAGAATCTGGATTCTCACAAAATCCTTCCGCGAGAATCTTAACAGATTCTCGCGGTTGGTTACCAAATTCTACCCCTGTAGAATGTAATACCCTCAAAGACCTGTCAGACAAGACATTAACCATGTATATGGAGGCAGAGAGCCAGTGAGATGACTTGCGCCATAGATGCCATGTTTTCCAATTTCAAAAGAGGATTTCTCTCTGATAATGAACTAATAACAGATGATTGATGATAGCAAATTTATCTCAGCTGCTTTGTAATTGTAAAGTCAACAGGAGAAGGTGACTTTGTGAGTATACTACATGCCATTAAAACTAGGCCAGTTCATTTTGAACTATCTACTATAAATAGGAGATAGCATACATGAAGCTCATGCTTGGTAACTTTGTTTGAAAGATGAATACATGTAAGAATTGACTGACATTTGGACCAGCTGTAAAAACAAAATGTATCACCGTGCAGTTTAGTGTTTGGTATAATAATCGCAATCCGTGCTAAGGGTAGCTTGGGCCGATAGTCGCATGTCATCATTGTAAATAGCCCATCTACTCAAAAACTGAATCACAATACTTCAATACTTTAATTTCAGTCAAAACGGAGTTTCGGGGTCATATATCCTTTGCTAATTGTATGATTTGTCGAGCTATCCCTGTTAACCCTAACCTCCTAAGTCACATTTTTTCAACGACAAAAACGCGGACAAAAAGAGTGGCGCCGCCACCGGGGCTCGAACCCACAACCTCTCGGTTGCGAGACAAACACTCTACCAGTGCGCCACGGGGGCCAACCACGACTATGTAGCCTGGGGCCATTATTTCATCGAAAAAGTGCCACGCCAGCTGGCACAGACAGACTTTACCGTGGACATTTGCGGCATTGAGGATGGTTAGGGTTAATAAAATCATACGTGGAAAATTTTGAACAAAGAAGAAAAAAAAACAGAAAAAAAAATTCTGTTAACCCTAACCTCCTAAGTCACATTTAAGTCACGCCAGCTGGCACAGACAGACTTTACCGTGGACATTTGCGGCGAGTTGAGTTTGAAGCGGGTTTAAGTTATATACAAATATACAAGAATTGGGTTTAGTTAAACGATATTTAAAGTCAATGTTAAACGTGTGTTTACCTTAAAACTGTTTAAATACGTACAAGAATACAGCCATTTATATTTACTTTCTTGGTTTCAAAGTTAAATGTTAATATTATTTTTCATCGCACCAGTACCTTATAATTGAATCATACACAATGTTATCCCTTCAATTGCTTTATAATAAAACACTGTCTAACTTAGTTGAGATTTTAATCATTAATAATTGAAACATGAAATATGAAATTTTTTTCACTTGTTGAGATTTTAATCATTAATAATTGAAACATGAAATATGAAATAATTTTTCAATTGCAGTTTGCTGTTGTCCTGTGGTTGCTGACATACGTAGGAGCTTGGTTCAATGGCCTTACATTGATCATATTAGGTAAGTTACAGTTATATTGGTCGGTTTTTGTTTTCTTTGGCTCTTATTAACCCCCTGAGAACTACCGGCCGATTGGTCAGAAAGATAGATACATCATTTATTGCACCAATCAGAGACAGTGTTAGAATAATTGTATCCCTGATAAAGATTGAAGTGAAATATTTTACAACCTGCATTTTAATTGGCTATTCAAATGAGTATATCTTGCAATACACCAATCAAAACCACTATAAGATAGACCGGTAGTGCCCAGGGGGTTAACTATAGGATTGTTGATGTCTATAGTTAGTTGAGTGATGTGATCATGGCTCACCTTGATATAGTTTCACACATATATCGATTGTGGCAAGCAGCTGTCTGTGGGTAGTAGCAAATGTGCATATTGTGCAAAGCGTAATGCTACGCACATTTCAATTTCAAATAGTCAATGGTGTGTGTTATTTTATAGAGAGACTGATACAAAAAGACACATCAGGCCAGGAAAAAATGTTAATTTCCCTGCAAGCTAACCCAAATTTCCCTCCAAAATAGAAACTTTCTCACTATTTCTTATGTATTTCTATGTATGGAAGACCAAAATTTCCTTCCAAATGCTCAAATTTCCCAGTAAGGAGCTTCCCAATTTGCCCATTTTTTCCAGGCCTGAGACACATATTCAATCACTTTATTCCATGGGTTGATCATTTGAATAGTTACTATTCAAGGTTTCAATGCAGCGAATATACATTGAAATTGTATCCACAAGTGAAGAAATGGTTCGGAATATATAAAAAACACTTTTTGGAATTGTCTGATTTTTTTTTTATGATGGTGTAACAATTTTCTTGCTGAACTCAATATGGATTGAGTTTGATTGATTTATGTTGAATCAATGTTATTTGATATAATCTATATTTATCTTACAAGGGCACTTTAACATTTAGTCACATGGCAATAACATTATATCAATTGCAATCAGATTTGATGTTGCCGCCGCCGGTACAAAACATTTATGCTTTACTTCTTACCAATATCAATATCATCAGTTTGTCTGCTAAGCCGCTAAGATTTTGATGAAGTAGTTAATATCATCAGTGTTTCTCATCTTACAGAGCTAATTAGTAGTCTGCTCATCAACTTGTGCACCACACTTTGTAGGTCGCTTAAAGGTGTATGTTCCAATCACTTTTTGGGGGATATGATTTTTTTTTCACATCAAGATATTTTGATATTAGAAGAATCCCCATATTTTTCTCATTATGTCTGTAAAATCTTACTGGCCAGAAATGTCACATTTAGAAATTATAGGCTAAAATGTGGTGAATTTCTGCCAAAGGTGGTTAACCACTAACCAGATTGTGTACTACTCAATGGGCAAATATTTTGTGACCTTGTAAAAATAGAATCGTTCGAGTTATGCAACTCAAACTTTGGAATGCGACAATTTTAAGGATGACCTTTCATGTAAAATAGAAAACATCAAGTTGAATATCTGGCCAGCAATAGGAACAAAACAAACACATGTATATCTTGCCTGTATATTTTGCTGTCATGTTAGATGTCTCATATATACATTTACTACCACACATATTAGCATCAGCTTACCTTGAAATTAGTACTATGCGGCTTATGCCCAATGAGGAATGAATGCAGTTACTAACAAAATATGATCATTTATTTGTTTTGTTTTTTATTTCCACAGCTTTCATTTCGCTATTCAGTTTCCCTATTGTCTACGAAAAATATCAGGTAAGCCTATAATTATATTGCACTGTGGAATGATATAGGGGGGGGGGGGGTGGGATGCATGCTGCATGAACTAAGGAATCATCTTCAATCTATAATATATGGGTTGTTTCAGCAAAGATAACAAGTGACACACCTTATTCTGTATTTTATTGATAACACCCGGTTTTACAGGCAGACAGACCTGTTGTTTTACAGGCAGACAGACCTGTCAAGTAGGGTGGTCGGTCGGGCGATTATTTTTTATTTTATTTATTTTACCAAAATCTGCAAAAATCTGGAATTTGTATTAAAAAAAAATGTGAACTTTTTTTCCAACATATTTTTTGGCCAAAAAACGGCTGATTTTACATGATTTGAGAAAAAGTATCTAAAAAAAAATTGGGAAAAAAAAAAATTGTACAATTAATTTAATTTGTGTTCAAACCAAAAGGTTAACTCAGAAAAAATAACTGTGAATAAGATTGACTTTTAGGCAATGACCCGCCCCCCCTCCCCCAACAACAACAAAACACCCTGTTCTACAGGCCTGACCAATTCCCCCCCCCTAAAAAGAGAGACTGACCGACCCTACCTGAGAGTTCTGTTTGCCAAGTTTTTTGTCATTGTGAAAGCAATCAGGTCAAAAATGTTTTGTTTGTTTGTCCATTTCTAAACTACCCTAATATTAAAAATTGACAGTTTTGTTTTTTTCCCCAGAATTTTGCTTTCCGTAAATACACTAATTTTTTTTTAAACATTCACATCGTATTTAGCAACAATTAGTCATTTTTTGAATGTGATATATTGAAAAACAAAACAAAATCTGACCTACCGACCCTACCCTTTGGAGGTTGATCTATGGACAAACAAACAATTGTTTGGCCCCATCTTATTCTTACTGTTACTGATATTATATTGTCTAGTCATACCAGACATGGTTTGTCATATTCTGTACACAAAACAGGTTGCATTAATGTTATCTTAGTTCATATTCATGCAACCGAATCCAATAATCAGTTTGATAGACCTATATTATAAATGTCCATGTGCGGTGGGGTTCAATGTTTGTTTTATCAGACATTGAAGTAATGAATTCAACTAAAACAGTTGAATTATCTGCAGTGAATAATTGTATGAGTGAGGCATTGTAACAATTGTTTATTTTTAAAAACAATCATCGATCAGTATGGGCGTGGCAATGTTTTAGAATTTTGATAAGAGGGTTTGGTAATTAGATTTACCTCGGTTGATTTGGCTAATATGTACACCAAATAAACAAGTCCTACAGACCAAAGAGTAAAGAAGTGATCAGGTGTTTTGTAGCCTCAAGCTGAAATATCATGGGCACATAGCAAGCAACATTGGCTACTTTCTTTTCTACAATATTAATTTGTGTCTATTGTGCTATTGCAGAAAAAAGGTGATATGCACAGGTTTTTTTGTTAAATTAAAAATGTGATCAAAATACAAAATATAATACATGTAGTTGGTTTAGATCCAAATAGGTTTCTTATTAATTTGTAAAGATCAATTTCATGATGTTTTATTTGACGGTTAAAACATCCATTGATTGTGGTTCTTAGCGTAATCCATTTGAGAAAAGAAATTCAACGTTCGAATAATATCTGTAAATATTTCCATTTTGTTTTGATTTGATAGACCCAGATTGATGAGGCAGTAGGCAAGGCACAGACTCAAATCAACACCACGATGGAAGGGTAAGTATATAAACCACAAATTTGCAATAGTAAATGAGAAAACACAATATTTAGCTTGTATTTGTTTGCCTTAAGGGAAGTGTCAACCCTAAATATATGAAATTTATCAAGCACTGTAACTTTTAAACTAATAATGTAATGTACATAAAAGTATACAATTTTTCAAATGAAATGAGTCGGAGAATCTATATTTGGTATTAAATTTCCCCCCAAAAAGTGATTTCTACACTTTTGCCCAAAAATCACTTTTTTGGCGCCAAAAATGTTCAAACAACCTAACAAAATAAGTTTGTGATTAAAAATTTCAATATTTCACCAAAATCATCTAAAGTCAATTATCTAGGAGGCACTTTTTTTTTTTGCTTAAAAATTTCTAGTTTTGAAAATATTGACCAAAAAGTGCCAACAATGAGATTTTTATCTCAAAAATCACATTTTTGGCACTTTTTGGATGCATATCTCGAGTTTAAAATCCGTAATCGAAAAAATAAAAAATTGCCTCCTAGCGCTGAAAGTCCTCTACACAATGGTAGTAAAATCTTACCTGATAGTTTGATATCTTTTTAGTTATGCTGTCTGAAAAATCGTAAAATTCCTTCAAAATTGAACTTCTAGAAAACAGCGATTTAGTAAAAATATTGACATTTTCCACCATTTAAAGCTAAATGTTCACGGAATACAGGGGCGTGTGACCTAAAAAGCGAGTATACTACTATGAACAATCATAATAAACTATCAGATTCAATTTATATTGTCACAATGTGAAGAAATTGGAAGAAAACTGAAATTTAAATGATCGTAAGATTGGCCTTTGTTTACATTTTTAGACATTGTTTTGCGCTCATTTGTTTTTCGCGTCTACGTCGCGGATATTAAGCGGCACGTCTAGTATTACGCGCGGGAAGTTTCAGCGCGCGACGCAATGATCGAACAGCTGTCGCAGCATTTGAAAAGCGCGGAACTCCGCTTGAATTCCCGCCAAATAACCATGCGCCTTTTCCTAGCTCAAACTTACCAAAACAACAATTTTAAATCACCCAAAAGAACGGGAAATAATCGCTTCCGATTAGTAACTTATGATGGTAATGATAGAATACATATAAAAGTATGAAATAATATAGAAATATGAAATTCAATTTTTGAAACAAGTGCCGGGTTGACACTGCCCTTAAAGGTATATGACCCGATCACTTTTTTGGGGCTATGATTTTTTTCTTCACATCAAGATATTTTGGTATCAGACGAATCCCCATATTTTTCTCATTATGTCTGTAAAATATTAGGGGCCAGAAATGTTTCATTTGGAAATTATAGGCTAAAATGTGGTGAATTACTGCCAAAGGTGGTTAACCACCAACCAGTCTGTGTGCTTCTCAATGGGCACATGTCTTTTGACTTTATCCTTCTAAAAATAGAACCATTGGAGTTATGCAACTCAAACTTTGGAATGCAACAATTTTAAGGATGACCTTTCATGTAAAATAGAAAACATCAAGTTGAAAATCGGGCCAGCAATCGGAACATCTACCTTTAAAACACAACAACTGGGTCTAAAAACACTGCAACTTCTTGAGCTGCAAGCATTTTAACACTCTCCTTGCAGCTATTAGTTTTACCATATAAAACAGATATTTCAGAAACCTTTCCCAACTTTCAAAGTCTATCTCAAGAATTACTGTACCAATACTCTGCCTGTTTGTACTTCTTTAAATGCATTTCTCATGGTGATTCCAAATGTTGTAATAAAATTCAATAATGTTGACATTTTTGAAACATTTTGTGAAATTTTGGAATGTCGCTTGCAGACATTCTACCGCGTGGAAACTGTTAAAGATGTACATAAACAATTAAACAGTGTAGTCAAAACAAGTATTAGATCCTCCTCTATTTTCAGTAGTCTATGCAGTGGCGTAGCCAGAGGTGGGGGGGGGGGGGGGGATTTCCCCACAATATTAGTTATTAGTGTCTCATCGGTTGAGATTGGCACTGTCGGTTGAGATCGGCACTGTTTTCTTAGTGCGGTTTTGGGAAAAAACAAGTCACACCCCCCTCTACGCCACTGTTTTTGTGTCATTTTCCTGTTTGTCTTGTCTAACCACATTCAGGGAGAGATTGATAATCCCAATAGGATTTGTATATAGGTCACACACTACTGTAAAACCACTTAATTTCGGGAGGGATTTAATTTCGCAAATTTCGCGAGGGATGTGGATTCGCGAAATTAAATACCCGCGAAACTAACAATTTTGCATTGAAAGTAACAGTAAAATTCCCAGATTCGCAACATTAAATGCCTGCTAAAATAGCGGTCATTTTGAATTCGCGAAATAAAGTACTCGCGAAATGATAGTGTTTTACAGTAACACATACATCAAGATAACACATTTCCCTTTTGCTTCAACAATAATGTATTCATCTGTATTGAGTAAGGAAACCTTTTTTAACCCAAACTTCCCCTGGACTACTTAAGTACATATGCTCTTGTTTTATAAGCAGCGAGTCATAGGTACATAAAATTCAGGTTTGTATCTCAGATATAATATAATCAATCATATTATACTTTTCTTATCCTAATGCAATTCCAAGAAAATGAGCTATCAAAGAATGAATTAAAATAAATTGAGCACAGGATGTCTTTTTCCCTTATTGAAAGTCTTTAAATGTTGAATAAAAATGATCTTTATATACGTACAACTAAAGATAAACAATGTTATGGTAAAGCCTTTTAAGTCACATCTTTCTCTTCTTTTTTTTTGGGGGGGGGGGGAGTTTGAGAATCAAGAACTGAGATTTTTGCTTAATTTGGACTTCGGAGAAAATTAAAAAAAATACACCTAAAAACGAACATGAAATCACTGCTGCATTTTGGTTCCCCAAGACTAGAATTTAGGGGATTATTGGGTGTGCAATATCGACATACATATTCATTTCTTTATGATACATATGTTACTTATTAAATCAACCATTATATATCCATTTCAGAATCAAAACCAAAATCCCGTGGCTCAAGAAGAAAGAAGACTAAGCAACGACAGCAGTCGTCCACTTGCAGATGGCCGTTAATGCTTCAGTGCCCATGTCCTGAGATGTTGGTGTATGTTTGGTCATAACTATGTGCAAAATAATAATAAAAAGTCTACATATCAATATTAAACTAACTGCTTCAATATGAAACATCAACAATGTATGCACATTGATGTGAATATATATCACTATCGGTCCAAAAATGTGTCGTTTATTTATAAAGAATTGGATGAAGTGTCAGCAGCAATGTATTGCAAGTAGTGGAAACAAAGGATCTTGACTGGTTTTGAAAATTACGATGATTGCAGAAATGTCTAATGGTATAGAAGGGAGAATATCTTTGTACAAGGGATTAAATCAATTTGCAAATATAGCGAATAAAAGTGTGCAGACCATTATATTGTAAGCGCTTTTGTTTCCACTTGATTTTACAATATGGTGCGATTGGTTTAGTGCGGAACATGTTTTTGGATTAATTGATACACAGCTATTTTATCACTTTCATACTGACATTTAAAAGAGCTTGAGTAAGTTATTGATGACATTTTGCGATTTGATCAAATGCCTTTCCTGAGATTTAATTCGATGTGGATATTCTTTTTTCGAGTTGTACATTATTCTGTATTTGTGCTAACTACATTATGTAGAGGCAATCAGTTTTGAGACAGGGTGTATGCCAAATGTTTGTTTTATGACAATACTCTTATATAACTACTTGCGATAAAACATACAGTATATTGATTATTACACGATGCCTAGGATGATTATAGGAAGGTTTGTGAGTAACATAAGTAAAAATGATGTTTAAATTGTATCCTGACATTGACGTGGAAGCTTGGACAATGTGCCTGCACCCATCAACTGATTGAAGATGTCATTGACTTGCCAAATGAAAGCTTTACAGATCATTTTGTTTAATATTTGGCTCTATAGATGGGGTGACAGGTGACGTCACACCGGGCATTTGGCCAGCAGTTACCATTGTTCTTTGCCCGGCGGTTTGCGTGCGCATCCTGTTTTGTTTAGAACTTGTGTTTTTAAAACTCGCGCCAAAGCATTATAAAGAGCAATAAGGCATAGCGGACAGTGTTGTGTGCTTGTTCACTCAAGCATGTACCGACAGTCCAGTCCCTTTGACCGTTGCGTTTGTTGATAAACATGTGCTTG
Source organism: Ophiura sarsii (assembly GCA_035610835.1). Classification (NCBI taxonomy): domain Eukaryota; kingdom Metazoa; phylum Echinodermata; class Ophiuroidea; order Amphilepidida; family Ophiuridae; genus Ophiura; species Ophiura sarsii. Next base: position 4,289,070 of record CM069441.1, read on the forward strand.
TTCACTCAAGCATGTATCGACAGTCCAGTCCCTTTGACCGTTGCGTTTGTTGATAAACATTGCTGTCACCCCATCTATACATGAAGGGATGTTGTCGTTGGTTTTTGCAATGTCAATCCTACAATCAATAAATGTCAAATGTTGGATCCATGTAGAAGTGATGATTATCATGAAATGTGGATCCACACATGAATTGATTATGTCATTAGCTTGTGCATAGTCATGTCCACACATGAATTGATTATGTAATTAGCTTGTGCATAGTCATGTTCACACATGAAATGATGATATCGTCGCGTACGTGCGCATAGTGTGATCCACACATGAATTGATTATGTCATTAGCTTGTGCATAGTCATGTCCACACATGAAATGATGATATCGCCGCGTATGTGCGCATTATGTGATCAACACATGAGTCGATGTCAATGTTAGATCCACACAATAAGTGATGTTGCCATTGGTTTTTGCAATGTCAGACTTAGTCATTGACTTTGGAAATGTTTGTTCCATAAGTAAACTTGAATTAGCATTTCCCCAACACACCCTTAACTAAAGTTATTGTTTGTTTGGGCAATGAGTTGATAAATATACTACCGCGACGTAAATAATTCAAGAAATGAACACATCTGATCAATATATTCTTTAATGTTCATCAGACTGGACTGTTTGTATAGGCTCTCTCAAATCATTGCTCCTTTTCAAGTCATTAGAGCTCGGTCTCCAAGCAAGTTAGTTGCCTATTGATATGTCTGGTTATTAGCAAATAAATTCTGTTACTCTGTAGAAAACCAAAATGACTAAATATTATACATTATATCCACTATATCTCAATCATACAAAAACTTGATATGACAGTTATCAACAGTTACCACATTCAGTAACCTTGCCCTATGTCTAACTTATTGCAGACCACTTCAAGTTATATATCCAAATCTTAATACTATCAGTATATTATAAAACATGCTGTATTGTATAGTTGTATTGAATGCAAACTTTCAAACAGATTAGGTAAATGCATGCACAACAGAAAGATGTATTATTGTTATTTTAGAAATGCCGAAATGTTGCAATTGGGAACAATGTTAGCTGCAAGATGCACCCCTTGCACAAAACCAAAAATATTGATTAATGACACAAGGTCATATAAAGACCTTGAAATCAAAGCAAAACCTATCAGGGTATTGGTGTTTATAATCCAAACCTTATTTATCTAGCAAGGGTATTGGTGTTTATAATCCAAAAGCTTATTTATTGTGCAAAAAAACATAGTTGATAGTGAGAGAAGTGATGAAATCATATTTATTCATCAAATTTGATCATTATTTCAATCAATATTTTTGGATGTGTCCAGGATGCAGCTTTTGTCACAAAGTAAAGCAGCTGTTACCACGCCATGTGTTTCATACATCAGTGTCTGTTATATGCTCAGTTTTTTAGAAAAATCAAAATCAAACAAAAAGTGCAAAGATAAAGCCATATATATGGAGTGAACAAAACCCCAGAATATTTTCTATATTTGCATGCGTGATATTTTTCAACCTTCTCTCCCCCCCCCCCCCAAGTTGTAATAATACTCTCAACACTGACTGGTCTTGATGATTTGGTAGTAAATAGATGGTATTTGTCCTCTGCTAGCAATCTGTTGGGACTGTTCTGAATGCAACATGGGCGTTAAACACACAATGCAATCCATCTTATACAACACTTACCTCTGAGGCACTCCCTCCCCTGTATTCAGGGTGTAACATATGGTATGGAAGCTAACAGTTTACAACAACACATTGTGTAATCTAACTGGAACAGCTGATACTCTGGTATTATTCCTTACACTGTGTACAGGGTTTAACATGCGGTAAACAACAAATGTTGATACACCGTCAGGATGATAGACGCCCATTTTATTTAAGCAAAAGAAACTGTTCCTTTAGTATACCCTACCACTGTATGTCTTCAATGGGGACTTTTAAAGAATGACCCATTCACTTATACAGTGATGAATACAAATGGTAGGGTATTTTAAAGCTTACCCTATGTAAGTCCTACTATGTTAGATTTTGGTGACTCCATGAGCTATGTAGTGCTGTGTAGATATCCTTGTTGTGGTGATTCCTAGCTAGTATGGATTTTGGTAATGAGGCATGTGTAAGGGGGCATATATTTAGAACCTGTCTGTCTATGATCAGTGCATATTTACCTACGTTATGACCGCTTTTTGTGGAATAATTATGTAATATCCTTCACACTCGTATTGTATGAAGGGTACTCCAGAATTATGCCCATTTATTTCCATCCTAAGGTTGAGTGTATCAATTCTCACATTAATAGTTGTAATCCTTGTGAGTAAGACAACATTATTCAACATGTTATGACACCTGCCATTTGATAATATTTACAGAGAGGTAATTCTATTGTTTCAAAGCTATATGTGTATTTGGTAGGTGTAGTGATAGATAAAGTATGGGAATTGAACCCCGGTGTGCTAATCCAATTTACCAATTTCCTTGGAGGTACTTGTAGTAAGGTATGTGCTGGGAGAATTAAAACAATTCTAGAATATAGTATTAGCAATTAGATTTGCTTGAAGAATTTCTAGGGTGTTTTGATAGAAAAAGATGTCCTCATAAATCCTTGAGTTTTGAGGGTTTATAATAAACCAAAATCAGGCACAGCAAGAGAAATTGAACCTGGATAAGAACAATGGGCCCACAACCTGGATAATAAAATGGACCCCATAGCTTAGTGCGATATTCCCTGGATACTTACTATGTAGGTGTGGATGTTAAGCTGTAGTGAATTATTCACAGACAACATGCGAGACAGTTAGTACTTAGTGTCTAGTCGCTAGTCTAGTGTTGTATATTTTATTGCGGATAATCTTATCTTTTTGGTATGTTCATATATTTGATGATAAAGATGCGTGTATTAACAATCAACCTCTCAACATCATTTCTTGCTGTAGTATACTGTAAGTATTTTGTATTATATTTGCACTCTGTTGTAGGTAATATCTAGAAATGCCTGAAAACCCTATCTACAATAGCTTCACTTTATCAATAGCTGCCTTTATAACACTTTCCACGCGGCTATTATTTTTACCATACACAAAACAGATTTTCCAGAAACCTTTCACAATTGTCAAAGCCTATCTCAAGGATTACTGACCTAATACTAGACATGTTTGTACTAATGTCAATGCATTTCTCATGATGATTCTAAATATGTTAATGAAATTAAATAATTTTGACATTTTTTAAACATTTTGTGAAATTTTGGAATGTCGTCTGCAGCCGCCTGCCGCGTGGAAAGTGATAAGCTGAAATCATAGGTCCAAACATAGGCTACCAAAGAAGTATACACACAGTAGCCATTGTTGATAGGGGTTTCTAGCACTAACTCCCCACAGTCATGTGGGTGTTGATTTCATCCATGAGTATTTTCAACCATGTTACAGTATCATGTATATGTGGGATTGATATGTGATGTACCGTATATGTTGTGTTACTTGACAAATATAAACTCTTTTGTGAAATGACAACCATCAAAATGTATATTTCAAGTAGCCATAAAATTGTGTCTGAAGTTAACTTGCTACTGATCTTAACCAGCATTGGTTAGAGCTTGTATTCCAAGAAGAAAACACAATGTTTGTCATCATAATCCTAAGAGATAATTTGATCAAATATGGGTGCGCCTGTAGTTGAATTTGATTGTGCATTTTGATTAAATGACATTTCCACTCTGGAAACCTCCTCGCGGTTACGAGCAGCTTCCTTTGTTTGATTGATTGTATGAATTATGACAGCAACCTTAATAACAGAAGAAGTACTCACACATAAATGTCTACTGCGAAAACTCAAAATCAATTAAGAAATAGATTAAGAATCGGTGCTTATTACCTGAAACATTTTCAACTTAGTTTCATATCAAGTGAACAGGAAATTCTACATACACCACCTGTCAAATCAAGGAACGGCACATACAGATAAAAAAATGCCGTCAAATGGTCTAAACAAATGGTAATTTTATTGCTAGTATTTTCAACACATTTTTGTATTCTTAATGTATTTAACTCTTATGCATTTGCAATTTTGATCATCATATGTCAGTTTATATTTATTTGTACTCCATACAACTCCATACTAATATAATTGTTCTTAGGATACAATGGATGGACCGTTTCTAAATCCTTGAGGATAACCTCTCTTTTAATATGCACTGTGTATCCATATCTGATGTTACTGCAATATGTTCACTTGATTGGTGCATTATGAAAGTGTTGTAGATGATCGCATTTTACAAGAGGTCCATTATTTAATCTAGTGTTTACATTACTAGTCAATTATTGGGCAAGGATTGTAAAACCACCATGCTTGTCATCACTTTTTCTAGACAAATCATTTATTTAAGGTGGAATTAAAGCAATTGTTATTACCCCTATTTCCACCATAGGGATAAGATAGACAAGGTACCGCTTTTGTACTAGCAAGAATCCAATTTGTAAGATTGTGTGCTTAAACGTCATACACACTCACTCCCCATTTGCCCAGTGTGACTCAATTGGCAAGCCATGTCATGAACAAAACCTGCTGAAATAATGGTATTTAAACTGCATCAACTTTAGGGATTTGGTTGTATATGAATGCAACTTATGGTTTAGGTTTAATTATAGTTATTAGTACTAGAGGGTTAGTCTGTTTTAATTCACACATATGTCCCAATGGGATAATGGTTATAATACCAGTATTTATTTTTCATAATGCTTGCTAAGCAAGATATTGTCATATTGCGAGGTAACACTGTAGTCATTTTGCCATCAGCAGATCAATCTTAAACCTTTAGGTCCACTCTTACCAGCTAGATCCTTTGGGAATATCTCAAGGTTGAGATTTATCCATCTTAAACTCTGTTTCATCTGTCATCAAATGAATAGGTGTATGCCAGTTCACTCTGGGTGGACTAGCTAGAGTGGACCTTTGCCTTAAACCACATGAGCACTACCTGCTTTCTTGCAGAGTCTCTGATTGGTTCATCACAGGATATAATGTGATATACCCCTGTGAGTAACCAATCAAAGAAGCGCTTTTACAGAGCAAATGAACAACTATTGAATCAGGGCCTTATTTCATGAAAGTTGAGATTCATCTCAAGATGATATATTCTTCTTTGGTTTTTAACTTTTCTTGTGAAGAATATTTATGAATTCATAATTTGATCTTCTTGAAATAGTATCCATGTCAAACTTAAACCTGGGTCATGCTTCAAAAACTTAATATACAAAGAATTTGTTAATGTTCTTCTTTTTAAAGCTTAAGAAGAGTTCAATAAACACTCTTCTACTTCAGAAGAATCTTAACTTTGATGAAATAAGGCCTTGTTCTTGTTTTTTCTTCTTCTTCAATTCATGAAGAATATCTGTACTTGGAAAAGTGACTGGAATTTGAGAAATAAACAGAACTGTTCCTTATCATTGTATGGTTGGTATAAGAGGGTAGGCATTATTGCTGTTATAATGACAATGTGCCAAATATTTATAGATGTAATGCCCAGTATAAATACTTCAATAGGGCCTTTTTGGTGTATAGTTCTATCTATTTAAAAAAGGGACGTACAGACGTGAATTTCCAAATTAATTATATTTGATGATGGCAAAAATGACCACTTTTCAAATACTTTGCACATTAGTCAATAGAATGTTATACAAATTGGTAATCACAATACGCAATCAATATAATCGTTGGTTATTTTCCTTCCATTTTTAGTTGCTCACAAATGTTCAGACTATATGTATTGTATTGTATGTATGTAAATTATCAATGAAAATAAAACCACCCCAATTGTTTTTTGTATTAAGTTCAATAATTGAACTAAAATAAAGAAATAAAATACCAAAAAGATATAAATGTGCTAGCTGATAGTAATTAATTAGGGCTAATTAGTATGTAGACCAGTAGCTGGGATAGGTGTGTAAATATGGTAGATGTAGTGAAGGCTGGTAGTAAATTGATTCCCAGGGCTAAATGAAGGCTATCATTTCACGGAATCAACCAAAATTGATGTGGACATGACTGATAAAGAGAATCAGGAAATTATAAAACAAACCCAAACCCTATTTAATTCATAAAAAAGACACCAAATTATATTTGTACCACAAATATTGTTGTTGGTGTTGAAAATCTTGCTGAAGAATGTCTCTGTTGTCTTGGTCAAATAATAGCTTATTATTTTAAAATGTTGCCCTAGATTTCATCCCCATGTTATTTATCATTAACTTATCAAACCCGCGAAATCCCCCTTTTTAATGAGCGCTATAGAGTTGATAGCTTTCACAACAGTAACCGGGATGGGCTCTTCATTGGTATGTATCAGAGTAATAGTGGTAGAAAACATTTGCAATCGGGCCCACCTGCCCATAGCGGGTGACCTTTGCTTTTCGGCGAAGTTACAGCCCTGTTTGCAATTACTGCTATTGTTGATTAAAAGAGAGACAATTTGACATAACAAAATGATAAGTTTGGAAATGGAGTGAACACTTGCGATGCTTGTTGTGCCAGTATTGTTGTTGATGAAATCCATAGGGTAAAGTGTGGTCCTCATTTTCGAAAGATGTTTTGTACATCGCAATGAATGATAAGTTGTAATCACACCATCGAAGTGGTGGAGAAATGCTATTTATGAATTAGTTTTTGACCACAATAAACAGCAAATATATCCAACTTCACCCTAGGGAATGCCAAATTTGCTTATTATAAGACGTTTTATAATGTTTGGGTTATATAACAGCCTGCTACAAATGAAACCTTTTCTGTCCATCAATGTATAGTTGTAGCTACTGTGTGCGTGATCAGAGGGAGTAACCAAGTAATAGCTCCTGATTGTCAATCATTTATAAATTTGTATTATTGTCAGTGTTGCAATATAGTGTATTATGGATTCATTCATTCTTCTTGGTTGTTTTGTAACATAATGTTTTCAGCAGGATTTGTTGTGATATTTAATGATCACCCCGCCAGGAATTGAGACTTTGAACAAGTTTTTGTAAAGATTTTTTAGACTTCCTTTGTAAATTTGAAAAGTGAAGTAAATCATAGGATGCTATTTTTTGTGATTTGTTTTAAGTTATGCTGTACAATAAGTTTTATTTTGAGAAAATGAAACCATTTTGTTAAAGTATAATTGATAATATAATGAGAGATTTGGTTTGTTATAAATTGATACAATGATTTTTGTGTAGTTACTTTGTATAATTCTACCATCAATGAATCTTGCAGGTTGTATTTTGATCTGATATCTGCTCAGTAATAAATGTTACTGTTGAAATTATGTCATTGGCCTACTGTGTGTTCAATTATGTTGAGACTAACCCCTAAGGCTTCGCCAACTTGATTTTTAGTTTCCCGTAACCCGCCCGCGCTTCATTTTCATGCCCGCGTTTGAATTCATTATTGAAATTTTGGGGGAAAAATACCGTTTTTGCAATGAAAACGTCCGAATTCATGCATTTTGTGTGATGAAATTGTCTGATCAATCATCCGTCGTGAACAAAGTAAATATATTTTATTCATTTTGACCAGAATAGCCTTACTGTAACTTACATATATCTAAATTGACCCATTTCATCTATGATGGTGTGCAGCGGTGTATAACAATACCACTGACATCCACATTTTGTATAATAATGAAAGTCGTAAAAATAATGAATAATGAAATGGTTGACTCCCCTGTTTAAAAAAAAAAATGTTACGGGAAACTAAAGATCAAGTTGGCGAGGCCTAACCTTTTTGTTTATAAACGGGATCACAATTTTGGAAGAGAAAACACCAACTAAATCGCCAGGGACAGTCTGGGAATCGATCCGGGTACCCTCCGAACGTCGGCCTGTTGTCCCACCCACTAGCCACGACCCTCAGCCGCTCGTTCGCGCAGTATACCGCGCTCGCTATATAGGCTCAGTTAATTACTTCTTCGATAAAACGTCCACACATGCGCTTGAAGATAGGCTTAGAAGTAGTATTTTTTAGCATTTATGGTTAAGACAATTTCACATCTTGTCTAATGGTCATTCATAAACGTATACATAGTGGGTGCATTCCCATCAGATGCCACCATTTGAGGAATACGCATTTGTAGTGCATGAAGATCAAACATTCAAACGCTCGTTCAACTGCAGTGGATTGGTTGGCCAGTATAGTTCCTTCTTGTGGGCAGTTTGATCACAGACAAATAAATGGTAAAAAGCAATACTTTTTATTATGTTTCAAACCAAATTACACAATCTTCTGAACAGTTTCATTTAATTTGGTTAATGATGTTAATTAGTCAAGTTTGATGAAAATTCTCAACAATTTACTTTGGACCTTGAAATCCCTCAATGCTAGTTCCCTTTAGAAATGCCTAGGTGAAATACAACAAAATTCCAGAGTTCCGCATGTGTAACCGTTGGAAGCAATCAAGGTGCGTTGTTACAAAACTACATTGTCTACTGAATATGAAATCATTTTTATTGAGTGTTTCTATACTTTACAGAGTGGCTTTAGTTCGGTAAATTTTGTATCAGATTTAGATCACAACCTTGCTACCTAGCCTTATAAGTGGTAAGGAGATAGGATTCAAATCCAAGGTACCTGGCTCGAATCCTAATTTGGTACATATGTGTAAAATAATATCAATATTTTTTGAAGTAGAAAAAATGTGCAAGTCCAAGATATTATCATGATTGAATTGAGAGAACTGATTGGTTTCAAAGAATATGCACACCACAACACCCTCGTTAGAACCTGTTAAGGGAAGTGTCAACCCAAAATATATGAAATTTATCAAGCACTGTAACTTTTAAACTAATAAAAAGTATACAATTTTTCAAATGAAATGAGTAGGAGAATCCATTTTTTGTATTATATTTCCCAAAAAAATAGCGATTTTTGGCGCCAAATTTTTTCAGACAACCTAACAAAATCAGTTTTAGATTAAAAATTTCACCAAAATCATCTTAAGTCAATTATCTAGGAAGCACCTTTTTTTTTTTGCTTAACAATTTTTAGTTTTGAAAATATTGACCAAAAAGTGCCCCCAAAAAAGTTTTTTAATCTCAAAAATCACACTATGGGCAGGTGGGCTTGGGATGATTGTAACTTTTGAAACTGGACCTATGACCATTGAAATGACAATAACGCCGCTCCGCAACATCGTATCTCAACGATCAAGGTGTCAAAATATGCAGAACGAAATTATGCACTGGGTTAATTTGCTTCGATTAATCCATACCCTTTCGGGCCGTTAATTATTGGATCATAAGTGTCTCGCTACTTTTGTGAGGAGTTTATTATTATTACAATGGAAATCTTATAATATTGCTGAATGAGGGTCTTGAAGAAGTTCCTGCTGCAAGTAGCACAATTTGTATGCTATCCATCCATCCATCTATTGTTTTTATTTAAAGACCCTCAATTCTAATTATACCTATTCAAATTTTTGAAAGATGTTGGATATCAGGCTCAAGTGTGCTTACCCTGCCATACAGGTAAGGGTCAAGCTGTTAAAACACTTTCTTCGTGGCTAATAGTTTTACCAGATACAAAAACAGATTTTTCAGAAACCTTTCCCAACTTCCAGGGTCTACCTCAAGCATTACTGAACCAATACTAGGCATGTTTGTATTTATTTCAATGCATTTCTCATGGTGATTCCAAATATGGTAATGAAATTCAATAATTTTGACATTTTTGAAACATTTTGTGAACTTTTGGAATTTCGTCTGCCGCTTGGAAAGGGTTAAGTAGTTAAACTTACTTTACCACATGTTTGGCACTGTCTCTCCTGAAAAAAACTTCCTGTGGCCACTTCAGTGTTGCGAACCTTGGACTGCTCAAGAAATATTCTTTTATCATAACATGCAACAGGAATTTATGAAGAACTATGTACACATACAACATTATTATTAGTGAAAATAATAAATAGTTTATTCATACAATATGGAATTTCTAGGATATAAACACTCGGGTAAAGATTTAAAAAATATATTTTGTTTAATTGCGTATATTAATTATTACATCACACCATATATAAACATAAATAGTCAATAATGACATATAACATATTTCACTTCCTTTACACAATTTTTCTAATTTCAAGTTCTAAATATAAGACACTTAGTAAATCGGGATGTTTCCCATTGTTGGTATATGAAGAGCTTTGTTGCAAAAGGGCTATGGTGCATTTTTTTTCAAAAAAGAGTTCGATATAGAAATTATAGGGCACAATCATTTGTTTCAAGGAAACAAAGTCATTGTTTTCAAAAAGACCTACATCTCATTGTATACAGCTATTGAAGTTGTTGTTTTGTTGCAAATCGGCTTGTATCAAGAATTAGTTATGGATACAAGCCCTTTTGCAACAAAACAACAACTTCAATGGCTGTATACAATGAGATGTAGGTCTTTTTGAAAAAAAATGACTTTGTTTCCTTGAAACATATGATTGGGCCCTATACATTTTTATATCAAACTCATTTTTGAAAAAATAATTTAATAAATGATTTGTTTTGTGTGGTATTTTCTCATGTACAAACAGATGGAGTTTTGTTTCAAAAGGGCTTACATCCAAATTTTCAAAAAAATTGAACATGATTTAGAAAAATAATAAAAACTAGCACATTTGAAATTTATTCCAATTTAAGTTAGTATGTGACCTCTTTCATAATCCATTCAGTTTTTCAATAATTAGAAACAGTGTTTTGACTTTTTCTCAAAAAGAGCCAAAGTGGATGTTAGGCCCTTATGCAAAATATCTCTTCAATTATGCTAATAGTTGATTTGGTAACACTTTACATGTATTAATGATATCAACATTATTACTAAAGTGCTCAACAAAAGTAAGTCATACACTTTGTTTATGACTGATATAGTGACTTTTAATTATGTTTTGACTAAACAGGCTAAATAGACATTTGGATGAATCTTTTAGGCACAATCTGGTACCAAACTTTGCCACAAAACAACAATGACAAGCCATGATTAGCCTTATACACTTATTAATTCAATCTCTTTCCATGTTGTTTTGATTTTCTTACAGCTATAATAGAAAAATATTTACTCGGGTAAAGATTGATAAGATACGAAGTGTTAAGGTCCTGTCTGTCACATATTAGCGAATAGAGCTAACGTGTGCCTGACGTTTTGGAAATATGGATGTACGTTCGTGTAAGTTGTCATTAGTTTGTGACATATTTGGTATACGTTGCATTCACTGGTGGTTTGCTAGGGGTTCACAGTGGTGCGCTGAGGTCTAGGAATTTTTTGAGCATGTTCAAAATATTGAGAGGGTGACAACGTAGTGATCAATACGGTAAGTATAAGTTGAGCATTCGCTGTGTGAACGTTGAGCACGTTGGGTGAAGGTTTCTTTTTAAAGGGGCATTGAGAGATACGTATGGGAGTGCGCACTCAATCATCCTGGAAATCAGTTTTTTGCATCAAAGTAATACTTAGGCATATACTAACTACCATCTAAAACAGTTTACCAACATTCGCCGTTTATCATATAAAATGTCATGATTTTCTTAGTTTCGATATGATCATATCGAAACTCAGGTGCTGAATTCGGAAATACGCAGTGTTTTACTCACGGACTTTCGTGGCAAATCTCAACCCGGAAGTGCCGTTATTTGCTTATTATGGCATGAAGGCGATGTCGGAATTGTATGACATTTTGGATTGGGGCTATGTTGATGATTATCTTTACGTTATTTGCTCATTTAGTATAACGATACATCTCTCAATGCCCCTTTAAGCACCGTATATGGCCGAACAGCTGACGAATAAGCAGCGTACACCCAACCTGCAAAATGCTCACACAGCGAATACTCAACTAAGTCAACATATACATAGTGTATTGATCACTACGTTGTCACCTGCTCAAAATTTTGAACATGCTCAAAACATATCCTAAACACAAGCGCACCTCTGCGAACCCTAACGAATACAACGTATGCCAAATATGTCACGTACAAATGAAAACTTACAGGAAAGCACACCCAGATTTCCAAACATGTCGGCCACACGATACCTCTACTCACTACAGTGTGACAGGGTCTTGATCACTGAAACCAGTGTTTTGGTTTACGACTCGTAACTTTGTTAATATTCAGTCAATCTTCGCCTGTAATATTTCATAGTAAAGATGAGCATTTTATCGACAAATGTATAATTTAATATATTCAGGCTGGAGCTATAGTTTTGGGGTTAAGAACGTATTTATTACCTCTTAAGTTCCTGTTTTTTGTTGACTGTATGTCACAAGCGAATGACAAACTCACACGAATGTACACCCACATTTCCAAAACATTGGGCACATGTATAAGCTCTATTATTAGCTTAAAGTGACAGGACCTTTATAGGTAGGCAAACAATGTAAATCAAATTATGTGTGATATAGCACCTGATTCACGATCTGTTATATAAAAAGCAACATTTTGTAATCATAATAATTTCATAGTTTGGACTGATCATGTTAATCTTTGGGCTAGAGTAGGACCTATTGATCAATAAAATTATGCTTTAGTGTAATATTATGTCATATTTGGTCTATTTTTACACATATATTTTTCTCTCTTATCATGCTTATAATGAAGTTTGACTTACTTACTATAAAGAAATTCTTTCCTGCCCTCATGAATCTATCTTGACTGTATTTTCTGTAAAAAAACCCCATCACAGAACTTTACTAAAACATAATGGAAATCTGCTTCCACTTTTAAGACATTTTTTATTATTTAAAATAAATTCATAATAAAGCATTCCACACTTGCATTCACTTGTGTATGGTTGCGACCGCAGCCGGAAACACTGTAAACAACATGAACATGGTGTCAAACCATAGACTTTATCCTCCAGTCGTACAATACGCTCCACTGCGCTATGCTTTGTGGGTAATTAAGTTCAGACGGCGCAGGACGACTCTTCGGGGACTGGTGGCACTAGTCTAGTCAAAACATGGAATAAACTGTCGGGTTAACCATAACATATATTCAACATTTGATTTTGAAGTTAGGAAACATATTGCCCTGTAGCTTAGAAGATATCGCCTAATATGCCTTGTACTCAACGTTGCTCTGTGGGAGGATTTCTACATTAAATAAACAGACCTCTCAGGATGGGTTGGTCTGGTTTTTTCTTCTATTTTTCCCTTGAATATGACTGTAATATCAAACAAATCTGTGAAAATCTTGCCGTATTTTGACAAGCCAAAAGAATATTTGGGTCGGTATTCATTTGCATGTGACATTTTGTTCACCTATTTCTAAAAAAATGGGTTTCTTTTTTTCACTGCCTAGCTCTAAAATATGATTCCAACATAAAAATATTAAATTAAAGTGATGGACAAATTTCTCTTCTTCAATTAGAGACATTGTTCGTGAAGATCGGTTAATTAACAATTATGACCCCTACACTGAAAAAAGGGAACCAAAGTGCAGTTATCAAATTCGCACTTGGGTTTTGTACATGTGGGATAGTGTGACAGGTATGAGTATGTCTTTTTTTTACGTAGGAGCTTTAATTTTGGAATTAAGAGCATATGCTACCTAGTAAGTTACTTATTTTGCGGACTGGATTTAAAAATGAAAAATATAGGTAGGATATATATACAATTATTTACATGATAATTAGAATTATACAATGTTATTACTTGCCTATCAAAACATTGAAATCCAATATAAAGTTACATGGCTTAAAGGCATATTATGTGATCTTTTCCAGAGAGCGCCCTCTATTCATGATTTTTTTTAGAAAGTATATTTTCTTGCAGATTTACATTTCTGATCATAAATCGTACATACATTCCAAGTTACAGAGCGATACGATTCCTAATTACCTCAAAATCATGGTTTTAGAGTGAATTTAGAGTGAAAATATAAACTGTCGTGTTATCCCGACAGTTTATTTTCACTCTTAAACCATGATTTTGAAGTAATTAAGAATCATATCGCCCTGTAACTTGGAATGTATGTACGATTTATGATCAGAAATGTAAATCTGCAAGAAAATCTACTTTCAATTTTTTTTTTGATGTTGAGGGCGTTCCCAGGAAAGATCTCATAATAGACCTTTAAAGGTTGGTGACCTGATTTAGGCCAAAAATAAGTGTTTATTTTTGTATATAAAGCCACATCATAAACACAGTCATATTTCAAGTTTGTGAGTTAAATTGCTCCAGTAGTTTTTATGATAGAAGCAAAAATGCATGTGAAATGAATAGAATAGTACCAGTATGCAAAGTCCCGGGCGGTATGCAAAGTCCCGGGCGGTATACTAAGTCCCGGGCGGTATACAAAGTCCCGGGCGGTATACAAAGTCCCGGGCGGTATACAAAGTCCCGGGCGGTATACAAAGTCCCGGGCGGTATACAAAGTCCCGGGCGGTATACAAAGTCCCGGGCGGTATGCAAAGTCCCGGGCGGTATACTAAGTCCCGGGCGGTATACAAAGCCCCGGGCGGTATGCAAAGTCCTGGGCGGTATACTAATATTGCAGGAAATTCCTTACTTTTTCACTCGTTAAAGACCATGTCTGAAGCCTAAATTGTTACATGGTTTGTGACAAAAATATGTGGTTCTCATACCCAAATCTTAATTTCGACAGGGAAATTGAATTTGATTGTGTCTCGCACCTTTGTAACCCGTTGGTAAATATAATAAATTATCTTTAAAAGTGCTATTCTATTCTGATATACTATGTGTAGATTCATAATCATTATTACTGTAAACATATATTAGTTAATGGACTCAGTACAGCCTATGTTAAAAATACTACAGCATTGCAATACTGGTATTAAAGTTAAGCACCACATATGATGTACTTTGACGATCTAACTCTACACAGTGACGTTAGAGGGTAATCCAGTGGTTCATGCAGCATTTATGTGTGAGTGCCAGGATCAAGGTATATCCTTGGTGTAAGACAAGCATGTGCAACCTTTTCTACCACACGGGCCGCATTGTGATTTTGAGATCTATTCACGGGCCGCAGTGATTGTAAAACATTCCAAAACACGTCCAGAAGAGGAGTAAAGCTAAGGAAGGGAAGTCCATTGCTCATACCTGCTTTTCTTTGTGTAATTTCCTCTCTTTACTCGCTGTTGCTGCTGCAAGCCGCCATTTTAACCCGGGATTTTATCACGCAATCACGCCTTGAGTTATATTTAGTAAAGTGCAGCGCGTCACCCTACCAATTCTAAGGGAGCACACCACTAAATCAATCTGCCATTTGTGTACAAGGGAGTTCCGGTTAAAACGGGCCGCATCAATGGGAATTTTAGGATTGCTTCGCGGGCCGCAGATTAGAGGTCGGCGGGCCGCAGGTTGCACACGCTTGGTGTAAGACATTCATAAGTTAGACTAGTGAAAAGACCCCATGCATGGGTACTTGAGCCAGTACATCACAGTCATGTGTGTGATAATGAGGTGGGTAATCATTGGAATACAATCTGAAGTCACTGTACGGAGTTAGAATGAAGTACTGTAAAAGTGATAATTTTTGCGCGATTAAATGTTCGCACTTTGCTGATTTGCAGCCATTTCGCTTGTTTTTGAATTTGCAATTTCAAAATTTTCGCGGTAACTGCTTGGAGCACGAAAATTAATATAGCGCAAAAATGTCCACGTTTACAGTATAGTCTTAAGGCCTTAATAAATCACAATGAAATCCTCTCCTGGGAACAGCCCATGATGTAATGTATTGTCAGTCATATATGCCCATATCATGCCTTCTGTTGTGTACGATTTACCAATATTACCATATTTATCCAGAACTATCACACCAGCAGTAGAATGCAGCTTGTCTTCCATGTATGCCAGACATTTATCTGCTGCCTCTTGACATGATAAACCTGTGCACATATTATCAATAAAAGACAAGTTTGTTGAACAATTGGAGTTTGAATGACTTAGATGTAAGCATGCACCCCATGGCGATGACTTTCTGGATATAAAGATGTGTCACTTAACATTTTACCCTTCAGAGTGCACACCACCAAATAATATTTTGCATTTTGGCCATACACGGCAGTGTTTGAAATTAAGATTGACCTCATCATAAGTCTAAATTTAACATCCTAGAAAAGGTAAAAAGTGCTGTAAATGTACCAAAATGTTTCATAATTTGGCATTTGTAGGTTATTTCCTCCACATTAGGCCCACCACATCTTTAGCTTTTTCTTGAATGGTATCATTTTACAGTTTCCACCAATTTAGAGCTAAAACCCCTGGTCTAAGAATATAGGCAGCCTGTCCTATCTAAGATAGATATCATTGGCCCGTAGCGGGGGAAAATGCTGGTTACCCCCCCCCCCCCCCCCCACAAAAGTGATTGTTTTTTAAGCAGAAGACATCTAGATCTTCAATAAAAACAATGATTTGAATGAACCAGTTTGCTCTGAAGGGGAAAAAAATTAACACGAACTTGACCTCTTTACCACACAAAGCAATAGGGAACTGATTTGGTGGTGTGGGACCTTCACAGGGATGTATGCCTCTATGATAATGTCTTACCCTAACGTCTGGGATGGAATGTGGAATAGAGTATAAAACTATCAAAGGTAGAAATTGGAATGAAAGGCAGAAAATTGGCTCGCAAATGGCAAGATTTGAACCAGAGTCACTCCCAACATGGGAGTCTATGCCCTAGTCTACTGGGCCAGGGGGTCACACTACCAATTTTCTTTTTCCATGCACATATATTGTCATACATACATTGTCAGCGCCCACGGAGATAAACTGAAGCAATAAGGGCTACAGGCACATGCTTTGTGGTATTCAGGGTTTGATTGATAGGCAAAACCATTGTTGCTAAGCAATTGGGCACTTGCTATGAATTGTGAGAGTGTTGTACATTCTATCCTCATTATAAGCAGAACATTTTTGCTCAATAATCAAATTAAAAAACACCAATTCTCCGGGTTCAATTCCCTGTCGGTGAATGTCCTTGCTTATTTTTCGTTGGGACGTTCTCCGGTGTTTGTTAATATTTGTTGTTATATTGTCTATTGTAAAATACGTTAGGTTGGTAGACTGCTTTATTTTATATTATATGTAATATAAAATAATATATGACACAATTCTCTAGAAATCCAATGTTTACCTTGTTCCATATGGAAGATGATTTTGCTGGCCAATGTGACTCTTGCAATGGCTTCCCCATGACCAGTTGTTGACACACCACCTACTTGGTTGTCACAGTAACCACCACATCCTACAGATGAAACAATGTTTATACACAGGGATGAGATTGGACTGTATTATACTGGATTTATCAACTTGTATAGCTCAATCAATTCCCATTGCCCAGAAATGTGCAGTTTTAACTTTATGTGCGTAAATGTAATCAAAGTGAATGTGCACAATTTGTGTCATACGCACACAATTTTAGCCAAACACATGTGTCACACATTTGTTGCCCAGTGCCATGCGTGTGTGTGTGCCGACATACCTTTCTGTATTCATTCACCGCTGTAAGGAGGCTTGCCAATTTGGAGCTGATCAAACTAGTGAATCTTTGAAAAAAACTCTTAATATTATAAGTACAATTGATTTACCACCAATTTCTGTTGTAGTACAGGGTGTATCAAAAAAATTAGGACACTTTTTGATGATGGTTTAAATCCTTGTTAAATCACTGAAGCATGACCAATTTTTATTTCAATGTAAAGTACAACCGATAAAGATAAAATCCTGAAGAGATGAGAAAAATCCATCATTAATTAAGGAAATTGTGACCTATTAGGCAAGGCAATCTATTTTGTAGAATGGTCATTCACACAGTAACAGTAGAGTAACATGAACGCGCACACTATTTATGCCATTATCGTTTAGTAAGTGTACATACTTCAATCTCATTGGTTAACACGTATGAAATCTGATCCATATCGTGTAAACAACAAGTCAAACCACACGATATATTCCCATATCGTCGATTAACCGCGTTGCCAGATGGCGCGAAATGATATTACGTGTAAAGCGATTGCTTTGCGTCTGTGGAAGAGTTGCTTAAAATATGATAAACAAATAAGATGGCGGATGATTTAAATGCAACCGAGTCGATTTCTGTTACATTCTGAGGCCGAAATATACCGCAAAAAGGTCTAACCCACGCCAAAAAATAAATGATCTGCATATAACCTAACCAGACATGTATTTCGCGATGATTTTATGGACAGAGGCGATGGCGCAGAGCCTGTTAAAGGGTTGAATTTTACGGAGGTAAGGAAGGGAATAGAATTCAGCGCCTTGCTCTAACTAGATACTAGTATTGTTTGACGTTTAGTTTTCCGCGAGTGTTTAAATACAATTTTTATTGGGACTAAACGATAAATTCGTTATCCCCTGCATGTTCACACAATACGGAAAAATACCTATGGTTTGTGCCATATCACATTCGGCCTTTGGCCTCATGTGATATGACATGCCAAACCATAGGTATTTTTCCGTATTGTGTGAACATGCAGGGGATAACTAATAATATCATGGTAATGAACCATCTACAGTGGGTTCGAGAACTTTTTAATTTGCACAGAATATGCATGCATCTGATTTGTGGATTATTTAGCCAGCATTGATTTGTGCCAGAATTAAATGGATTACCAAACTAATCTTTGCTATTGACTGATATATTATTTTCTATGTTTATAATTATTGTAACGTATTGAAACGTAAACCATGTTATTTACTGGTCTATACATGTAAATCCCATTGTACAAACCAGTAAATGACATGGTTTACGCAAATTATGCTAGTTTTCTTATTTTTCATCGGATTTATCTCATATTTTCAGGATATCATAATAATTAATTGGGCTTTACATTGAGACTAAATTGGTCATGGTCCATTATATTATAACAAGTATTACACCGTCATGAAAAAGTGTCCTAATTTTTTTGATACACCCTGTATTGTAAAGCCTACAGCCATATGCACAAGTATGTATTGATTTAAGAGTAAAGTAAGCATCCATATGGTGCACATTATTCCATCATGGACTAGATACATGCCTGGAACGCAAGGTATTTTTACAATGTTTAATATAAGACGAACACTTCCTAAATATGCTGTCCATGTGCCACAACATTACAGAATTCTAGATCAAAGATATTAGCAGTCTTTACATAGCAGAGATACTCAAAGACTTGTTAGAAGCACATGGGCTGGGAGATATGTTCTATACTATCCAACATCTTCATGACAAGTCTATGTGCATACATGTACTTACCAATCATAGGTGAATCCCCAACTCTTCCAGGCATCTTTGCAGTGATACCACCAGTAGATGTAGCACATGCAATATTACCCCAACTATCTATTGCAACAGCGCCAACTGTATCATGGCTATCTAATGCACTGGAAATGAACAACAAAATATCAAATATTTTAACAGAACTATATAACATGTTAACAGCTAGTTTTTACTTCCAAGACCTGAGGATATATACAAGGTAAGTCAAAATATTCAGGTTCCGATTTCACTGATTTAATAATCACCTGTTGAACAATAGTTTACTGTTGGGCGAACAATAAGCTGCTCGTTGGTTTTTTTTAGTGATGTGATGTTCCTTCGGTCACCTGCTTGTTCAGTCATTTATTTATGACATCATCAACTCATCCGTTGTGGGATCAGGTTTTCCTTTCCCCCAAATGACTTGTCACCATTCCTGGGTTACCTATAATGTTATACCGCTGCATTTTACACACCGCTATAAAGGGGGACAAACTATAAGTAAGTAAATAATCAAAACAAATAATTGTCGATCCGAGCGTCATAATCTGAGCTTTAGATGAACGCGGTCTTGCGATGCACTGCATTCCAAAACAACAGGCGCATGATGCTGGGCAGGTACATTTTGAAGTCGCATAGTACGTGAGGGAATGTTTTGAAATGATCGACGATTATTTGTTTAAATTATACCAGGACTAGCGTGAAGCGCTGGTTCCTGCTATTTAAAAATCAAATGGGCCGGTCAGACATGAAGAACAGGAGTTTTTTTTCTCTATACCCAACAAACAAATCATATTTGCATAATTCTAACTACAGGATTGTTCACGCACTAATATAAGCAGGTCTTAATTGTTTCTTTTCTATATCTCTTGAAACCAGATATTCTCATTTATGGCTGACCTTATTCTCTACCAAATTTCTTTTCACAATAAATAATATAGTGAAAACGTTCATAATATTATTCCTCACCTAGCATATGATCCACTGACAGCAGGCTTAAATGACTGGTAGTATTTCAACATATCTGCCCTTCGTTTTGTTATCAGGTCTTCTTGTGGAACAGTTTTGACTTTCATGGTTTCAGCAAACAATTCAGCACCCCTTCCAGCCAACAAGATATGATCAGTCTATACGTCAAGTAAATGAAATAAGAATGTATCAAAAACAGAATATGAGCAAAATATAATAATCTATCAATTTTTGTTAATCAATTATCCTGCTTTCATATATTCATATCAATAACTCAATTTTGAGCCCCGCAACATATACACCTGTTACTCCTGTCACAAACACATATAGATGGCCAACGCAAATTCCCCTACATGCTTGTACTACCCCACAACACATCTGATCACATAATGACAAACTGCAACATGTTACACAATTGATGACTATTTACCGCCCTTTTCAATTCCCTCTATACTTTCTCTCCTGTTCCTCCTTTTTGTGGGGTATTAGCTCCACCCCCTTCCCCTCAGACGCTGACATCCTGAATGAGGGCAATGGAGAGTAATCAAGGGTAAGACTGTTCGTCAGTGGCGTACCCAGGGGGGGGGGGGCACCTGAAATATCCCTGTCGGTAAACTTCATCGGTAGATTTGCGATTTCTACCATGCAATTTTTTCAGCCGTTTTTGAGGACAACGTCATCGCTACCCCCCCCCCCCCCCCCCCCCCCCCCCCCCCCCACTTATCAAGATTTCAGCTGCTGACGGGAAACATTGGGTCACTTTTACGATTTTGTTGTCGGTACATCAAGCCTTTCGTCGGTTACAACTATACCGTGCCCCCCCCCCCCCAGTTTCCAAAAGCTGGGTACGCCACTGCTGTTCATAATATGGAATACAGATTTACCTTTTCCATAACCTTTCTAGCTAAACTGACAGGGTTGCTGATGTTTCTTACACATGTCACAGCACCAGTTTTCAGTTCTGCTCCCTCCATAATAAATGCATCCATTTCTATGTCACCATTTATGTTGAGAACAGACCCATGACCTGTATCAGGGAAATACATACATAACAAGCAGTAATTTGATTTAAAAGGTGGTCAGGAGATATTCATTCTGCATTGTCAAAAGGGGCCGAAAAGATAATTGAAGAAGAAAATCATCATATCAATAAAAAGGAGCATCCCCAGACTAATGCCCATGATTCTTATGTAGTAGATACTTCTCTTGACTACAATCATGGAAAAAATAGTTGGAACACTTGATGCAACTTATTACAACCATGTCCATTCTTGCAATTGAGATTAAGACTTGGGACATAGCACTATTTAATAAAAAGTAGAAGTGTCCCCCTTTTCTTATATCCTTCCCCACCACAATCAATCAATGTTGGGGGAAATGCAAAGGCTTCTGGTAACATGACTCGGATCAACATTGCCTCGGGGGTGAGGGGCACTCTTTCACCTTAAATCGGACACAAAGTGTGTCCACCTTTTTTCCCCATGATTGATACTTTACTGCGAACCTTTCTAGACCACCAACTTGGTATGAGCACCTGATTTCTCTTGTTTGATATTCAGTATGTGGTTTCCACTTTTGTAATGGGTGGTAGATATTTTTAGTTAACTTTCAAATATGATTGATTTATCAATCCAACAATATGCTTGATTATCACTGGCAATCATATACAGGCTCTGTCACTTTTTAGGATAAGAGGATACATGTCAAATGAGTCATCAAGCTCATCAAAGATTCATTATGAACTGATTAATGTTTATGTGCTTCAATATAATGAAATTAGCTTTCAAATGAGATTTGTTTCGGTCTATTTGTTTTATCTAAAAAGTAAGCTTTAAAATTAATTAAAGTAATGCACTATAAGTGAAATTCACCAAACACCAAGAAAAATATGGCATGGATAGAAAATTTAGTTCTTGGTATTGATAATTGAACATCTTATATTTCAATTGACCTCCATTTAAAGGAATTTGAACCACTTAAAAATATAAAGACTAACACAGATCCACAATTTATAGGTCAATAAATTCGTATGTGTTGTTTCGAGAGAAATTAGACAAATCAATGCACGTGCTGATGTTGATGGGTGAAAAGTGACATGACCCGCAGGGGAGTTTGATTGTTAGCATATCAACATTTCAGACATTAATTTTTGAGAAACAAAACATTTGCATGTATTGACAAATTCATTCACGACACTATACAAATCAAAATTCACAATTTGAGCATAATTTTGATCGAAGTAAAAACGAATAAAAACATGTTAACAAGTTTGCTAACAACCGCAGTGAAAATCGGGGAACCCGCGATACCTGAACAACAAACCAAAACAAAGCATGTGGTGCATGCATTGAAAGGCGCACACACGGAGTGCATTACATGTAGACACTTCCAATGCATTCCGCGTATTTTAGTTTCTTGCTTTCAGATTGGTTTGACACTACTAAGCGTGTATGTATTACCTGCATTGAATAAATGGAAATCCTCCAGAGCACATACCGCGGCCTCTACAGCATCTAATGCAGACCCATCTTTACCGGAGGATGAACCACATAGAATATCATATCCAGCATGCACTGCTATCTCAATTCCTTTGTGGTATACCTCATTGTTTGTCTTGGGTATGTTACCACATCCTCCATGGACGATGATTGTTGGAGCTGCCATTTAGTTGGATGGATGGTCTAATTAGAGAAAAATCAATTTAAAAACACTCTTTAGTTTAGTGTACGGCAAACCCTGTCAATTAAATCATAGTCCGGACGGCACGCTTTATACAGGGTGGGACTTCAGAAATCAAAAAA
Source organism: Ophiura sarsii (assembly GCA_035610835.1). Classification (NCBI taxonomy): domain Eukaryota; kingdom Metazoa; phylum Echinodermata; class Ophiuroidea; order Amphilepidida; family Ophiuridae; genus Ophiura; species Ophiura sarsii. The sequence continues at coordinate 4,312,098 of CM069441.1, forward strand.
TCAACAAAAGGGTGGGGGTCAGAATATTTCTGATATAAAGGGTGTAGTTGTATAAAGCGTGGAGATAAAATAAAAAGGGTGGCAGTTTCTCAGCGATCATCAAAATAATCAAAATACCGACCTTGTTGATTCGCTAGCGCTAGTTATATCATAAATATATATCCGAAGATATACTTCGATTCGAAATTAAAAAGTTGCCATCTTTAAATTGGTTTGTTGCTATATAGCGCCATCTATTGTTGAAATCGTGACATTTTTTCAAAATGGAAACTCGCCGGGAGCTACGAAAGTGTCGTACGCAGCGTATCACAATTTAGGGAGCATAAGAGTACTAAAAATGCACTGATTTGAATAAATAAATCCATTTCAAATGAATCTCCTTTATAGATTTGCATTAAATAATCGTGATTTAGCCGACAAGGTGGTTTTTAAGTAAGCTTATTATTTTTATTTTTTTTCAATTATTTTTTTTGATGAATATATTCAGGAATCCCGGGACCCGCCCGAAAAACAAAACGGGCCCCGGGATGTTTCTGTCACTTTGTCCTTTCTTCCAATGAGTGCCTTTTCAAATTTGAATGCACAAAATTATCAAAATGTCCCCTTTTTCGGTATAAAGGGTGGGGGTTGAACATTCCCAAATAAAAAGGGTGGCTCTGTAAAAAGGGTGGGGCAAAAATAAAAAGGGTGGGGGTCTGACCCCTGTCCGGACAGTGTAAATGTGAACCAATAATCTATATATGTAGCAAAACTAAATGTTGTTTTTGATTTTAGGCATATGTGTAACTGGGTTATTGATATTATTAAACCTGCTTTTATTTTCCATTGATGCCAATTTATTGAAATATGCTGCAATGTAATATGTGGCTATTGTACATGGCATATTTAAAGAATAAAGGTACTGCAGTATTTACAATGTATTTACGAATAATCACAATATGAATTGTTTAAAATATTGTTGGAACACAACAATGACATTTATTATTACAACAACCATTATGGGTAAGCTTTAGAATACCCTACCAATTGTATTCCTCAATGTGTAAGTGTATGGGTCGTTCTTTAAAAGTCTCCATTGAAGACATGCAGTGGTAGGGTATACTAAAGGAACTCCTTTACTACAATAGCAATTACTACAACAATTACTATAATGACAAACAACAATGCAACAAAACAACAACAATAACACCTACAACAAAACCACAATGATAACAACAACAAAAACCAAAATGTGTGTACACGCATTGCTCGCACGGGAAAATTTTATGCACAAGTACTGGTCACATCAATGCAACGCTACTACATATGTGGTAGGACTTTTAAAGGCATATTATGTGATCTTTTCAAGAGAGCGCCCTCTATTCATGATTTCTTTTTAAAAGTAGATTTTCTTGCAGATTTACATTTCTGATCATAAATCGTACATACATTCCAAGTTACAGAGCGATACGATTCCTAATTACCTCAAAATCATGGTTTTAGAGTGAATTTAGAGTGAAAATATAAACTGTCGTTTATTTTCACTCTAAAACCATGATTTTGAAGTAATTAAGAATCGTATCTCCCTGTAACTTGGAATGTATATATGTACGATTTATGATCAGAAATGTAAATCTGCAAGAAAATCTGCTTTCAATTTTTTTTTTTTCGATGTTGAGGGCATTCCCTGGAAAGATCACATAATATACTTTTAACCTTACTGCAGACTAAAATAATATGAGTAATCATTTTGTAATTTAGACTACAATTACTCATTTATGAGATACAGCAAAACAAATACATCATGGTATATTTCAGGAAATTAGGGCAAACCACTGTCCTCCATCCACTTTGCATATTTGCTTCTTGATGACATGATTGACAAGGTGCCTCCACCCAGTCCCCATCACCTCGGTAACAGTAATTGTCATTACTTTCCCAAACCATGTTGTATTTGTATACTTCAAATTACTAAGGCACTGCTGACACTACCTAGTACCAACAACATAAACAACAATAAAAACAATAACAAAAACAACATTTATTAAATCTTCTAAATATGGACAAGTTATTACAAGGTACTGCTGCTACTGTACTTGTGTGGAACAACAAACATAACATTATACATTAACATGACATGCATGACTTACCAAGTCAATGTTTTCCTGTAAGCAATACATGGCATAGCTGATAGTCCAATCATGGACTTCTGATAAGTCCATGGTCCAATGCACTGAATATTAGTTAGTATGTTGACTATTATAATGTGTGGATACTGATTAAAAGAACTACGATCTTAGAAAAAATGTGTTCGAACACCGACCCTAATTGATATGCTGTTTGTACCAATACACACACACTATTTGAGTTACATGAAAATGGAAACTTGTTTATGGTAGCCTGAATAATATTAATATTGTGAAGCCATGTGCTGATAGTGGACAAATTTTGGTTGTGGGATTCGAACACTTTATATTACACCTCGTAAGTCTTCAAACAATATTTTCTATTCTTAAATAGAAGGTGTGGTTTTGGATGTCAACAGGCAATTTGATTGTTTTTGGCTGATTTTTACAATATGTGCACTATATATTATGAGACCAATAATATTGAGTTTGGGGCGGGGCTTAATTCATTCAAATAACAATACCTTCAGTGGATTTGGTCCCCGAATTAAGATGTTCAAGTGCACCCTACACAAAGTTGGCAGCATGTTCGTTAACGCAGGGTTGGGGTGGGGGTGTGGGGGTGTGCTAAAGAATATGATTAAAATAAAGTTTGTAGTAGTTTTGCTATATACGTTGGTCTCATAATGTATAGGCTGTACCATACTGTAAAACCATGGATGTGGGTTCGCGCTACAATAGCAGTAATTTTGAATTCACAAAATAAAGAATCTGCAAAATTTAATTGTTTTACAGTATTTGCGCGAGTCATGTATGTTCGCTGATTCTCTCATTTATCTACCTCTGTGCAGCTACCTCAGAGCATTTTCCAGTTATCTTTGCAACATTTATGTGCAAGCAGTATATGGTGTAATAACAGGGATATGCTATAATGTCAGTGCACAGAGGTACATGTAGACAACTCAAACTGATAAATACACACCAAAGAGTTTCTTATCAGTATGGAGTAGTGAACACTTTAATCTAAGGCGAGACATAAATTCTATTCTCATTATTTAAATGTATAATATGTGATCTTTTTCAGGGAACGCCCTCAATCCTACGATTCTTAATTACTTCAAAATCATGGATTTAGAGTGAAAATAAACTGTCAGAGTCTGCGCCGACAACTTATTTTTACTATAAATTCACTATAAAACCATGATTTTTTAGGTAATTAGGAATCGTAGCGCTCTTGTAACTTGGAATATATTCATGATTTATGATCCGAAATGTAAATCTGCAAGAAAATCTACTTTCTAAAAAAAATCATGAATAGAGGGTGCGCCCTGGAAAAGATCACATAATAGGCCTTTAAATATCAATAATTGATATCACAGGTAAAATGTCAATCCCACATTTGATATGCTTTCTTCAGGGCTGACATGCTTTACACTAAGAAAACAAGATTGATGTACACGTAAGACAGTTTATCCGTGTTTGTAGAATTTGTGGCAGAAGTCATAGGACTAAATTTTTGATCTCAAATCCAGTATCGATGTATGAAATAACCAGTAAAATCAGTACTTGGACATCCTTCAGCAGGAAGTTGATGTCCTTTTAAGACGAGGCATCTTTCTACTGAAGAAAGTCAAAATGCTCAGATAGAAAATAAGCGCTCAGATCAAAAGTTTAACACTTCTAAAATATAATCTATCACGAGACAGTGATGTAACTGCATATCCTACTAATTGAAGTATATAAATGCATGCAGCTACTTGAGGTGCTGGCATGTACACACAAGCGTAGAAAGACAGAAGATACATACAGGGTGTCCCGAAAGTCTATGCACGACTTTGAAGCTTTGCATTTCACAAAATATAAGTCGTATTGAAAATATGAATACATATTTAGAAAGAGGAGATGTGGGAAATAATTTTGATACCAAATATTGGAGTAACATCTGTTTATATATGCCACCCTAGAAGTAAAATATGTATTACTGCAAAAATGTAATTTTATACTTCGGAGGAATGAAGTTCATAAATCCATACCTATTGAGATTAACAAAAAAGACGGGTAGAGTTGGTTACACTGAAAGTGATTCATCAATTGTAATATTTAAAATTTTACATTACAGTGATCCCATCATAATAACAAACAATATCACACATAATTTTCGTTTCTATAGTGAAATCTAGTTTAGATGTTTTCCATTTATACAGAGACGTGTGATAATGCAAAAACAGACACAACACAAATTGAATAACGTAACAGAGAAGTGAACACACACATCACACAGCTGTCAAACATGTTAAAATATAAACTTACCGGATTATTTTAATGCGGCTTGGAAGGCCTCATCGAAGCTTGTTTTAGTATTTTTTCTACCACATCGAGACAAATCATGCACAGTTCCTGTGTTCAAAAATGTATCCACCAACTTCAAAATGGGTATTCCTCCTGGTGCGCGTTTCACTTTGAAATGTTTTCTGAACTTTTGTTGAGTAAGTTGAACTGAATTTGTTTCAGCGTAGAACCATACAATTTGTATTCGCTTATCTATGCTGTAAACCAGGAAGACTTTTGCTGTGCAATGTTGTCTACTATGCCTATTTATATGTTGTGAGTGACCGAGTTTGGTAATAACATTAATGTTGCAAGGTAAGCAGTGAACTGTGACTAATGCGCAACGTTGCTTTCATACCGTTAATTTATGCGCACCTGATTTTAGCAACAATGTGTGGTTCTTGATATTGGTGGGTCTGGCACACGGCCAAAAAATTTCAACCAGTTTTATAATGTTGTGGGTTCACCAATAGGGTTGTGTTTGGTATCAAAATAATTTCCCATATCTTGTCTATCAAAATATGGTTAAATTTATACCATATGATTTATATTTTATGAGCTATGCCTCTTCAAAAACGTGCATAGACTTTTGGGACACCCTGTACATGTGCGTAAATGCTGCACCTGCAAAGTTACATTACTGTCCAGAGAAAGACAAATAGAGTATTATGAGTTATTCCTTTCAACAGTTCTCTGAAAATTGGCTGCCTAATTAGGCCAACAAAAAAATTGTTATGTTGTCCTCCACAACTTTCAGAGAGGAGGGGCGGGCGGGCGGGCGGGCGGTTTTTTTTCTTTCTTTTTTTCTTTTTTTAAAAATTTTCTTTTACCAGCGGAAGCTCAAAGTTCAGCCAACAAGAAGTTGAAATCACTCTTAAGAGTCACACATATATGTTATAAACACTTTATTTAATATTCAATGCCATTTAAACTGTTTTAAAAAAAATCTGAAAAAAATCTGAAAAAAACCCTGAAAAAAACTGAAAAATCTCTGAAAAAAAAAATCTGATTATTTGTTTTAAAAAATCTGAAAAAAAAAAAAATCTGAGCGGCCCTAAATCTTACGAGCGGGCGGTCGAGGACAACATAACATTTTTATTTTTGCCTTATGGCAATCAATCCTACATTCATAGATGAACTTTGAATCGTTTCCTTAGTTGAGCTCTGCTTCTATGTTGAAATATCAGTAAAATCCTTAGATGAACTATTCTTATAAAGTAGGTGTGGTTTTGGATGTCAGCAGGCAATTTGATTGGTTTTTGACTGATTTTCAGCCGATACGCACTATATATTATGAGACAATAGTGGCTTAATTCATTCAAATAAAAATAGCTACAGTGCGTATGATCATCCCGTAAGCGTGCCCTACACAAAGTCGCTGGCGTATGCATTGTGCGCATAACGCTGCATTGCCATGTGCATGTGTGCTGAAGAACACAATTAATTCGAAGCAGGAATTGGTAAAAAGCTCGCTGGATTCGCCGATTTTAAAATTTTATAAAGGGGAAAATTTGTTGTTGTTTGATTAAAATAAATCTAACCAAGTGTGTTATGTGATGATAAAAAATCAAAATAACCAATAAACTATTATAAGAATGAGAATAAAATATAGTTCTTAGCTGTTTTGCTATATAGGATGGTCTTATGATTTGTGTCGTCGTATATGGTCGCCGCTCCAAATATGGTACAGCCTATACATTATAAGACCATCATATATAGCAAAACAGCTAAGAACTATATTTGATTCTCTAATTATTCAATACATCAGAAGCATACACCCAAGAAAGATTCTATGATACCTTGATAAAAGTCTCTCCCCATCCCACTGCTCATACATACAAAGTTATCTACATGATCCAATCATATTATTATGTAATAAATTGTTTATTTGCTTTCCTTGCAACTCCATACTTCTATAAATTATGACATCATTACATTTGTATACATATGAATATATAAATTAGAGAATAAAGATGGATATTTTATTTTGGTTGCCATTTACAGATACATACAAAGCATACATAACGGAGGAAGGGGTAAAAAATACCCTAAGCGTACGTTATATGGTGATCTTGAGGTGGGCATTTTTGTTATCAAGCCATGACATTTTGCCATTTATTGCATACTAAACTCGAGGGGGGGGGGGGGTAAAAAGTTACATATGCTCTGTACGTATGTGATAATGGCAATAATTTTGGAAGACCCTTATACAGATGTATCATGTGATGGAAAACAATCTGAACTTCCTTTTTAAAAGAAAAAAGTCACCTTTTGTTGTTACTGGTCACATAAAATATGCCTATAATAATTTCATATCTAATAACCCTGATTAATAACAACCATCATGACTATAGATGAGGTGACCTATGATGTCATGTATTTACAAATGGGACACCCTCTGTTGTTTCCCTCTAGGCAGAATATACAGTAAAGTTAATGAAGACAACATGAAATTTCTTTCTAATGAATTGTAAAACTCATTTAGTTTTAGTTTTTTTTGTGAAATGCGATAGCTTATAGCATTCCTAAGCAAGTTTAAAGACAGTTTTGATAACAATTTGCTGTGACACCACAATCTAGTTAGAAAACCTGATCTGGCCTATGTAAACTATGTCAGATGTCTTGCCTGGTGTGTTTTGTCTCAAACCAACAGAGGGCGTCCTAAATGTCAACAAATGTCACCTCATCTATACAGTCTAAGGTCAACTACAAGTCTCAGGCCCTTTTCCTATAAACTTTTCCCCCGGATTGATTCCATAATGGACCGTTCCATTTTTGGCAGATGCCCATACCATCCTGTTGGTGGTAAAATGATACCCAATATCACCATGGTTACTAACGACAACAGCACCTCCTGCTCCAGATAATCTTTGTGTCATATATGCTAAGGATTTTTCAGCTGCTTCTTGGCTGGTCATTCCTGAAAGGATATCATCAAAAAAGGGGAAATGGTTTAATGATGTTTGCCTTTTCCTTAAAGGTGTGCAATCTATTAATACTTCTGTCATTTAAATCAATGTTATGATGAGAGAAGGCATACATATATTTCTAATATAAAAACACACAATTCTAATTTCACCCGATTCCCTTTTTTTTAAAATTTCATTTGAAATACATATCTCGGAATTTGCTTCAAGTATAAATGTAACATTTCAAAAAGAATAAATAAATAAATGCACAATCTGAATCTAAAGTTTTTCCAATTGTATGGCTATTATAGTTATGGTCATACTAAATGTAACCTGTAACACCTTTTAAATATGAACCAACATTCATTTAGGAAATGATAGACCTACAAATGTGCATGTTTCTTCATATTTCTATCATTTGACGCATAGTGCCAGTATATGCCACACAGAATAGAACACAATGTAGGTTCAAGTCTTACTGTTTTCACAAATTGCATATTATAACCAAGGCACTGTCCATCGATTGCTTACCAAAACCAAAGGTAAAATGGTCACCAACACCATGGTTTACCATAATTGGCCGTGAAAGAAAAAGACATTTGTAGCAGGTCTGACTCTGAAATGCCACTTGCTGAATCGAAGCAACATTTAAACGCATATTATGTGATCTTTTCCAGGCGTTCTATGTTCATGATTTTTTTTTAGAAAATAGATTTTCTTGCAGATTTACATTTCTGATCATAAATCATAAATATATTCTGAGTTACAGAGCGATACAATTCTTAATTACATCAAAATCATGGTTTAAAGAGTGAAAATAAACTGTCAAGTCTGCGCGACAACTTATTTTTAACTCTAAATTCACTCTAAAACCAGGCTTTTTAGGTAATTAGGAATCGTATCGCTCTGTAACTCAGAATATATTCATGATTTATGATCAAAAATGTAAATCTGCAAAAAAATCTACTTTCTAAAACTTTCCTGCTGGTGTGCGCCCAAATTGCCTGCCAAACAAAAGTTTTCCTGCCAGATGCGCGTGCATTTGAAGGGGGTGTCCATTATAAACCATACACTAAACCAAACCAGTCATCTGTTACAGAATCTGTAACAAAGGCAGTCAATGCATGTTCCTCCATGCATGGAATTGAACCGGGCACTTAACATCGTTGAACAACAAGAGGTGACATGGTCTATAGAATGAGGATTATGTGTCATGTACTCTTACCTTTCTGCATATTATAAATGATGTCCCTTGCAAGTGTAACCTTCATTATTGACTCGCCGTGACCAGTGGTTGATACAGCGCCTACACTATTATCACAATATGCTCCGGAACCTGTAAAGAGAAGAGGTGGATTTCAATGTTTTAAAGGTAGGTGGGTGTTCCGATTGCTGGCCGATTTTCAACTTGATGTTTTCGATTATGAAGGATCATCCTTAAAAAAAGTCATATTCCAAAGTTTGAGTTGCAAAACTGCAATGGTTCCTATTTTAGAAGCACAAGGTGTCATGAAATCTGCCCATTGAATAGTACATAAACTGGCCGGGTGGTTAACCACTTTTGGCAGTAATTCACTGCATTCAGACATACAGAGTGAGTCAAAAAAAGTAGCTGAGACGATTATAACTGATCATATTATTCAGTTATAATCGTCTCAGGTTTTGAGAGGTCTTTAGGGGGGGGGGGGGGGGGGGGGGGGATGCCAGTTAGGATTGATTGAGCTGGAAGACATGACTATCATCTTAAATTTGATACCAAAGTTAAAGATACCAGTTTCTTATAACGTCGAAAAATATGCATTTAACATGTAAACCTATTGGAGATGTATTTAGTGGTGTGGGACCATCAGGTTTGAACTCTGAGATGGCCGGTTAATAATAATAATAATAATAATAATAATAATAAGAACGCTAATGATAACCTTAAGGGGAATAAGTACATGAGATTAACTAACAATAACATTCATTTACATAAATTAATTAATTATGCTAATTTATTCAAATATTCACAAAATTTGCATAATTTGTACGACGGGCTGTCTTTAGTCACTGTTAGAGACAGCCCGTCGTACAAATTATGCAAATTTATTGAATATTTGAATAAATTTGCATAATTAATTAGCTCATGAATAGTAATTTACTTTGTTATTTATAACGGAATAAAGTGCATTATTGTTTATGAAAGAAATTACGTTTAGGGGAAACATTATTTTCGCCCTAACGTAATAATGAATGAATAACAAAAACCTCTTTCCCCCTAAGGTACCTGTTAGCAATATAATAATAATAATACCAAGCGCTTATATAGCGCCCTTAGCCCAAAGGGGCCTTAAGGCGCTTAACAACATATTATGATAGCATATAACACAATAAACACAAACAATATATATAAAAAGGTCGCTAAAATAGTGGGTCGAGCATCAGGACACATGGAGAAAGACGGACACGACCAAATGGTCTCATAACTTTCGACTCGCTATCTTGCAACCTATGATCAGGTCGTCCATACATGCACATATGCGTGAGAGGGAAAAGACAGGAGGTCAAGCAAACAACAAAGGAAGAGGATAAAAACGCAAATGCATGGATGGAGAACTGAACATAGTATGATATTACACACTTTTGATTAAATTACAACATTAAAATCTAAGATACAATAAAACTGTGTGAAATACTAAAAGAGTAAAAAGTATAATATATAGATGTATGCAAAACAGTATAATATACAGCAATAAAAAGAGATTGATAGCGGTATGCCAAATTCAAACTGTTGTGGCTATTGCAGAGCATTGCACAAACAAACCATTAAAAGACCGAGATGATACATGAAGGATAGTGCACCGTGATATCAGGTTGCCCATGCATGCACATGCGTGAGAGAGAAATGACAGGAGGGCGAGCAAATAACAAAGGACGAGGATAAACACGCAAATGCATGGATGGACAACTGAACATAATAAACTGCTCACAAAAAGTATCGAAACACCTAGAAATGATCCAATACATAACGGCTCGAAAGGGCATGCATTACTCGAAGCAAATAACCAAGTGCATAATTTTGCTCTGCGCACCTTGACACCTCGATCGATGAGACACGATGTTGCATTGGCTCAGTGGTAAAAGCGTCCGTTGCACTGTTCGGAAGGTCACAGGCTCAGGTCTGCCTTCTTAATAGGTTTACCTATGATAGGACTATCCCCAACTCTTCCAACCATCTTTGCAGTATACCCCTGTAGACGTTGCACATATACTGTGATATACATAGATCTGCATTCTTAATAGGCTTACCTATAATAGGACTATCACCAAGAGGTTAAGTGATAGAAGAGTGGACCACTGTCTTACCTTTGCACAGGGACTGGGTGACAATCAGAGAACCAGTCACCTATTACCCCCTCTAGAATTTCAATCCATGGCAGAAATCCCAGCCCATGACCAAGACCAACCGCTTCAAGCAGAGCCCAATCCCTTACTTTGTGTCATTATTGAATATGCAATAAGATTGTGTGCCAATATTTTGTATTTATAATTTTTAAAAACCCGCTGGAGGGCTAGCTTTGCCTTTTTATAATTGGTATGTCTCTTTTAATTAAAGTAAAAATATTAATTGAATATACTCTTAAAATGTAGGCATGTTTTAGTGTACATATAATATACATGTTCCATATTTAAATCAAGTTTATTTAAATGTTTTAATGTTTTTTAATTGTGTGCAATTTTTATGTAATATTTCCTGTAATTTGGCCTTTGGCCACCATTGCGAAATAAAATATGAATCTATCTATCTATCTATCTTCCAACCATCTTTGCAGTGATACCCCCTGTAGACGACTAGACGTTGCACATATACTGTGATATACATCTGCGTTCTAAATACGCTTACCTATAATAGGACTATCCCCAACTCTTCCAACCATCTTTGCAGTGATACCCCCTGTAGACGTTGCACATGCTTACCTATAATAGGACTATCCCCAACTCTTCCAACCATCTTTGCAGTGATACCCCCTGTAGACGTTGCACATGCTTACCTATAATAGGACTATCCCCAACTCTTCCAACCATCTTTGCAGTGATACCCCCTGTAGACGTTGCACATGCTTACCTATAATAGGACTATCCCCAACTCTTCCAACCATCTTTGCAGTGATACCCCCTGTAGACGTTGCACATGCTTACCTATAATAGGACTATCCCCAACTCTTCCAACCATCTTTGCAGTGATACCCCCTGTAGACGTTGCACATGCTACATTACCATGTCTGTCCACTGCTACAGCTCCTACTGTGTCATGACCTCCAGCACTTGTTGTTTTCCTGAAATATTAAACAAGATTGAATTACCTGGCAGGTCTAAGCGATAAGTGTGGCTCTATCTTATGTCAGACCTTGGTCTGCACAGGCCTGGTCTAAATGCAAATTCCCTGGCAAATTAGCAACAAACAGTTTCCCTCAAAACAGAAATTCTACCAATATTTATGTATATATATATTTAAAAAAAAAAAAAAATCCTGGCACAGAGCTTCATGAATTCCCTATTTCTGGCAGGCCTATTTATGCATATGGTGCCCTGACAACCTCCTTCTTTTTCATTCTCTCTTTAGTTCGTAAGATACCGTGTCAGAACCTTACTTTCTGAAGTTGTTGTACATCATGATGCTCTTAAAACCTTGGAAGAGGAAGGGGGAGGAAAAAGTCTTTCATGCATGCAAAATACAACCAAACCACAAATACTATAAACGTACAGTGTTACACATAGGCTGGCTCTACATAGGAATTATACAGGGATGAAAAAGAACCTTTTTAAAGGAAATTCTTTGGATTTATACATACATAATTCACTTTTTGAGAAAACTTAATCCAAATACACTTTCATGACTTTTAGTGGTGAGCTAGTCTTCTCTGCATGCGGTAATAGATGCATTCATTCACTATCATCAGCAAAAAGAATCATGACATTTCATGGTACCGTTTACCAGATATGACCATTTTGGTAAAGTTACTACATTTTGAAACCGAACACAATATTAAACATTTTACCCAATACAAAGTGGATTCATGTATAGTACACAATAACTAAGTAACTAACAAAGACAAATCAAACATTTTCATTTATTTTTTCAAAAATTAATGTCATTATTACACAAATTTAGCAACAACAACAACAAATTTGCCTTTGTGATAGTCAAACTCAGCTCGGACTGGAGTGTGGACCGTTTTCAATAGATATAGATCTTATCGGAGCAAATATCGCAAATCCTGTTCGATTTATAAAATGTTGACTTTTGCACAAATTAGCACAAAATATGTTTACAAAAACCAATTTCAATCAACTAAAATTCTACAGAAAGCTTATTAGATTAATTCTGCCTCAATAACAATAGAGACATGCTGATTGTGCTTCCTTAGTATTTATACATGTGACATGGCTTGTACAAATGTTCTGCTTGCACATTGCACAGTGGCGGCACCAGCATCAATTGTTTTTGGATAACAGGGGGTTAGTGAATCAATTTGGGGGCAGCACATGGTCTCCAAACTTATACATTGGATACCTAAACATGGAGTGAGAAAGTGTGGTAGACCAGCCCCAACCTACATTGACATACTGAAGCGTGACACAGGATTGCAGGTAGAAGAAATCAAGACAGCTATGTTGGAAAGGAAGATTTTGAGAAGCATCGTGGTTCGGGAATATCACCCGCCATAAGTCAAGTAAGTCAAGTCACATGGAGAAATTGAGGTGGGACAAGATGCGCACGAAAATGTGGCTTTTAATGTCAAATTTGCCTGAATTTGCTTAGTTTAATTTAGTCTGAAATTGGACATTTCAGACCAATTTTAATCTAATTTTAGGTAATTTTGAACTTAAAAGTTTTAATTGTTTGGGGACAAAATAGGGTGGAGCTTGAGCTGACTGGGGAAGGATTGTAACTGAAGGGGGTCATGGATTGTGATAAATACGCTCTGAATTCACTGCACAGATGACAGTAAATGGAATATAACATTCCTGAGGAATATTTTAAGCACCTACCTATTGCTGAATAAATCTGTTACTGTTTGATGATATTTGTGATAGTGCTCCCAATCTTTCACTGCATCTGCTGTTACTAGGTCCTTGGTAGTCACTTGTGCGAATCCCATCTTACTTGCGAATTGGTTTGTTCCTTCACCTGCTAACATCACATGATCTGTCTGGAAGGAAGCAATTATTGCATGAAGAAGAAAGAGATAAGTAAATTAATGTACCCCATGTTTATTGTCATAGTATTAGGATTTCCATCTTTTAGAGGGACAATTTGGGTTATGACAATATTTGTGTGTGTGTTTCTTTTAAAGGTATATGTTCCGATCATTTTTTGGGGCTACAATTTTTTTTTCACATCAAGATATTTTTATATCAGAAGAATCCCCATATTCTTCTCATTATTTCTGTAAAATCTTAGGGGCCAGATATGTTCCATTTAGAAATTATAGGCTAGAATGTGGTGAATTACTGTCAAAGGTGGTTAACCACAGACCAGTTTGTGTACAACTCAATGGGCAAATGTTTTGTGACCTTGTGTTTCTAAAAATAGAACCATTGGAGTTATGCAACTCAAACTTTGGAATGCAACAATTTTAGGGATGACCTTTCATGTAAAATAGAAAACATCAAGTTGAAAATCGGGCCAGCAATCGGAACATTCTAGCTTTAAGACTATCTGGATTAAAATGTTATCTGTTATTTGATGAAATATATAATGTATGCATTTTAGAATGTATGAGATCTCAATACCTATATGGCCGTATCAAAGCCACTTACAAGAGATCACAACTCAAACTCTTACTATGTTCAGTTCCCACAGATAAGATTTGATATATCTCTATGGCTGTGTGATTTCTGGTTAACTCCTCTTCACTGACTTTAAAATGACCATTCATGCCAAACCTATATTTCAGTACAAACTTGACATCAGAAGGTATTCCAGCGAGCACAGCTTATTGTCTGGCACATGATTCTATATGCTGGTTCCCTGCATCAATGGGCTCCACAAAACTCATCCATAGATGCAGGTACTATCATATATCATATCATCACATTGATTTGCTGACAAATGTTATGATTGGCACAAAATCCAGTGTGTCTGCGCCTACGATACGGACTTCTGGCACATGGTGTAGCGTGCTTCCCATTGCGCCGTAGCCATGGCAGCGCAACAATGCATTTGCTATTCGACGTGTCACCTCAACTTCAACTTGTGTTGATCGTTATTTCCCATATGTGATAAGAGTGCGACAATGTAATGTGGTGTAGAGTCAATTCTCGCAAGTAATGGAGAAGCCTATATCTGCACCTACGGATGAGTTGGCGCAGGGATCCAGGGTGCAGGGAACCAGCATAAGGATTCTAATGCACGGATCAAAGACAAACCCATCACTGTGTGTAACTTCCACTGGAATATGTACTGATATTGATATCACGTTCAAGGGATGATGTATAGGATTATTTATGTAATGGTTGACTTCCCTCACCTTATCCATGACCATCCTAGCTAGATCTATAGGATGCCTTATGTTTTTTACACCTGCCACTGCACCAGCCTTAAGGTGTTGTCCTTCCATTATAATAGCATCCATTTCAACTTCACCTGCAAGATTCAGGACAGAACCGGTGCCTGTGGGGTACAAAGCATGAGTTATTGCTTTTGAAATGAACTGGCATGAATTATATTAACCCTAACCCCCGTTTAGAGTTTTAACTGGGATCACAATTTTTGAAGAAAAAACACCAACTAAATCGCTGGGGAACCAGTCGGGGACATTCTGGAGTCCAGCCCTATGTCCCACCTACTAAGCCACGGTCCTCAGCTACTCATCTGCGCAGTATACCGCGCTCCCTATATAGGGTTGGTTGATTACGTCATCGAAAACCGTCGGCCCAGGCGCTTGGAGATGGACTTATAAGTAGCATTTTTTAGAACTCAGGGGTGTTAGGGTTTATAAAGACTTTAAAAATATATGGTCTCGAACCCGGTCCTTCACTATCGCAGCAAGGAATTCCCCACTAGACCAAAGAGAGACTGTTTATGTGGGTACCAGATGAACAAGCACTAATTTATACAAAGTCTTGAGAGTCTCAAGCGGCCGAAATACATGTAGCAAATATTAGCGATAGCATTCTAGCAGAACATTTGACAAGCGAAACTCAGTCAAATCCACAAGAGGATCTTGCAAAGGATAAAGCCGAGTAAGTGAAATGAATAGACAGACTGGCGTGCAAAATACAGTCTCGAAACCCCGTCTCGCTTCACTATCGCAGCGAAGAATTCCACGCTAGAACACAGAAGCTGTGTTTATGTGGGTACCAGATGAACGAGCACAAATGTATTCAAAGTCAAACACCGCCTCTGTGGTTTAGTGGTTTAGTATAATTTATATACAGACAAACGTTTCCCTTAAAAAAGGATGACTGAAAAAATATTTGCTGCTACAATCATTAAATCTATAAAGGATTTTCTGCTTTCCCTCGACTTCTGATGTGAAAGAAAGACAATCTAACAATGTTTTCACCAGAGCATTTCAAAATAATGTCATTATCTGTCATCTTATTTCACTCACCCGCATCAAATACAGGATCATCTTCAAGTACTCTCACTGCTGCTTGTACTGCATCTAATGCTGATCCATCTTCATTGGTTAGAACTTGATACCCAGCAACGGCAGCATTCTGTACACCATTACAACTAGCTTCTACAAGAGAATCCGGTATAGCCCACGCTCCTCCATGAATCACTATTGTAGGTGTTATATTGATATCATTGTTGGAACTCATGTTGGGTGGATGGAATCATAGAATTAGGGTGCTTGTAGCCACAGGTTCTTGGAATCAAATGAATAATTTATTAGTTAGTCATTAGTACAAAAGCTCATCTGCGATGGAAGTATGTTATTTGAATTTAAACATTTTGATCTTGATATTTGAAAGTAGTTACCTGGAAAATTGAGCTGTTGCTACAACTTTCATCAGTAGACTTAAGATTCAAAATGATGGTCATGACCTTCAGAAATGTAACATCAAAATTGGCTCATGGTCTCCACTCCATCCCCACCTTTGTTGAGAGATGGACGACCGGCTCTGATGTAGATGGCCTCCTCGACATCTCTCTCTACATTAGTGAGGCTTCTTATCCACAATCTTAATTGAGGTCAAATGAAGTCCTGCTGACAATATGAATGTAACAGGATGCCTCCTCGATGATGTAGAACTAGATTGTCTGTGTCAAAGAAACCTGGTATTTAATGAGCATTTACTTGTAGTTTCTCGGATAAGAGGTTCAAAGCCAGTGGCACATTTACTGGGTTAGCATTCAGGGGGTTAGGGTTAATAGAAAAAAAAGAAAAAAGAAGTACCATAACCCTAACCCTGGTTTAGGGTTTTTGACCGGGATCACAATTTTCGATGAAAAAACACCAACTAAATCTCCGGGAACCTGCCGGGATTTGATCCGGGGACCCTCCGTTCTCAAGCCCCATGTCCCACCTTCTAAGCCACGGCCCTCAGCTACTCGTTCGTGCAGTATACTGCGCTCACTATATAGGCTCGGTTGACTACGTCATCGAAAACCGACAGCGCATGCGCTTGGAGAGGGATTGGGATTGTCATTTTTTAGCATTCAGGGGAGGGGGGGGGGGGTAGGGTTAAGACACTAACTGAGGTACGAATTTCTCATTTTTTTAACCTAATCTTATTTTTTTTGAAATTTTGACCAAACAAACTAAGAATTTTAGCACTCGCAAAATTTTTAAAAAAACCTACTGTACTTGACTAACTTGAGTCCCCCTTAAACCATCTCTTGGAAGAATACCTTCTAAAAATCAATTAATATTTTCATCAACTTGCTTCTGTAGGCCATGGATTAGTTCATATTTGTCCAACATGTTCCATCGTTAGTCAACACTCAGCTCATACACTAAAGAGGACCACATTCAGAAGAATAAACTAAAAAAAAAAAAATTAATGAAACACCTTTCTATGAATGTATTTTTGTTCCTAACTTCTTCTCAAGCAATCAATCAACAGCTTCTATTGGGATTTGACAAGCTGGGTTGGTTTGTAATCACGTTTCTTTTTAGGCCTGACCGTCGCATTCCTCTAATGTATAGGCTTGACATGATACAGCAATGTATTTATGTATTTGTTGAGACTACATGAACCATTGACTGCACTGTGCTGCTAAGTAGGCATATTTGCCAGTATTTATAGTTTTAATCCAAAAGTAGCGCTTCCACACAGAAAAATGGCATATTCTACCCTTCATCAATTGTTTAACTCAATACCTAAATATTTTGTGTCGCTTCAAAAAAATTCTTGGTTGCGTTTTGCCAGAAAAATGATGAAATTTTAGTCATTTTGTGGCAAGTGGACATTTGCCAGTATTTGCAGTTAATCCATAAGTAGCGCTTCCACACACAAAATGGCATCTTCTATCCTTCATATATCGATAGCTGAACTTAAACCAAAATATTTTGCATCGCTTCAAAACAATTCATGGTTAGGCCAAGTAAAACAAAACAACAGTTGATCGTCCCCGCCCGCATCCTTTTTTTGTGCCGCATTGATTTTTTTACTATTTACTATTTTTTATTTTTTTATTTTTATAGTAAAACTTTTATCGAAAAATTGCATGTAAAACTATTAAATGTTTAAGTTGCTCCAGTAAAACTTTATTAAAACTGTATCTGTACATTAAATAAATGCATGTAAAGAGGCTCAGACTGTAAAATCTTTACTTCAAAAAGCCGGCGGCCATCTTGGAAAAAAAATAGTAAATAGTAAATAACAAGCCCCTCCCGCATTCTTTTTTTGAAAAGTCCGGACGATCAACTGTTGTTTTGTTTTACTTGGCCTTACGTTTTACTAGAAAAAATATGTAATTTTTCAGTCAGTTTTGGCAAAAACTATTTTTGAAATTTCATTTTCAAGCTTTTATTGAAAGTGCACTATTACATTAACAAACAGGGAATCCTCTACGCTTATTGTGTACTTATTGATGTACACACACCAATCCCCTCCCCCACCACCCCCACCCCAAACCCCTCCCACATACACAAACCCACTCAACCTCAACCACAAACCTACTCCACCTTCCCACAATGCCCCTCCACATCCATCTAAACCACCCCTCCCCACCCCCTTTACCATCACAATCCCCACCACAAACTCCCTCCCCTTCACATCCCCACCACAAACCCCCTCCCCTTCCAATCACAAACCCCCTCCCCTCCATCCCCACAACAAACCCCCTCCCTTTCCCATCCCCACCACAAACCCTTCCCCTCCCCCGCCACAAAACCCTTCCCCCGCCACAAAACCCCTCTCCCACCACAAACACCCTACCCACCCCACGGCCTACCCTCCCCACCTACATGTAAGTCCCCACCCCATGCATCCACGCCACCACAACCACCTCCCCATCACAATCCCCCACCCTAAACCCCCTCCCCTTCCCAACCGCACCACAAACCCCTCCCCCACCACAAAACACCTCCCCCGCCACAAAACCCCTCCCCCACCATAAACACCCTACCCACCTCACCCCTAGGCCAACCCTTCCCACCCCATGCATCCATGCCACCATCCCCCTCCCCCACCACAAACCCTCTCCCCAGGGCCAACCCATTCCCATTCGCCACCACAAACCCCTGTCCTCCACCACAACCCCTCCCCACCACTAACCCCCTCCCCACTACTAACCCCCTCCCCAACCACAAACACCCTCCCCATCACTAACCCCCTCCCAACCACAAATACCATCCCCCATCACTAACCCCTTCCCAATCACAAACACCCTCCTATACCCCACCTCACACCACAACCCCCTATTACAAAAATCACATGGTATCGATTATCGTTGCACAGCCCATCACTACAAAAACTTTTTGACAATATAGACAAAACTTTTGCTTGATGCTGAATGGATGTTTTTGACACACCCCTTGTATTTCATTGGCCACAAGTACTTATTAAGGCTAGTGGATCCACCCAGATATAGTGCTGGGAGATATCAAGCCTCTCAGTCTCAAACCCAAAATAACAAAATGTCATGTGGAAACCACTTCACCATATTCCGGGTCATTTCGGTGTATTTACTTTTCGCTCGTTGAGTCTATACAGCAATTACCCAATCAAATAAACACTGCCGACAATTCGAGTGTATCGCATTCCTAGCAGGTGGCCGAATTCCCCAGCCCTGGCAAGTTTGCCAGTGTACTGGCAAACTTGCCCGCTAAGTGGGCATATTTGCCAGTATCTACAGTTAATCCAAAGTTAGCGCTTCCACACAAAAAATGGCATGTTCTACCTTTCATATATCAATTGTTTAACTCAATACCTAAATATTTCGTGTCGCTTCAAAAAAATTCTTGGTTGCGTTTTGCCAGAAAAATGATGACATTTCAGTCATTTTGTGGCAAATACACATTTTTCCTGTATTTACAGTTAATCCAAAAGTAGCGCTCTCACACACAAAATGGCATCTTCTATCCTTCCTATATCGATATCTGAACTCTATACCAAAATATTTAGTGTCGCTTGAAAAAAATTGGGTTGCATTTTACCAGAAAAATGATGCAATTTCAGTCATTTTTGGCCAAAATATTTGTAAAGTTTGTAATATAATTTTCAAACTTTCATTGAAAGTGCCCTAACATTAACAAAACGGAAATCCTCAATACCTAAACATTTTGTGAAACGTCCAAAAAGTATTTTATGTTTTGTTGGAAAATTAATTAAATGTCAGTCATTTTGGGCCTCCAAAAATCAAGATATTTCATTGAAAGTTTATTTTAATTTGATAGAAATGGGACTTACATACATGTACAAAAAAGCATGTTATTATGCTGTTACAACAGCAACAAATTCTAAACATAAATACTTGGATTCACTTGGATTTTGTAATATCAGAGAAAAATATAAAAGCCTCAAAGTGTATTCATGAATTTTACATGAACATTGTCGTTTAGAATGAGGCTGGGCTGGTTGGCCTACCTTGCCCCTTCCTGCATTGCTACTCAAGTTATGCCTAGGTGCTACACGCTTAGTTTTTGCCATGGTTTGAATACACTATCAGCTGAGTAAATAGTGTGGCTAGTCCTGTTATGACCCAGCTGATCAAGGCCACTAGCTATATATTGCATCATACAAACATACTAGTACATGTACAGATGACCACGCCTTTGATTCAAGAAAGGTATATTCAATGGACATTCATATGAACAATAGCAACTTTGAAATACAGGTGAACTGAACTAGTAAACAAGATACCTGGTAAAAGCTCATGCATTGAATTATAATTTGCATAATAAAAGCAACCATGCCAGGTGTATGGGATTAGGCAAGATTGCCCAATAGTTACACAAATATGCCACATGGCCAGTCAGTTGATAACCTGCCATCATACACTACACATCGATGCTCCAATCTGCACACACTGATCCAACATCTTCTACCATCACATTATTTTACTAGATTCAAATATAAAGCATTTACATCTCAGTATGGCAAATTTGGCTTCAAACATGATTGGTGTAGGCATGGTCAAGGAATTCCAGCAGAGAAATAAGTGGGGTGCAGATTCTGTTCCGCTCTCATTTTACTCTACCATCAAAGGGTATGTATACTACATGTCAGGGGTAGCACTAGGTTTTTAAATTAGGGGTTTTTAGAACCCTGACCCCCACAAAAGTTTGAAAAATAAGAAGTTATTTTGGATTTTCGGCTAATTTATTGCGCCAAAATGAACAAATATGCGCTAAACGCGCAAGAACCCCCAGTAGCGCTATCCCTGCGTACATGTAGGTAACATAATGTTGGTTCATAACAAAAAGCTAAGGAAGACATTTTCTTGTAGCTAATAGAGACCAATTTGAACACAAAAAGAGCAATAATCCTAATTACATACATCAGCCACCACCAAACAAACATCCCCTCCACAAGTTATGAAATTAATCATATTAGAAGCTGTTTCCCTGCATCTAATATCCAGAAAATGATATCAATAAAAAGCAAATACAATACCCCCCCCCCTTGAGAAAAAACAACAACCTAGAATAAAATAAGGATTTTTGATTTTTCCCAGCACCCATTATCCAGAAAAAGACCCCCCCCCCGGATAAAGACAATACCCCCTACCCGATAAAAACAAACAGCTCACCCACACCTGAACAAAAAGACAATCCCCACAGACCACCCCAAGAAAAACGAAAGAAAAACAAAGAAAAAGAAACAACAAAAAGAAACAAACAAGCCAAGAAGTACAAGATTGTCCCCAAATCTACTAGAATACTCACAAGACCCCACCCCCCATAACACTTAAAACAATAAAAGAAAAGAAAAACATTGATAAATAAACAAATAAATGTTTAAAAAATAAGTCACCAAACAGTAAATACATAAATAAATTAATGAATAAATAAATAAAGTTAATATAGACAAAACTAAAAAAACCACAAACTGAACAAGAAAACAACAATAAAATACCTTTAAAAAAGCCATTAAAACAACATAATCACACCCAAAACAAAAATATATCAACACAAAAACACCCCAAAAAAACTAATCCACACTCATGACAATAAATATATCTAAATAATTCTTCAAAAATCCCAAAAAGAAAGAAAAAGAAAGAAAAAGAAAGAAAGAGAGAGAGAGAACAAATAAAAGTTAGCCCATCACTATTTTAGGATATCCACAAACTTTTTTTCTCAAAGCTGATTGGTTGTCCCTAACCCATGCATAACTGGTTGTCATGAAACCCAGCATATCATTGGCCACATACTCCCCTTGATATACATCAATATTCATACACAATTCAATAGGGATGAGAGTATACACTCCACCTATTTCTATCACAAAAATCATTATGGTACCGTTGTGCCCATCACTACTAAAACTTTTTTACAATAGACAAAACTTTTGCTTGATGCTGAGTGGATGTCTCGGACACACCCCTCACACACCCCTTGTATTTAATTGGCTACAAGTACCTATGACATCATTTTGGCTAGTGAGCTCCCCCAGATATAGTGCTGGGAGATATCAAGCTTCCCAACACCAAAATCACCAACTGCCCTTCATCTCTTCAACAAACATCATAATTTGCTTAATTCAAACAGGAAATCAAACTTAAACCTTTCCCCAGCAGATTTTTATTCCATTGGAACAATTATTTTGGGTTTAAAACATGAAAAATAGTGAATTTATTACGCATTTTGTCTTGGTGGCCATGTTTGCCCACTTTATCAGGGGCCGAATTTGGCCACCTGATAGGATTGATCGAGGCACCGCTCGATGGTTTTATTGACTTTAACCTTAGCCCCGCCCTGACATGTTGTCATATAAACGGCCGTTTATATGAGAATTGATGACCCGCTTAATGGTGCCTTGGTTGTCCAATGTTCTTCATCTATTCAACAAGCATCATAATTTGCATAATTCAAACAGGAAATCAAACATAAACCTTACCTCAACAGATGTTTACTCCATTGGAACAATTATTTTTGGTTTCAAACACGAAAAATAGTGAATTTATTACACATTTTGTCTTAGTGGCCAAATATGGCTCCCAAATTAGTGGGCAAATTTGTCCACCTGCACGGAAGGCAGTCTGAGTAAGTAAGCAATAGGCACATACTATATAGATAGTTTTAGTATGATAGGCTATTAGTTTATCGCGTCAAAATTAGTAAATAAATCTTTCTCTCATACAAAGGTCACCTAAACATAGCATGTTATGTCCTAAACAGTGTCAATGGTATAATAAAATCATTAAAATATGACATATTTACCCTTCGTACAGTCAACGTTTTCCAAATTTTTAGAATTTTGTTTTCGTGTTATTCACAGCCTGTCTCCCTTATTTTGACCTTTGACCCCAATCAGCTGTAGATAACAAACAACATCTTGCTGCACAGCACTAGACTCTTGTTGACAATGATAAGAACCATTTCCAGCTTCAAAATGCCTTTAAAATTCTCAGCCAATATATCAATGATGTATCCTGAATTACCCAATCTACTAGATCGATATTCTGCAGCCAAAAAGGCAGGTTTTGAGGGCATTGAAGTGGCATTTCCATATCACATTCCAATTGAAGAAATTGTTGCAGTGAAAGAAAAGGAGCAGGTTCAGCAGGTTTTACTCAATGCATATCCTGGTGAGATATTTATTACTCTGAGCATGGACTTGCTCTGAGGGGGCGGTCATTATCTTTTGTAGGGGGGGGGCATTCCAAAAATGTCATTTGTCGACATCATTTCACCCCACCCCCTAAACAAAAGTGATTATTTTTATATGACCCCCCCCCCCTACTCAAACAGATGTTGATTACTTTTGTGACCCCTCCCTAGTACAGGAAACCCATACGTTGGTGGGTTTTTTAGGATGGGGACAGATAGTGAAACATGCAAAATACCCTATGATGAATAAATACCAACTGATGACAAATATCACTAAGTGTACACATCCTAAACATTTGTAGGAATCTTCGAAAAAGATGTTGATGACTTTTGATAATCATAACCGTAACCGTTTCTAAGTGTTGTTTTAAAACGCAGATGCTTATAGGGGTCTTACTGCTGACTGACCTCACCCCTGGCATAAGGGTAATCACAAACAAAATTGTATGTTCCTTGAGTGAATTACTAGACTTCCATATGGTACCTAACCCTAACCCTAGCTACTGAATTAAACAATCCTACATTCAGAGGGGGGAAACCAATCAACATAATTTTGCAAATTTTGAATCTTTTTGCAGGAAATTTAAAAGCTGGAGATATAGGATTGGCAGCAGTACCTGGTCGTCAGGAAGACTTCAAAGATGGTCTAGAAACCTCCATCAAATATTGTAAAGCACTCAAATGTTCAAGGTTGGTATATTGTGAGCAGGCATACACAGGGTTGTAACCTGAAAATATTCGTCTCAGGTTGTAGCTAGACCAAATTTAGTGCTATCTAAATTAATCGAAGGTGATTGCGTTAAGTTAACAAGAAATGGCTAATGATCTGTCATTTTCTTTTCCAAAATTCATAAACATGGCAAACATCTAAATTTGACAATGCTGATGGTCAGAAAATTTCCACAAAAATATCATCACATTCCCCAAAACAAAAAATTGTCTGTACTGATGTCTGCTACCCCACATTCATTGTATTCAATCATTTGGATCGATACAAGATGGTTTATCTGCTGAAAATGCTCTATGTATTTGAAGTCTTATAATACTTTCCACTCTGCAGGCGTCTGCAGACGACATTCAAAAGTTCACAAAATGTTTCAACATTTCAAAATTATTGAATTTCATTACCATATTTGGAATCAACATGAGAAATGCATTAAAATATGTACAAACATACCTAGTATTGGATCAGTTATTCTTGAAATAACACTTCGAAAGTTAAGAAAGGTTTCTGAAAAATCTGTTTTGTTTATGGTAAACCAAAGATTCGGTGTGGAAAGTGTTAAAGGTATATTATGTGATCTTTCCAGGGAACGCCCTCAACATCGAAAATCGAAAAAAAAATTGAAAGAAGATTTTCTTGCAGATTTACATTTCTGATCATAAATCGTACATACATTCCAAGTTACAGGGCGATACGATTCTCAATTACTTCAAAATCATGATTTTAGAGTGAAAATAATCCGACAGTTTATTATTTT
Organism: Ophiura sarsii; assembly: GCA_035610835.1. NCBI lineage: Eukaryota > Metazoa > Echinodermata > Ophiuroidea > Amphilepidida > Ophiuridae > Ophiura > Ophiura sarsii. Next base: position 4,337,138 of record CM069441.1, read on the forward strand.
CACTCTAAATTCACTCTAAAACCATGATTTTGAGGTAATTAGGAATCGTATCGCTCTGTAACTTGGAATGTATGTATGATTTATGATCAGAAATGTAAATCTGCAAGAAAATCTACTTTCTAAAAAAAATAATGAATAGAGGGCGCTCTCTGGAAAAGATCACATAATATGCCTTTAAGGTATCGTGCAATAATGAAAATATGGCTATATTTTTAAAATGGTCACAAAAGTGGAGCCAATTCTAGTAAATGAACTGATATGATATTGATATGACTTTTTATTGCTCAACCTTTTGTAACAGGCTGCATGTCATGGCTGGCAAGATTCCATTATGTGCAGAGAAAGATAGGCCTGCAATGATAGCTAAAATGGAGGAAACATTTGTTGAAAATATGAAATATGCTGCTGAGAGACTGCAACAGGTTAGTGTAACAAAGCTGCAGTGGCGTGCCCCCCTGCCAGAAGGCCCCCCAAATGATGCCCCCCAAATGAAATGACAAACTCTATGTATACTTATGTATACTTTAAAAAAATAGTCAGATATGCCCCCTGATGACCCGTCACATGCCCCCCCCCCCCCCACACCTAAATTGAAGACCCTAGTTAGGCCAAAAAAAAAAAATTGTTATATTGGCGTAACGGGCTGAACAAAAATAGGGTAGGTAGGTAGGGATTTTTTTTTTTTTTTTTTTTTTTTTTTTTAGCAGCTGTTTTTGAACAATGTTAACCGAGTTTAAACATTCCCTATTGTTTGTTAGAAGTACCCCTCAGTACAAGTCTATATACAAATAAAACACAATAAACCATATTTTCGGAAGGAATTTCCGTTTATTCGAGGAGCACCGTCGTATTTCGTTCGAGAAAAAACATTTATTTTTTTATTTTTTTTATTTTTTAGGGTCGGTCGGTTGGTTTTTTGTTTTTTTTTCACTGAAAAAAAAAAAAAAAGTGTAGGGTCGGGCGTATTTTTAGGGTCGGGCGGGTTACGCCAATATAACAATTTTTTTTTTTGGCCTTACGCTACTGCAAAGCTGGGAATAGTATGGTTGCATCGGTTAGTTGAGTGGTTGTCAAAGAATCTATCATTCATAACATTTACTCTTTAGTCTAACCCTCTAGCCTTGGTAAGTATAGTCATTATTTAGGAAAGTCTGCCTTAGATGAAAACTCCAAAATGGCAAACTTAAAATATTTGGTTTCAATGAACAACCAGGTTTGAACCATATTAACATACACAAATTGCATAAGGGGAGAGGGGGGGGGGGTGAGTAGATAATCAAACCAAAGGTATGACCTATCTCGTTTTCTTATTTTAGTGTTAATGTTACACAATGACCCCTTTTTATTCATTTTTTATAAGCCATGAAACTTAATATATTCTGGGGTTTTGGGCAGGAGGGGAGAGACACGAGAGCAGTGGGGCAACTAGTATCATGCAAAAAACCCACAAAAAGTGCCAAAAGACCCTTTTCACCCTGTATGGTAAACGTCTACTCACTGATCTAATAGTAGGATAATGGTCATCTGAAAACTGATATTTCATGGTAGTTTTAATATATGCCAAGATTAGATGGTGTGATAAACTCATGATAAATATATTAGATCAGGTCTCATCATCTTGGATTTATAGATTTATCTATACTTATTTTCAGGATAATATATTGGCATTGATTGAGCCCATTAATACAAAGATCAGTATACCTGGATACTTTCTGGATGATCAGTATAAAGGTAAGATATAACATGTCACATGAAATGAGGAGGGGGGGGGGGGGGGGGGGGGGGTTCAGTGGTGTGGTAAGGTTTTTCATATTGGGGGGGGGGGGCAAGAAATAAAAGTAAACCAACATACTTCACTTCAACCAAAATGATTGCCCCGAAATAAAATGTGGTCACTTTGACAAACTGAAAAGAAGAAAAAAGAAAAAGAAAACAGGTTTTCACACAAAGTCCTGTCACACAAAGCTTTTGCTTTATATTTACACACTAATGATCCCTAACAAATGAACAAACAGTACCAATCTCAATCTCATCCAACAATGACCAACTGATTCACATATTGGGGGCACCTTCATTTTGACTACTCAACCCCTCCCCCTCCTCCCCTACCCTAATACCTTCTGAATCATTGAGTCAATATCTGCAGTGGTGACACCAGCATCTAAAAAGAGAATTTGGGGGAGGGGGAGGCAAATGTGGGCAAGACAAAATCGGGGGGTGGGGGGGGGGGGGGGGGGGGGGGCACAATGCACGCAAAGTCAGCACAAAATTTGTTTGTTATTTTTAAAATGGCTGAAAATGGTCTGAATTAGACATTTCAGACCAATTTAAAGCTAATTTTAAGTAATTTTGACATTTAAAGTCAACGTTTTGGGGTGGCACTTGAGCTCACTGGGGGAGGGGGATAGGGGGACAAAGGTCAAACTGTGGACCTCTGCATTGCAATCTTTCTCAACCACTAGACTATCGAGGAGTGAACTGGTCAGGACAGTGGGGTACCCAGCTTTTGGAAACTGGGGGGGGGGGGGGGGGCACGACATAGTTGTACCGACGAAAGGCATGATGTACCAACAAAAAAATAATTACAGGTTGACAGTCAGTCATGTGGGTATTTCCATTGTGACTGCATATCCATTACTATTACTAATTGATATTGTCTTATTGTCTTAATCCTATTGTGTTTTGATCTTCAGCTGTTGAGTTCATCAAAAGAATAGGAAGTGATAATCTCAAATTGCAAATGGTAAGTTTCCTGACTGACTGATGAAACTGTATGGGGTCAATGATTTAGAAACAAAATGTGTATCGTAAAAAGGAAAAGAGAAAAACTCTTAAGGTAGATGTTCTGGTTGCTGGTCCGATTTTCAACTTGATGTTTTTTATTTTACATGGAAGGTCATCCTTAAATTTGTCACATTCCAAAGTTTGAGTTGCACAACTCCAGTGGTTCTTATTTTAGAAGCACAAAGTCACAAAAAATGCCCATTGAGAAGTACACAAACTGGCTGGTGGTTAAACCACCTTTGGCAGTAATTCACCACATTTTAGCCTATAATTTCTAAATGAAACATTTCTGGCCCCTAAAATTTTTACAGACATAATGTGAAAAACATGGGGATTCAAGTATGTAATGTGAGGCCTAGCCCTTCTTCTAGGGCAGTTGGTGAGAGAGATGCAAAATATAGGGGTCATTTAGTCAAAGCCCCATCAAATTGTCCAAAAAGAAAATATTAGGGTTAGGGATTTGCAGGGGTCTTCATGTTTCCAGTTGAAGTGTTAAACCAATGATAGCAATGGGTTTAAAAAAACACCTAAACATACAAAATATGTAGAATGAACAGAACTGCTATTATAGAACAGTACTCATTACAATAACTTACATTTCTTGTACCCACACAGGACCTGTTTCATGCACAAGTTATGCATGGGAATATATCAAACATGATGAAGGAATTATGGCCATATGTAGGTAGGTTCTTTAGACATTGATTCACCAGAAGGTGAAGGGGAGAGGGGAGGAGAGGGGATGGAGAATGATAGCAGGAGCCTCGATTGGAATTCTTTCCTCCAGCGTGCTCAAATGTGTATCCTTGTACAGGGCGATTACAGGGTGATTCAAAAAACAAACTTTATTCAATTTTGGGGATTTATTTGTGGAAAACTGTACTTGATTCATCTAAATCATTAATAACCAGAAGGTGCATTTATAAGAAGGTGCATTTATAAGAAGGTGCTTTTACAAGAATTTTATTTTGACAAAATTGGTTGCGGGAAACATTTTTTACACTAATTTTTTACTCACCCTAGTATAATGTAAATGGGAGAATCCATTGTTTTTGCCTCCTCAAATTTATACCAAACTATTTTTAAAACTGTATGTAATCTTTAGGAGGGGGGACTTGCCTCTGGCCACATATCACTCTATGGTCTATGCTCTGGCTAGCTATTTCCCTGGTGATGGTAGGGATATGTCACATCTGTAACTTCTTCAACTTTTTCTTTTAGGTCATATACAGTTTGCTCAATGTCCCAGCAGGCATGAACCAAGCTATGAAGGAGAGTTAAACTTTGACTATATATTCTCATACATTGATCAGCTGGGATATGATGGATGGGTAGGAGCAGAGTATACACCATCTGGTGAGTACAAGGGGTATAAGCTGGGATATGATGGATGGGTAGGAGCAGAATATAAACCATCTGGTGAGTACAAGGGGTCAATCAGCTGCTGCATATTGGTATAGGACAATAACCCTAACCCTCCTGGACACTACAAAACATGACAGTGCTACAATCTTGTACCGCGCGGCGGCCCCATCAATCTCATGCCACGCTCAGCGCGTGGTTCAACTGGTTAAAAAACTTTTTGGAACCTCCCCTGTGTAGCTCAGTCGTCAGAGCATCAGACTTGCACGCACGCGGCCCGGGTTCGATTCACGGCGCGTGCGGGGACTGATTTTCCCCTCAAATTTGACCCGTTTTTCTCCCCTGATAGTTTAATTCACAAAAACACGCCCGGGGAGTTAGGGATAAGGTGACAAAAACCTATGTGCTATGGGCCCGATCAACCTATTTATTAATATTATAATACTTGAGATTTTTAATAGAAATTGTGTGAAAATGTTATGACAATTTTTGAACAATTAAAACTTTTTGAATATTGAAAATATTGAAATTGTTTGAATTTTTTTTAAATTTCGAAAATTGTTGAAAATTCACCAAAATCGTGTAAGCGAGTTCATATGGATTGATCATTGACAGAATGTAATTCATTCAGTTTGGCAATGTTGGTGATCATTTGGCAGATATGCGCTAAGGTTGTTTCATTTTGGGATGTATTAAATATTTTGTTAAGAATTGCATAGGTGCAGCCAAACCAAAATAGGTTGCAAGGGAACTTACTAAATTAATATACTATTTCGTATCACACATTATCTTTTTACAGATTCTACAGCAGAGACAGTCAAATGGCTTCAGAGATATAAATGATTGGATCAGTGTGCTAGCAGATTGATGACAACCAACAATTCATTCCAACAATTCAATTAGTTAATGCAATGGAATGGGGTAGAGGGAGATATAGTATGCAAAAGTTGATATAATGCTTCGGTATGGGCTTTTAGAATGAACCCAGAAACAAATATTATTACATATTTTCCTTCCTTTTCCCTTCCTTTTACTCACATAAATACAGGGTGTCTCAAAAGTTGTGCCCCTTATAAAATGCATAGCGACAACGTTAGCATGTTTAGCAATATTTTAGAATTATTTTGATACCAAATTTGAACAATCGATACAAATGTTGCTGCAAAACATGGACAAATATACTAGGCGTCTTTCAATACTGATTCTGTTTCCACGTAGGCCCAAATTATTTGAATCTTGATTTATGGTGAAGTTGATCATTTATTTTCTCCAACTAATAATGCTAAAAATGGTGAATGATTCAACAAAATGACAGTGACAGTTGAGGGATGCAAGTTATGAATGTTAATTGCATGTGCTGGTGGCAATTATTTTTTTCGTACATGATCCTTGTGAAATTCACTTATAAAGCAAAATTCATTGATTTTTGTTGTTGTTGAACAAATCAATTAATTTCACTAGGATCATGTACGAAGAAAAGAAATTGTGTGCTGGTGTCCAGCTTGAAATGCATTGTATCTATTCCATTGTTTATTAGCACACCTTACACCCAGCGTTAACCATGTATGTGTTTGTGTTGCAGCAACATTTGTAAACTCTGGTAATTAGTCATCGATGGGGTCAAATTTGGTGTACGATGCGGGTAACAGATTGACTGTGGAGGTGCAGCAATCCCAATACAGCAACAGTATGAAAGAGTGAGTGAGCCTGGCCCTACAAGTCTAATGCTCTTGGCCTACTGGCCGAATTGCTTTGAAAGAGAGATGGCCACTCCTCTCTGTAAACCATAAGCAATGTACACTGGTACATTGCTCCTCCACAAAAAACATAATATTTTTGGGTGCATTGCTCCTCCACAAAAAAAGAAAAAAAATTCTCAAACATTAATAACAACCCTTGCATACAAGTGTCTATTCAATTTCAAAATTGGTGTTTATGGATTTTAGTTCATAACAGTTATCGTGTGATATTAATCAGAAAGTAAATAATTGATTTTGATCCATAAATGAAGTTTGAACTAACAAGCAAAATCAAATTGGTAAATCTGTTTGCACTTGTTTTATATTTAAATTGCCTACCATGACTCATGTTGTGTAAATAGCATTTTCAATAGAATACAATTATTAGAGAATAATAGAAAATATAGAATATATTTATATACGTGCCGAATGTAAGAAAAACTCACAATAAATGTATCTAATGTTTTAACAGATTGTGTCATCTAATTATTTGTTTTCATCTTCTCACACATTTCAAAATTGATTTGACAGTGACATGGGATTAAAGCAGGGGTTTTCAACAGGCAGCACACGGGACAGATCTAGCCTGCCAGTACATTTTGCACGGCCCGCGAAGAGCTGCAAATATTATATATTATATTTTTATATATATATTTAACAATTAAGAAAAACTCGCATTCTTTTCATTTCTCAATCATTTCTTGTGGCTTGATTTTTTCAACAACAAAATCATGAAATCCCCAGAGGCCCTAAAGAGATTATTTTGTAATTTAAGTTTGGCCCGCACTAACAAACTTGTTGAGAACCCTAGAATTAAAGGACCTCTCAGTGATGTAGAAGCTTTTTCTTGGATATTCCAAGCTTTATTTCAAACTTATAGCATACTCTACAAAAAACTTTTGTTTCCGTCCAAAAAGATGTTAAAATGGGGATAACGCATAAATTTAACAACATTTTATAATTCAGGAAAGTTCCTCTAAAGTCTATGCTGCTGATCCTTGTGGGGCGAATGATGCAGTCATTGATTATTGAGGGTGGTTACTAAATTGTCAACCTTCTGAAAATGGTCTACTACCGACTACAAGATCTGCACGTCTGCTTGTACCCGGCACGGTTGAGTAATCATTCAAGGCGTACAATTAATGCATGAGTTTAGTTAAACGCATGTTAAACTACCCTCATACCCATGTTTGAAGTTAGACACTCAGTGAGTTAGACGCACACATTTAAGTTAAACAAATGTTGGAGAATTGAGTTTAGTCAAAGTTATACGCATGTTTTTTATAGCTTAAAATCACGTTTAAATATGTACGAGAATACGGCCCATTATGTCTATTGGGATATAGCTTGATAAGTCTGGTGCTAATTTGGGATACAACATTTTAGTTCAAATTGTTGCAGAATGCAAATGGCATCCCATGAAAAGTCAAAAAAGAAAAAAACTGAAGATGGTTACAATTGATAGAGGACATTCGTAAAATGAAAAGACAATCAATACAATTCTATGCCAGTATATTAGTTTTTTATTTTCTAAATCAATGTACATATCAATGCAATATAAACCTCATCATTGATTTGCACATAAGATCTGTCTCCATCCCAACCTGTACAATCATGGACAGATAACTTTACACATCTACTCATCAATGTTGTTGGCACTTAAGGCAAAGCTAATGAGGCTCTTGAAAACAGCCTCCCCCATATGCTTGTAAGTGTAAACAGTAACAAGTTGACAAATAGGCAATTCTATAGTATAAGGTGGTAGATAATTATATAGTACAACACACAACACTGCAAAACTGGTATTATCATCACACAGTAATCAAAGGCTATATATAATTTGCATTCAAAAGTGCTATAATGGTGCCTATTTAGGGAGAGTCACAAAGAAGTGGCACACACATTTCAGATGTGTATATTTAAAGCCAATTATCTTTGATGAAAATAACAAAATTTTGGAGTGAAAAAAAAAAAATTGCTGTTAATAGAAAAGGCCATTTATTAAGCTTTAATTTAAAAAAGGAATCAACCATATTGTTATAATTAATATCAATTTATTTTATAGAGCCTATTTAAAGCCAATCCATGTAATAACAACAACTACGCCATTCAACGTTGCGTCCTTTTTTGAGTTGGTCAGTCAGTCATGGCAATCACTAGAAGTTGTTGTTATCAGTGGATTTTTTTCTAAAATAAAGTTCTACTAAAATGGATGTAAAATTATGATGCAATGGTCAATTATTTTCTTATTTTTGAATGACAGCCAAATGCTCTTTCTGAGACTTCCGACAAGCTCTGTTAACACACAATTTCTGATAATGCAAAGTGTTTTTCAAGTCTCAAACTTACATTGTACATTATAATTTAACCCAATTACACAAATTCTTGCTCACTCAAACTAAATTGTGATACCCAGGCAACTTTGTGTTAACGAGGTTCCACTGTATATATAATTGTTTTTGACGCCGTTGCCAAATAATGCCTTTTCTTTCAGACTCTCCCTGTATGGAGCATGTATGTGTGTGTCCAGAACATCCTTACCATTGGAGTTATTGGTTAAATTTTGGAATATGAAAATTGGGTGTAAATAAGAATGTTAAACACACTTCGGAAATCCATTCTGAGGTTTGTTTAAATATAAAGAAATATTATCAGGTAAAATTTCCAATTTTGTTGGAACTTATATTTTTCCAGTATAAAGTTGTTAATAGGATATTATTAATATAATATTGCATATTTTTAAATTTTCTTATAGTCATAACCACAGTATCTTAAAGAATATTTACTTGATTTCATACTATGTAGGTATTACGTGTGACAACTTTAACCAAGGACTATGGCAAATAAACATTTATTTCATATTTCATATTACTTATGCTTAAATACACCTGTTGAGATCTTCATTTTTCATACTGTAAAAGTGGAAATGCTCGCGCTGCAATTAGTTTCGCACTCTAACCAGCTATCGAGAAAATAACACACAGATGTGATTCTTTTGCGTACAGGTTTATGTGATGAAGCGACAAATCGCAAATTTAAGAACAAGCAGAAAAATTTAATATCCGCAAAGAGCGAAAAATTACTACTTTTACAGTACCAATAATCAATGAAGAGGAAAAAGCAGCAAAAACGTTCCCTGCCAAAATGCAAATAAACCATTCAAATATACCACCTGACGAAAATATTGTTAATTGGAATAATGAATATTAATATTTATACAGAAAGTGATTTTCATTATGAGATTATGAGTAAGACAGGGTTTCTGAATGCCAAATATCTACATATACTAACTTGTTGAGTAGAGAAACATTCCTAAAAAATGCCCATGGTTGATTTGTAATGCACTATCAATTGAAAGCCTGGCGGGACATGATATAGTGTGTTTCTATTGAGACCCATTATCCGGAATATTCCGGATAAGAGATTTACTTTGCTTAATAGAAACTGACATTCTCTGCTATCCTCCGGCAATAGCGGTGCACTATTCTTCGGCAATAGCGGAGTAACTTCTCCCGGAATGTATCCTGCTTGAGCAAGGATAATACCGGTGACATTATCCGGAGAATAATAGTAGAAACTTACACCATCCCAATACATTGCGCAAGCGGTAGAGAACCCAGAAGCAAGCATACAACATCGCTCACAAGCGCCATAATTCGCCGTCTCCGACTTGCTTTCTTATATAGTCAATGAACTTTCTTGTGTGCAGTATTCTTTTTGTGCGTTTTGTTGAACACTGCTTTAAGCAGGAAGCTGGGATTCATTTATGATCAAGAAGTACACTAGTGATAGAGCATTGTGTGGGGTAATATGCAATCACTGGAATATGCTCCGACACCACTGTACAGAGTAAGGTTAGTGGAGTGTAACAATAATATCCTACTATGTCTTTGAGTCTCCAGGCTTACTTTTAACAAGTGCACAATAGTATAATGTAAAACCGGAAATGTTTGCATGCATTTTAATTTCGTGAGGTGCACTTACTCGCCAAAATTTCATGCTGTGAATATTTCCAATCTACCTTAGCAGTGTATTGCAAAGTTACACAATGCAACTCAAAAGTTTACATTTGCAAAATGTTCATGCCGTGAATTAGGCCAGTATTGCCGATTCGCGAAATTTAAACTCGTGAACATTTCTGGTTTTACAGTATCAAATTTTGATAAATCATACAGCTCTTTCTTGCAGACTTTTATATATACTTTCACATGAGTAGGTGAGAAAGAAATATTACAAGAGTTGTATATGAAAATGAGAAGAAAATTCAGGTTTATGAAATCTCTCATACAGGTGGTTTAATTTACTGAAAGAAATTCCATCAAAACAGGAAATCATTGTTATTACTGTAAAAGCCAATATTTTCGCGTACAGATATTTTCGCGGATTTTGATATCAAAGACATTTCGCGAATTGTTTTTTTCGCGGGCGACCGTCTGAAAGCATTGCATGAATGTGTAAAGCAATATTTTCGCGTAAAAAGATTTTGCGCGAAAATAAAACCACCGCGAATATTTCAGCTTTTACAGTATTACAAAAAGTACATACTAATTGAGGTGTTGTGTAATGTGTATGAAACATATTGTGCATTATTTTGCATTTCAAGACATTAGAGTGTGCTTCAACAAAATATCCCAGCTAAATATTCACTGGCCACATTGCATTCAAATTCAAAATCCATGAATTAATTTGCTAACATTCCAAGATCGCACACATATTAAAGTTATTAGTGGTCTCAGAAAGATGACTTTTGTAGAGGTTAGTATGATGTTAACACGAGTAAATGACTTTCAATATGGTATTGGTCAAATTAACCTACTTATTGCAAGACATGCTTATTGGATGAAAGAAATATGCCTTTGGCAAAAGGATGTACGGAAGGCCTATGTAGCCTTCGTACTATAGTTTAATCAGTTCCAAATTGGCGAGAAATGTTCAGTTTTATCGCCGCATGCAAAAATAATCCAAGCTTACTCGTGCGATTATAGCCACACGCACGCATATGATACAGTACGCTTGTTGAATTCATGCACGCTCGAGTCCTTCTGTATTCGTTCGCTGCTGTCACGAGGCTTTACCAATTTGGAACTGATCAAACTATAGGTGTTTGTATAAAGAAGGTGTGATAAGATAAAACCTGCTCCAATATGCTGCAGCAATGCTTGTGGGTGGGGTGTGGGGGTGTGTGTGTGGGGGGGGGGGGGGGTGTTACCAGATATTTAAAAAACCCATCAGCTGTCAGAAATGTGATACATTGACTGGACAATGCAAGATTTGGTTATGAAGAGTGAAAAACATTCGAACTTTGGTCTATTTCATTTTTGCAGTATCTGCACATGTGTCTAGACCTTTTGCTTAAACGCAGGTGCTGGTACTATTCTAACAATTTGACAAACTGACTTTACACTGTAATTAGTGAAAGACGATGTGATGTCACTGTGATATATGACTATAAATCATTTGAAGAATATCAAGTCTTGAAAATAATAAGATGTGGCATTACATGGTACCTGGATTACATGGAGCACATGCAAGTTATTCTGACAGGTGCCTTTTGGAACAAATAGTTAAAAAGAAGCTATAATTTGCCTATAGAATTAGAAAGATTTATAAAGTCTTTTTTGAAAATGTACAGGTCTTTAATATTAATTCTTAAAAGATTTACAGCATATCCCTTATAACATTCCTATTCATCCATGGTCTATTTATAACACAGGATATTCAGAAGAAAACAAAATCATAAAATAATTGTCTCACACACACTATTAGACGAAGAATAACTAAACAATATCATGCACAACATATTTGTCTTGTATATTGTTATAACTGCAATCAGTAATTTCTTTTATGTATACTACATGGATGGCTGCATTTGTATGCAGTTAAAATACATACATCATTTCAGTTCAAAATACATACTATAGTCATCTCTGCATTAAACAGGAAAAAGCTTATAACAGACATTTTGTAGTATATAAAAGGTAAGTCCAAGGTTTTCTGTATTCCAAAGTGAAAGTTTGCCTACATTTAAATTGATTGTTTTTGTTCTCCAATTTCATAACACATATCTCCATTAAGGACTGAATATAGAAGTTCTCATTTCATTATTTTTTTTATATACCTAAAGTGTTTTTCACCATGATCAGTTCAATAATTTCTCGATCATTACGAGCAATCTCTATACGTCGGGTACGTGGCTGCACCTGATGCACTCTACAATGGTACCTGATGTTATGGAATGCAGTGCGTCATTACACTGCGCCTTTTGGATTCAACATTCATATGAATGCAAGCGTGATGCTCAGATGAAGAAATTATTGATCTGATTATAAAACTAAAACAGCAACTATTCTTCATTTTCCAGAGAGAAAACCAGAAAACATTGGGCATTATTAATATAGGGATACCATATTTCAATTATACATCAACTTATTTGTGACATGCCACATCAAAATGTACATCTGATTAACTGATGATAAAAACAAGATTCTCACCTATACCAGAGACTATAAAACAAGCTTTTTCAATTATACATCAAGTTTATGAAAATTGAATTGATATTTTTGAAAATAAGGTCTTGGGTTTGTAATGAAAAATAAATACCTCAAATTGTAGATTAAAACTTTATCTTCATGAATTTGAGGTCTTTTGTTGGATACAAGATGTATGAAAGATCAGAAATAAGACTTTTTTATGAATTTGAGTTATTTTGACCTTGTCCCACATTTTTTCTCTTAAATCAAATTCTCTACTGCCGCATTATGCCTCATTGACGTATGATGGGTCATATATGTGTTGGTGCTCCTGTTACATATTAAATAGGGGCAAAAGAAAAGGTATATACACTGGTCCTCAATAGATATACCACCTTGTAAATTAGAATTCAGTTAAGTATTATCCATGACTATGCTGGACCGTTTGTCTATGCGCCGTACTAACGGTTAAGATACATGTTAGCATTTACACACCAATATTTAGGTCACCAAGTATATAATAAGAGACTTGCTCGACAAACAAGGCAAGATTGAAATATGTGCAAATAATTTGATGCCGCTCTGAAGGAATTTGCCTACTATTTAACAACGAGAATTTGTTAGTTTAACACTGGTGTCATGGTCCATATGGTTTGTTACGCTCCGTAAGAGTGAAACAAACATTGAATTGAATTAGATATTTCATAAGGTCTATGTACACAAAATAAATAAATAATACTTCATGAACAAAAGAGTCTACATTTTCCATTATAGTTTGAAAAATGCATTACATTATTTCACATTTGGGTGATTCCTTGAAACTCAATAAATTCCTTTGTACATCCATTTTGAAGAGGCATTTTATCACCTTTTCATAATTCCCTCTTTTTTGTGTTAATTTCATAAGAATTAGGATCCTCAAAAATAAAATTTGTACCGGCTACTTCATACAAATCATTACTTATGCTCAACGTATAAGTAGCTTAATGTTTGTTAATATGGAATCAGGAGTTTCAAACTATCCATCTTTGATATCATATTTTATTGGATCACTGGAAACCAAAACCGCTTATTTTGTAACAAGAAACAATCAATCAACGGTTTTATTCGATTGTCAGACCCGATATGTTGTGTTTGACGGGATAAGAACCTTAAATAGGTTAAATAATAATCAAATTGAAAAAAAAACCAAGCTATATTTTGTTAACCAACCAAAAATAAAGTGCTACCATTAAATGTTAAATGGACATATATTTTGGTGTAATAATAGGACCAGATTAGTTTATATAACGTTAAACATCTATTAGTGTATACAGGCAAATATACACAGCGTTGATTGATAGGTATGGAAGGAATCGCATGCAAGTTTTTAGAAAGGCAACTCTGGTGAAATCTTCTTGCAAAAAAACTAGCTAAGTCTACTAAAATTCGCTGTTCATTAGTTTCACAAATGGGCCACTGTTTAAAATTGACATAAGAAATTCATTCACACATGACTTACTACTTTTGAAGTCACATTTTCTTCAGACATGAAAGACAGTTAACAATTATATGGAGTTACGGAATGAGGAATGACAAGAAACTAAACATGCCTACTGCTGAATTTCTAAACACAACAAATGAGAATAAATGTTGATGTCCAAACATACGGATGGGTCTTACTACAACACTCAATTATGGTTATAATAAGTAAGGCTGTTACACTTTTGTAACTCAAATCACTTCACAACAAGTTACTAACAATACATGCTACACAAAAGAGTGATATCTTTCACAACAAATAATACAAATATCTTAAGAAATCATCACATATTTTCATTAAAAAAATTCCTAATACAATGTTATTACTTATATACCATAAAAATCAATCTGTCAATTTAATATTTACAAAACCAAACAATATGTCACTCAAGAAATGTGATACAATATTTCGTTGCAGGAAACAAAACCCACCATTTCTCTCAAAGTCACGTTTTCAATTGGTAACAGTCGCTATTAATATCAGAGGATTCAGACCTGAATATGTTTGATAAAATAATACTGGTTTCATATTTTTTAGTGGGTAAATCTATAAAAGACATTGACAAACTGGTTAATTTGTTTTAGCCTTTGCATTGCAATGCTATTCCATGAATTAACTCACTCAAGTTTCTCTAAATATGAAACCCTCTTAAGAAAGACCCAGTTTTTAATGACATTTACACTTGGTTGTCACCGAACACAGAACTAAGACAGCTGGTTCCAGTAAAACCCCAAATACCAGAAATATGAGACCAGTATTAAGTTAATTTAACAAGGGAAGAGCACTACTTATTTCGGAACTCAAACACAGACAATCAACTATGCATTACCCACCCGTGTTAAGAGAATAAACATGTTGAAATAATTTTCTTTGATAAATATCACATCTGATATGCAACAAAAATCGGATATTGTATATCACCTGTCTTAGAACAAGGGTCATTCACAATTGATTAATTGCCACATCTCTGGTATACTTACAATATATTTGTACAAAAGGCACTCTCCTTAACTAGGTGCTCCAAATAGGATACAAAATAAGGTAGCCATCACAAATGCCCATATTACCAAATTGCCACTGCTACTCAATTCCAGGAGCTCCAAGAAAACCTCAATTGTTACCCACTCCTGGCAGATTAAACAAGTCAATAACTCAATTGCACGTGATAGTTTGGCACAAGCATTTGGTTCACACTTTTTCAACAATGGCTGCTGATAATTTGGCATAATTCTGTTATACCCTACACACCAGCATCGGTAGTATGCGTCGTTCTTAAAAAATCATGCACTATGAATACCTCTGTGAAGGGTATAACAGAATTACTCCGATGATTTCAAATGTTTATGAAACATAACATTTGTTATAAAGGATTGATTCAATTACAGACTACAATTACAAACCTGTAAATTCAGTACAATAACATTATATTTCATCTCTACATTAATGGTACACCTATTGGAGATTTCCACATAAACCATTACTTTGAAGCACAAAATTAGTGTGCTTATGGGCTCAGCCCAGGCATGTTTCAAGCCTGACAGAATATACTGCATGGTATAGGTTTCATGGAACCCTTGATTCAACTATTGATGCATGCCTGGGACCTCAAGAACAGTGTATACACAACTTGTTCTGCATTGTCATTTTTAATGTTAAGGTTATGTTTATATTCACGAGAATTGAAAATAAATTGGTGTACCTCAAATAACAAAAAAAACCATTCTATTGTGAACGGGGAGCACCTTTTCACAAGACATGTTGCCAGTTTCCTCAAAGATTTGTACCTACAGCGTGGGGATGATGAACCATTGCCACCAATTGCATTAAAATGGAAACTGTGTTCAATATAAACATCAATCTGGTGGTTATGCTACCACTTGTTATGAGCCAATTAAAAACAAATTTGCATGTCATTAAATTTCAAGATTTTAGTAACTTTCATTTCACCCATTCTAAATGTTGAGCAAAAAAAATCATACGATATGTTATCCACCTATGTAAACAAACCCAAAATCAGTAATTTAACAACATACAAATTGTTCCCAATTTGAAAAAGGGCCAACAATTAAGTGCTCAAAACTACCCTTACCAATACACTTTCTGATCTAATTACTCCTCAAAATTCTAACAGGTTATCTTCCGAGTACCAAATTTGGCCTGCTTTTTATCTGTGGGTTCAGTTACACATTGCACACACTAATTGGAATGTAGAGCTATGGAGTGCCAACTAATGCAAAATGTACTAGCAGCATAATATCATCTCCTTTAAGTTCCTATAATATAACTGTACAACACTGCTCAGTCTAAATAGCATCTACTCTATATAGTCACCGTCTTAATACTATGGACATAATTCAAACTATTTTACGCGAACATATTTTGTTGCTGTTCGCAAAGCTGCATCCAGATCATAAATGCGCGAACAACTATGCATGCATGCGCGTCAGGATTGACCAATCAGGACACACAGTAATTTTTTTAATCGCCTGGTACGTACTTCCAAGTTTACGCACACATTGTTGGAATTATGTCCATAGTATTTTCACGCTTACTATAGTTCATTCTAGAAATCAACTTTTTGTTTTTGCTAATAGTGGTAACATACGACCACCTGGAAAATAAATAAAACCTACTTGCATAATTGTGTCAATGTGGACTGATTCTTCCACTGCAGGTATCCATCATGTGCATGCAATATGTTTGCAAAATTATTTGACACTGTGTGTAAGGATACCCCGATTATAGTTTGTTCAGTTCCAAATGGGCAAGCCATGTTACACCGCAAATACATTTAAACTATTGTAGGCATTCAGTCAATTTCAAGAACAACACTTTCATACCTATGATATACCTGATGAACCTGTCCACCAGTAGACGCACTAGATGGGAATAATTTTACACAATAAATTAAACCAAACCTCACAATTTGCCTATTTGGTGCTGAACAAACTATAACCGGTTCAAATGGCTACAAATATATTAGGCCTCTACAACACTGCATTAGAAAAGTAACAAAACTGATGGCAACTACTCTGAAATTAGAAGCTTTTCAGTTTGTGTTAGGAATGGCTGCCACAGTAATGGTCTTGGTGGGTGTGATGGATGAGTTGTTTGTAGTAGTGTCAGTTTTGTTGTTGAGTTTGGGTAAAAGTGTTGTTATTGAGTTAGTTGTCCCGTTAGTGGTTGTTAATGTCACTGCTGCTGCTGATGCTGCCGCTGCATTTGAGCTGCTGCTATTCATTAGCCTTTCTCCTCTACCGTCGACTTTATCTGAAAAGCACAGGAATTAATATGATTATTTGGTTAGAGTTGCGATTGTATGGAATGTTTTTTTCCAATATTAAAACAGTAAACTTAAGAAAACAACTGACTCCAGTGATTTATTGGACTATGCTTCTTCATATTTTAATTTCACATCATGAAGTACCATATCAGCTTCACTTTCTTCCTTCACAGAGCCTGTCTCATGTAAACAAAATATATATAAAAAAGATACCGCATTTCACATAGCATTTTTTACTAAAAAAAATATATTGCATTTCACACAGCCTTTTTTCAGGTTTCTTCTGAGACAAACTTGGTTTTTTTTGCGCCTTCGTATCACCCAGCACACAACTCCATACAATATACAGTATTCGGTTAGTACAGATTTTGATATGTGAATCAACACTAAACTGAACACCCTACTGATTGGTTAACTTTAAAACAGCATGTGTCACACTATTTCTTTTAAATTTTGAACGAAGCCATTACAAACCCCTTTGTTACACCTTTTGGTTGGGCGGTGGTTTGGTTGGGCGGTGGTTTGGTTGGGAGGTGGTTTGGTTGGGCGGTGGTTTGGTTGGGCGGTGGTTTGGTTGGGCGGTGGTTTGGTTGGGCGGTGGTTTGGTTGGGCGGTGGTTTGGTTGGGCGGTGGTTTGGTTGGGCGGTGGTTTGGTTGGGCGGTGGTTTGGTTGGGCGGTGGTTTGGTTGGGCGGTGGTTTGGTTGGGCGGTGGTTTGGTTGGGCGGTGGTTTGGTTGGGCGGTGGTTTGGTTGGGCGGTGGTTTGGTTGGGCGGTGGTTTGTTGGGCGGTGGTTTGGTTGGGCGGTGGTTTGGTTGGGCGGTGGTTTGGTTGGGCGGTGGTTTGGTTGGGCGGTGGTTTGGTTGGGCGGTGGTTTGGTTGGATGGTGGTTTGGTTGGGCGGTGGTTTGGTTGGGTGGTGGTTTGGTTGGAATTATACCGCTCTATATTATCATTACAAAGTTAATCATATTTAAGCTTCATGCCTTTTGCAAATACACTATTGATAAAGAAGTATCCTTACCCATGACTGCAATAGGTGTTTCACCAGTAGCTGTGGCTACCCTATGTTCAATCAGATAAAACATGTATTCATCATATAACAGCCTGATGAGATGAAATGACCCAAAGCTTGCAGCACTTCTCAATGTCAAGTCACGTATAACCATGGAACTGCAAATGTATGACAAGAGAGAGGAAAAACATTCACTAAATGGCAATATTAAAAGCACATGACACAACATTCTTTTACCACTCTCACACTCATTTGAGGGTGGAAATAGGTGAGGCTGAGCATCATCCCAAAAATCTCATTAGGGCTTGAATTTTATTACTCTGTTTCCTTTTAGTTTTGTTTACTGTTGTTTTAACATTTAACATGGATAACATGCATCATCTAATTGAAGTTACAGATTCAACATCATACACCAGTCACTACTCACAACTAGAGTTAACACTGATGTCATCTTTAAAACTAATGAGAAAATGGAGTATAGTTACATTCTTTTTCTATAAACCAACATTAAATTGTTGAATAGTTTCATATGGTGCTATAGTCAGCATCATAATGCTATGGACAGAATGCCAATAATATGTGCATGCGTACATGTGTACAAGCGTGCATGCGTAAACCCGGAAGTGAGTACCAGACGGCGCGATTGATCAATTGTGAAATCGTCACGCGCATGCAGGCATAGTTGTTTGAATATTTCATGCATCTGGATGCAGCTCCGCAAACAACAAAACACGCTCGCATGAAATAGCTTGAATTTTGTACATAGCATTATGACAGTAACTGTAAAAGCAGAAAAATGATAATATGAATTCAAATGAAAATCAACAACTTGCTCTTTTGATTTATCAAAACAGGTTTGAACAACTATTACACAATCCTAGGTGGATTATGTTTCACCCAAAGACAAACATGGTACAAAGGCCCTGTGAGCAAAATACATCAAGGAATAAACAAATTGCTGTCAAAATCTATGTAGAGAAATTTGGTCACATTGAACAAAATATCTGTTCAACGTTTCTCTCTGCATCAATAAAATCTTCGCTCACCTATAAAATGACCATTTGAGAAGAAATTGTCTAGCCGCCTTTGCAAAATTGGGTGAGTTTTCATGTGGACTTAAAATTTGGGTGACAACGCCTTCCAACCAGCTGGCCCACTGCTCCAACGAATTCTGCTGTTGTAGTGTTCTCTTGAAATCTTGCTCTAATTTCTGGACAACTTTGTCTTCACATTGACATACCCACGAGGCTTGTTCCTGTAAATGAAAATTGACATAATATTTGTTACGGTGATCAACCTGGTTCAATCTCAAAAGCAACATATAAGTCATTATTATTAGTTTATCTTTTTTGGAGGGGGGTTGGGGGTTGGGGAGGGGCGGTAACATTTTAAGTATGGTAGAGGCTGTATCATTGGCTTTAAATTGAAAGAAATGTTATTATACAACTCCTTTCTCTATTACTTTGCAAAGGGGATGGGCACTTTTGGTATGAATCAAATTTCTATTTTGAATTACATCTATGAAGTTTCAAGAAAGTTTTGAAGTCTCATTTCTATCCATCATATTGACTCTGTCTTTACATTAGTTTAATTTCATTCATGACACTTTGATAAGTTGGAGAGGCGTCTTATAAAGGTTGTTCATGTAGTATATGAAGCATGTTAGGCTTTCGGCGATATGCAAAATGAAACATTAACAGTTTTTGTATGAAGTGACAGTAGGGTAAAGTCGCCAGTTTTCGGTCAGCGCCTATTTTCAGTCACTTCGCCCAAATCCTGTAATGAAAATGACCTTGTCGTTATAAACTAATGGCTAAATAAACGCCGCATAGTTGATGCCCGGTATAACTTTAAAATGGCGATGACCGATGCAATTACACAATTTGGGCAAAGTGACCGAAAACTGGCGACTTTACCCTATATATCTTTTATTTTTAGTACACCAACCTGGACATTTGCAAAATCTACTCTGTTGAGATCACTAAGCATCTGATTGATTTGCGATGTATTTTGTAGCACTGCTCTAGCTGCTTGAGCCAAGTGATTCAAAGAGGTATATCGCCGCAATGTTTGGGCAAACGCTGTCACAGCTCCCACCTGGACAAAAGAGAATTTTTCAGCAATGTTGTCAATAGCTGTCTGTAGTCGATTATTTGTGATCTTGACCTACCAATTTTGGTATATGACAAGTCAAATATTTGTTGTTGTTGTTCCCAAAGGCAGACAGATTTGTTGTTAATATCATGTGTGCTGGGTAAGAGGAGTCTACTTTTTGTGATACTGCTATGCTCAACCCTGTTTCTGTTTTCTTTTATTGCCATTTAATGTCAATGCTAATATCCAGCGTTCGAATTAGGTGGTTGCCCGGTTGCTTAGCTAGACAACCAAAATGCACTTTTTTTAACTAAATTCAAATATTTCACAGACCTGTGAATGAAACAAAAAAAACTGCTAAATACTAATAAAATTCAAGTTTCAGGGGTTTTAATACCGCGAAGTTGGCAAATATATCATCGACATTCATCATACTACCATCATCTACTTTGGCCTTTCTGAACATGTATCCTACTCATACTGTACGAATAGTAGTCGTAAGTTAAACCATTAAAACATAAAATACGGACAACCAAAATGTCCTGCTAGTGTCTACTGAACAACCAGTTTTTGTTCTCCTTAATTCGGACACTACTATTATCTGCCTTGGAAACTACAGTCCAACCTCTTTTATCCGGATAACAAACTCTGTCATCCGGCTGATGATCCCAAAAGAAATAAGTTTTTACAGCATTATCACTTTATTTTCACACTCTGAAGCATTTGAATGCCGTCTTTTGATGTTGGTAGTGCTGTTTAGTGCTTAAATAATACATAGTCACTGTAAGTACCCCTCATTCAGTACCCTTCTATTGTCCTAATTTGAGCACTTCAGGACAGTCAATGCAGAATTGCACATAATTCGCGTATCCAGATTTTTCACTTATCCGGCCATTGCTTGGTCCCATCATGTCCAGATATTCGAGGTTGGACTGTTTGAACCCCGATTATGTAAATAAAATCAGCACTACATGTGTTATCTCATTGATTAGATGCAATGTGATAGCATTGTATGTAGTTAAGTCTGATCAGTATTACAACAACTCCCCCGTGCCTACGTACAGTAGCAAAGCGTTGTTAATTTGAGATAAACGACGCTGCTATGGAAACATAGCCGATCAAACCGCAAAACGCGGATAATGTGTTTACGCGCTCTGTGATCATAGCCGTAGTGTGTGTAGTCATTTTGCGCGTGCACTGATTTTTACAATTTCTCTCGAAACAACACATACTCATTTATTGACCTATAATTAATTGCTGGCCAGAGAGCAGGTTTATTCCAACGCATTCTTACCTTTATGGCCACCATTGGCTGTGGTATGCCATTCATGCTGTTCTTCAACCATCCTTCCAGACTCTTAGCAAAATTACGAATTGCTTGAGTCAAGGCACCTGAAATACAACAGTAAATGTACAGCAAATTAATTGTGATGTTCACTAGGTCAGCATTAATAATTGTTGTCATTCAATATTTCACAATCCCTTTTTTCATATGATGGATACTATGGCTTCCCATTAATCTGACATCTGCATCCTCACTGGGAATCTAATATAAAAAATCTTGCAAAACATGACATGTCATTACAATGACTGTGTATCCTGAAATGAACAATCAAGCCAAGAGACACAAGTAATGATCACAGTCTCAGAATATTTTCTTACTGGCACACATGTTTTAACAAATGTTACACTTGCATCAATGTTGGCCTTGTGTGACAAAATAATTAGCCCAAACAATAAAAAGCTGTTTTATCTCAATGTTATTCATACACTCTTAGTATGTAACAAACCAATCAGAAAGCAGGAAACTAAAATTGTGGAGTGCAATGGAAGAGTTTAACTGCACTCCGCATACTTCGTTTTGATTTGATGTTCACGCAGCACGTGCAGGGGTCGCATTATGAAGCGTCTGCGCATCCTAGACCTCTCACTTTCTATTAGTGACGCGTCAGGTTTCAAATTGGAAAGACTTGCGGGTCCCGATCAAAATTGAAGGGACCCCTTAAATTTGACGATGTATGTAAATGGAAACCTTAATAAATTCTTTAAATTACATGTCCATCCTTTTCTCACAATATAAATTCATTAAACTGTCCGTAAAAAAGTAAAATTTTCAAATACCCAAACTTCAGGACCCCTATGGGGTCCTGAAAAATGTCATGGGACCTCTCACATTTTTGATCCAGTGCTATCCCTGAGCACGTGTTCGCCAATTTTTATTGCGGGTGATATAAAACTCTTTAACTCATTTTATTTGTTATTAAAGATATTAAAAGCACAGAATTGTTAATTCTGATTTGTATTGTCGTGTATGAAATAGGTCAATATATGGGTATGTTTTGTTTCTCAACAAATTAGAAAAGTCAATGCGCTTGCACAAAAGTTGATATGCTCACAATATCACCTCTCCTACAGGTCGTGCCATTATTCACACAACATCAGCGCACATGCATTTATTTGTCTAATTTCTCTTGAAATAACACATACAAATTTATTTATTGACCTATAATTATGATGTTCATTGTTTTTGTACCAAATCCAGTAAACCTATATGTCAAATTGCTGGTCAAATTGACAGTATAGGGTTTTGAGGGAATAGGATCTTGAAGGGAACAACACGGATGGCAGAAATCTCTACTTACTTGGAATAGGTCGGAGTACATCCGGTATAAGAACCTCCACCAAACCCTGATACAACATGTGGTCATAACTCTTGATGTATTCCTGTATATTTTCACACTGACACAGCTTTATTAGCTTGGCTTTGGATAGCTTCTCTTCCTGGTTGCTGTTTTCTCTATACAATGAATATCAGGCAAAAACAAAATGTGTCATTCAATAGTTGGTTACCAAGGCAATATGGTGATTGTTGTCATGGGAATATTGTATCAAGAATTGCGGGCAGATGGTTTAGTGGCAAACAGGAAGGAGAGTAGGTGGTTAACTCTATAGTCAGTTTATATACACTATAGGAAGTCAGCCAACACAAAATTCACTTGTGTTTAGTCTAATGACACTTTTAAATGATATAAATTATAAATAAGATACATTAATATCGCCTATTGACGGAACTACTTTCTCTATTAAACAGGTCAGAATTTGTAAATCATTAAATGCCATTCATTGATAGAGGACTTCTTTTCTATTATTAAAGTTCTATTATGAAATTCTCTTTCATTGACCTATCTGCATTTAGATTAAATCTGCTTTGATCCGTAGAAGCCAGGGTCAAATAAGTTTGGCTTAAAGGTGTAATACATGTACAACAATTTGACCAATATTAAAAGCTGACATCGGTAAATCTATCGGATACAATATGCTTACTCATTTGATTCTTCATCAGTTGGTTGATTCCTCCAAAATCCTTGCCATAATGATTCTATCAGAGCAAATTGTAGATTAACTACAACATCCAGCACAGACTGGAAGAAAAAAAGAAATGAAAGAAGATTAG
Source organism: Ophiura sarsii (assembly GCA_035610835.1). Classification (NCBI taxonomy): domain Eukaryota; kingdom Metazoa; phylum Echinodermata; class Ophiuroidea; order Amphilepidida; family Ophiuridae; genus Ophiura; species Ophiura sarsii. Next base: position 4,360,858 of record CM069441.1, read on the forward strand.
TATGAAGAATAGGAATATTTAAGATGGAAAACCTTGATTTATAAGAATCTCAGATCGCTTAAAAATGGTACTGGAATCAATATTAATCTATATTCTAGTTGCCTTCAAAATTGTTGGCTGGTTTGAAGTGCGTTGAGCGCTTGATGCGTGCCAGTGCGTCGAACACACTGGTATGTAACAGCTGAATCAAAGTGTGATATTGGTGAGAATTGTGATTGTGACCGTCTGCTCACTTAGAATAAATACATGCAAACGTTTGCCATCAAACCAGCAATTTTGAAGTTGACTGTAACTGTTGTATTTCATTGACAAACAAATACATTGGTTGTTGGGATGTTGTACTGTGGCGATGCCACTAAGGAAGGAAATCTTCCCTGTGTTCACCCACATGATAAGGTTATCTGAATCATATTCAATTAGAGAATAAAGGTATTGTTTTTAGACCGTACCCGTGTTATATTGTCTGACATAAATGTGGACGATAGTATTATTTTAAGTAGAACAACGACGCTGCAGGCGGAGTTGTTCTACGCAAAAAATAATACTACCGAACCCATTTATGTCAGACAATATAACACGGGTACGGTCTAAAAACAATACCTTTATTCTCATTCTTAAACAATCATACTGAAGACATTTATCAAAGAAATAAGTGCAATTTATTGTCCACATTTGACAACTTTTACCCCTTCTAGGATCAAATAACCCACAAACATGCGATGAGTACACCATGCAATCGTCGCGGCACCGGCATAAACACAGGAAAGACGCCAAAGACGCACTGCAGAAGTGCGCGTTATGGAGCAAACCACGCATTGTGAAGGTCGGACGCACTGTTTAAACGTAAGCCCCACCTCCCCGTGTTAAGTTGTCTCATCTAAATGTCGCCGATTTCTCTGAGAACCAATGAGATTGCTTACACTTTCTTAGCTGTTTAAGAATGGCTTGTAATGGTGAATGGTGATTACAAGAGAAATCATAATTCAATTGCCACCTGATTTATTCAAAACTTGGGAAATGTTCATCAGAAAAAAAACAAGAAAAAGAACACTATAACTTTGAAGAGTAAATGTGAGATGCCTTTCAAGTTTCAATGCCCTTGTGTAAAAACTTAAACCTTAAAGTTGTATTGGCGCAACACAATACAGTCTAGAATTTCTACTTACTTCACAATGTTCCCTGTAGAGCGATTCAAATTCTTTGACATCGTCAAGTGTCAATCCCTCAGGCAACGGCATATCCTCTATCTTGAGTTCATCAAAGGCAGGTAACGCTTGAGTAGCATCACCTAGAAATTGCTGGTGTTGCTGGGCCTGTGTTTGGGCTGGATCTGATGGACCACCCTGCTGTCCAACACCCCCTGATCCATCTCCTTCTGTTTTCCCACCTAGCTGTGAAGGCTTAAACCTGATAAGGAAAGGACAGTGTACTCTTGTAATTTATATTTATAAAAAGCTATGAAACTTAATATCAAATGACATGACGATGTAATGAAAAAATGAAGAAGTCACCGGGAAAGTGTCATGTGTGTCAAGCACAGTCCCAAAGTGCTTTTTGGCAAATTATTATTGCTGCCATTTTGAATCGGAACCCTTTTGTCGCTACACTTAGGCTTGTCTATCAACACTACTTAGATTGTGACGCCCTAACAGCTCCACAAATATCCCTTGGGTTGAAGAGGCAATTAAGATTAAGTATCTTGCCCAAGGACACAAACAAGTTGGCCACGACGGGGCTAGAACTCACAACCTAATGATCATGAGTCCCGTGCTGTTCCGCTGGACCAAACATGCTGAAGGACAAGCTAATTTTCAAGTTCTTTTACAAAGGTATCTATTGGTCATATGCTTAGCTGTGCAAAATCTGGAAAATGCCACAAGCTTAACCCTGGCCACCATAACAGATTCCCTAGTTCTAGCTTCACTTAACTGCATTTAGAAGTACTAATCGGCATTGTTAAGTTGTAAACAAATTAAGCCTACCTCTTTGCAGAATTGATGGGTTGCTGTCTCATTGCAGTGTGTTGCTGATCATCTTGATATTGATTCAATATCGACGAGCTCTTAATTCGGATTCCATAGTAGTGGTATTTGGAATTACCCCTGTAAATATAACAAATAAAAGTTTAGTACATGAGTGGACAGTAAGGCTGTGGTCGGAACGATTTTTATCATGTCAACATTTTGATATTAATTTGATCTGACGTCGATATCTATGTCGACATAAGCTTGGGCAATCTGTACCATGTGTGGGTAAGCTTTAATCTAAATTGTTCAAAGGCCTGACAAATCACAATTAACCCACAATAATATTATTTTGAAGCAGTGGTACCCTTTAAAGTATTAATATTGACAAACTAGCAACTCAGTGAACATAATAAAACATCACAAATTATGGACATTCCAGTGCCTATACTTGACCCAAATTCGCGTCTTTTGGTATGCAATCCCAAACTGTTGGACTTTGAACTTCTATTGGGGTTATCATAGGGGTAATTACTTTTCAGTATGTCCAATAAGTGGGTTGTTATTTATAAAGTTATAATGGTGTCAAAATGTAAACTTGTTTACTTTAAAAATCAGGCTCTTGGGTATTTTGGAGGTCTTGAGGGAACAAAAAATGCTGTCGATATATTGAATATTACAGTAACATGTCGGGATATGCTTTGTGTCGACCACAGCCTTAGTGGACAGTGCAGATTTGGATTTGATGTAGTCAGACTGACCATTGGATTTCAACCAGACATGCCACATCAATTTAATTCTGTTCTAAAATAAATAACAGCCTTTCCGTACAATTCCCACTGCATTCAATGGTTATTATTATCTATAAGATTCAAATCGCCAATCAGTAAGTAGGGAAAGCAAGTATCTAATGCTATTAAATTTGGCAAGGACCGCAAGATAAGTGGATATACCGCTCTCTTTGAAAGTGACAGAAAAGGATGGCTAATAAAAGCATTATTAAGCTCCATATCTAATGCCATGATAACAACTTATTGTTTTGTTGGGATCAGGTATACCAACGAGTTAATTTTTCTAGTAAAGTTGATATGAATTTTCAACAGCATGCCCCTGTCAAAATAAAGCTACACCCCTCTCTCCCCCCGTAATTAGAATAATAGTGTTCACATACCTTGTTCCTAATCTTCTTGTCCTCAATCCCAGGAACACTGATCTAATAAGTTTTCCAAATGAGGCTGCGTTCACTGGATCCAGTTTGTTTTCAGTGCAGTGCCTGAGATAATGATAATACAGCGTACTGCGCGGTAAACTCACCCCCTCGGCCGTCTCAAAGTTGTCCAGCAGCCATTGAACCTGTGCAGCCAACGAGCCAAATTCAAATGATTCAAGGTAAAACAAAATGCTACTCTGTATTTCACTAAGTCACATTTAAGCTTCAATAGACCGGCATATGTGTCAGCCAAACCCTTTTTTTTCAGTCAAAGATATCATCTGACAAGCTCCATAAACTCGTTACTTTTTCATGTTAATTGATAAAGCACTAAATACAACAATTACAATGAAATGTTGATTCTTGTGCTGCTCATAAGATCCATAATACACTTGTACAATTTATGATATTACTGGGCTATTGACTTTCATGCATTAGCAAAACACAGAGCATGCAGCATATCTAATCACTACTTTACATACAGTAAGTTTTAAGGATGCAAACAGAAAACAATGAGTAATAAGCAACTGGGAAGGGATTACAAACATGCTGGAAAAAAGCAACAAAACTAGCAAAACATTGGCATATATGTTAGCAACTAGATGAATGATTGCAAATGAAACACAAGCATTTAGGATTTAATATTTCCCCCTATTAACCTAACGCTCTTGAAGTATTCCAAAATCTCCAAGCGTGTGTTATCAACCGAGCCTATAAAGTGAGCGTAGTATACAGCGCGAACAAGTAGCTGAGAGCCGTGGCTTGCCTATCACGGGGGCCGGTGTTTTTTTTGGTTTGGAGGGTCCCTGGTTCGATAGCAGCTATTTATTTATTCTCTTCCAAAATTACGATCCCTGTTAAAACCTGGTTTGGGGTTAGTGTTAATAACAAAGCTCTTGTTAGGGTAAGTTGACAATTATTGAAATAATTGAATTTAATGGGCACAGCATTTCATGACCAAACTAAGCTTGCACCTTGTTTCCCAGTAGCATAAAAACTATAATTAATCAGGGTTTGATTGACGTACGTACAATATATCCATAAAGAAACATTGGCTAAATGCTCAATTCAACAAGTTTAGGTGTAAGGGCATAATTCTGTAATACCCTCCACACCATACATTAGTAGTATGCGTCGTTCTTAAAAATCATGCACTGTGAATACCCCTGTGAAGGGTATAACAGAATTACTCCGGTGTAAGTTCTTACAAATTTATGTAAGTATAAAAAGAATTCTTGGAATTGTGTAATTGTCAGTCTATGACACTTGCTTTAATGAGCAGTAAATATTCATTAACACTCTTGCTGACTACATCCTATGTCTAGAAGACCAACATTATCTAAATATATATTTTTAAAATATTGTCTTCAGCATAGTTCAATATGGGAGAAATTAAACCTGACATTACCTTTTCTTTTAAAATCAAATACATTCACAAGTAGCTATCAATTATAATTGCATGTTTGACTGATATCACATTAATTAACATGCACTGTATATCATATTGTACAATTTAGTGCTCTATAAGCTAAGAATGATCAAAACACATGATAAGCATGTGGCTGTTTTACGGACTAATGTGCTACACAGCTTTAATGTGCTAGATTCAACTGTTTCATGCATTGCAATAAACATACACTATCTTGAGTATTTCTACAAAGTGCTGATTGTGAGAAAATGAGTCATATGTTGGAAATTGTCTCAGTGGAGAGTATCTGCACCCTTTTAAAGTGTCAAAGAGTTGGAAAAGAGAATCTAATTCTTGTTATGGTACATAACAAAGAAAGAAAAGACAAAGAGTAACAACAAAAGGTAAAATTCTGCAACACTGCCAAAAATAATGCTCTATTAAATTTGTCAGGTTTCACAAACAACTCCTCTAGTGATGCAACAACATTTATGTTTCATTGAATATTTGTGTGGCATGTTGTTACACTACCAATTTCTTTTGTGGTCTAGTGGATAGCATTTTACAGACACGAGTTCAGAATATAGATAGGGTTTATGCATTCAGCGCTGTCGTCAGACCATCAGTTTGTAAAACTTTTGTGGTTTCTATGGTGGCATGATTTCTCCAACCTAAGCATACCATGGGATGCTGATAATGATATCAACATTTAGGTTTAGTATTTCAGTGTGACTTGCAAATTCCAGAAACTGTGGTTTTATTTAAATATTCCTGTCATACGTCTCATTAACTTCAGTGCAATAAATAAACAATCAAAAATTACCATCACTTGCGTCATTGCCTATGAAATAACAGAAGTCAATGAAACAATGCGTTACTTGGTGTACTATGCATTATGAACCACATTTATACCCTGTACGGTAGCAAGGCAGTATTAAAAATCATCAATCATCAAATTTTGTCAAAATTGAACTTTCATTCTACCTGAACCATTAGTGGGTTTTTATTTCAATTATAGAAATGGTAGATGTAGCATGCACTCACATTACAAGACTTGACTTTGTCTTTGGTCGTGAGTGTACATAAATCAGCACATTTGAAACACATGCTTTATACCAAACTAGGATTACTGAAATATGCTCCAACCGCATGTTTATACTTACAGTACAACCGCGCATGGCCAAAATTACCATTAAATGACACATTTTTACCAAACACGTGCTGAGGCGCACCAAAGCAGGCTGGATTATTTTGCGATGCAGAACTTTTTTGTATGTTTTGAACTTTGACAATGGAAATAAACTTAAACAATTTGCAGTAAGATATGTATGTGATAGTGATAGCACATTCCTACTAAATACTCAGAGCTAAATACTATTTTTACTAGGTATTTAAAAAGTTTGTTGTTTTGGAGAAAAAGTGATTTAGTCAACATTGTTTTGCCTAGAATATGATCAAAATCTATAAAAAATATGAGATTCCAGACAACAAAAATCCGTCTAAAATAAAACACAACGAATCCATGTCTGAATTTCAGTATATGGAACAATCATGACAAACATAAACTTATCCTACAATATGACGAAAATTGATTGCTGTGTTTTAATTAAAAAGTGCCAAGTTCGAAGGAGAGAATTTGATGTGTCAATGCAAATAGCGCATGCGCAATGTTGGACATTGGGTTCAGCGCCCGTTTGTGCACAAGATTTTGACCCAAAATGTGACAGAATTCTAGTTAAGAGAGAATCATGTTCACATAGAGCAAACCAAAAAGCAGTTCAACCACCCATGGGTGGTAAGATAGGGTGGTTAGATAGATATAATCAAAACCTACAGAGAAGTAGGTTCATCTTTTGATTTATCCTTACATCTCAAAAAGTTATTCATTCTATTGAAATTGTGCTACATAAAATCACTGGGATCCAACATCACATCAACGATGACAAAGGTTAAATGTCCTTTATGAACTGGTCCATTCTTATAGTGTAAATAGTTAACCTGAGACCAATAACAAGATTCACTCTATAATTGAGACATGGTTCAAACTCAATGTGAATTTGCAACTTTCAAAATGAGCCATTTAAATGCCTTAGCATAAAAGTATTTATTGGAATAGTCCATGTTGATATGATCTATTTAGTAGCAAAATCCATTGAAATGGAATGAATAGTTTTGAAAATATAAGCACAAAATGGTAAGGGTAGTCCGTTTGTTATGATCTACAGATCTCTCTAATGCAACTATTTCTAGCTCACACTTGCGCGTGATTGCCTCCAAACAAGGTTTTAACCTATGATCCCATCAGGGCCCAAGCGTGCGTCTAAACAAACGAGACCTTTCCACCACCGGGTATTATGTAACTGGGATGATTTTTGGTTGTTTGTATTCACGTTTAGTAACCACCGACAGTCTTCATATTTTAAGGCATGCTCCAAATGCAATATTTAGTCAGAAAATAGGGAATATTCACTATCAACATCCTCGATTAAAGGTACAGAACAGAAATGGGTCCTTGCTTGGACTTGATCACAAATGCATTTGACAGGTATGAGCATTGTGTTAGTAATACTAAAGCTAGTTTTATAATGATTGCTAATTAGAATCATGCCAGGGGCACAGGGTATTCATATAATGCATTCAGTTGTATAAGTTGTACAGAAAAGCTGCTAGATGCTCAGTTAATGTTTGTTAACATAAGTTAGTAGTTACATGCTGTAACTGTCATATTCCTTCACAAGCAATCACACAAATTATTTTTACATAATTAGTTTAGCATAGTCAAATACATCTAGGTTCATTTTGATACAGATGTAAGTGTAAAAAGACAGCCTATGAAGCAGTGCACAGGGTGCTTCATTCTCCCATATGTTGTTATAAAGAAATTGCAAAATGATTAGTTGTACAGGAGACGAAACCTTTTAATGCAGAAGGATAAAAGAAAAATCCAATAACCAAAACGAGGAAACAGCAGAAATCTCCTACAGACGGAGCAATCATTGTATACTTACTGTCGCAGGTGAAGCCCTAGTAGTGTGTCTTATAGGAAGACCTTCCCCATCCATCATTGTATGTCCCTGTAAGACATAGGTTCCTCCGGGTTGAGCCACTAATTGAGAACTTCCTATCACAGTTCCTCCCACAAGATGTGAACCACCAACCATCATGGTGCCTGTGCCACCCACTGATGTTGCCGAACCGAGGGTCTGCAGGTTCCCCGACGTCATAATCCCGGAACCGGCTGCGGACGTAAAGTACGTCCCCGATGTGATGGGCGTCGGCTGTGCGTACATGGTGGTCCCTTCACTGTAAGGATAGTTGTTGGCCCTGTTTGTCAGATTTATGTATTTGGTGGTAGTAGCATTGTGTATGGTGGTAGAAGTGGATTGAAGATGGACAAGTGGTTGGTTGGTGGGAGTGGTATCAGTAGTGTCAGTCAGCATCAGTAGTGCCAGGAATGGAGAGACAATTGTCAATGGAAAAGTGGAAAGAGCAAGGTGTGGTATGGTTAGTATGGTAAATGGACCCTAATGGTGCATCATTCAACCTCCTATCATTGGGCATCTATCAACATTGTGGATAATAGTTTCATGATGCCCAGTGAAGGAAGTAGTGGACGAACCATTACACCAGGGATTGAGGAATACCGCAACCTTAATTTTACACCATGTAATATCGTTTGTTGCTCAATACAATGGCCAATATTGACTGGTCTAACTTTTTTGCTGCATATAGATTGCAAATTGATGTATTGAGCAGCAAACTGATAAATAATTTAGCATACCACAAACCTGATGGTTGTGACAAGACACACACTTCATTTCTTAAAATATCCAATTACATAATGATTTTAAGGTTTTGAACCATAAGGATCACAGTAAGCTTCAATATTCTTATTTTAAATATGATGGTAAGCAAGCTGTTATTTTAATTAAAGACCTGCAGGCATTATGTTCACACCCCAACCTTATGAGCCCTGAATACTTACCGCTTACCGGATTGAAAGCATACGCTTAGTATTGAATTGGACGTTTAAACCTCTTTATGATCGCACAAGATCCCTAATAATCATGGGGAGTATTGATTACTGGGCTTAATAACTCTTTTCTTAACTGGGAAAGGAGAATGAAATGTGCTGAAGGTATTATGTTCCTGGAACTGACGTGACCTCCAATATCATTTGAGCTAACTTGATGTATCATGCCCTGGCCTATTATGACCAGAAAACAATGATTTAAAACCTGTCTTTATCCACAGTATCGGATTGCTCAGGTTTGATATAAAATTGGATAGATTGAGCCCATATGTATCGGTCGAGCTATGAGTTTTTAAAAAATATTGGGCGAGACGCAGTCGAGCCCAATATTTTCAAACTCATAGCGAGACCGATACATATTGGGCGTAAATCATCAAATGTTATCATTATTATGTTTTGGATCCAATATTATCCACACATCTCAAAACATAATAATGAAGAAAGGTGGGAAGTTGGGTACCCTGCAGATCTTTAATTTGAATTCCATTAAAAAAACTACCAAACATTTTTACAAGTTAATTTGCACATCATCATTGTTTTTGCACAAGGTCCAAAAAACAAGACATTTTCCTGTGAAAATACCCACATGTATGGTTATTTTTTTACAACTGTGCTGTGCTGAAATGAACAGGTGGATTGAGTGTGTGCGCGTGGTAGACATGTGAGTGAGAGACATAATATATATATTGCCAAATAGGTTCATAAGGATCGTTGAGTAGAATATTTATGAAAGGTTCATTGTACTGATCCAATAACATGTACTCACGTGTACGTTTCGGATACGTCTGTATCCTTTGTCAACACTAGTGGTAGTGAGGCTATAGAGATCAGAAAGAGAGGGGCCTCAACAATGAATCGAGACGAGGGGCAGTACTTTCTCACGCACGTTTTCGATGATCTTTTATCATCGGGAAAAAAATCCCCTGATGATAAATCAACTGGCAACTCCTCCAAGAGTCGTCAAGATCGTCACTACCACAAGTGTTGACAAAGGATACAGACGTATCCGAAACGTACACGTGAGTTCATGTTATTGGATCAGTACAATGAACCTTTCATAAATATAATATATATACTTTTGTTTAAACATGTACTTCAGAATTTGATAGGCTATGTCTGCAGAACATGTGCATGACATGGTGATTTACAAATATGTTTTGTGGAGCATGGATGAAACCCTAGCAACAGTGATGTGCAAATTAATATACCTGGGTGTCTTGATAAAAGAATCTTTAACAACAATTTAAAATGGTGACAAATATTATGAACCACTTATTATTACAAGGTAGCATGTGAACACAGATTAATGAGTTTTGATATTTCTGAGAGATTAGGAAGTGCTGAAATGAGCATTATGTAGACTGTAAATATTCACCTCTTAATTATTATAGGCCTACTTAGGCTGTATTTCTTCCTGAAAATAATAAGATTATCGCACTCTTAAAAATACATTGTGATCTGTGGAATATTTTGCAATGTGGTCAAATACTCCACATGCTACCTTAACAGAGCTATGTGAGCACATCATTACATGATGCTTACGCGCAATTGCATGCATGCATCTACATCAATAGGCAGGGTAATAGAGCATTTGTGTCTATGGATATTTGTCATGCTACTAAGAACAATATGTCTAATCACTTATTGATCAACAACTAATAAGGGAATGACCAAGGATTATTGACCAGAACCAAATGAATGGTCGGTCATTCTTACTTATATTAATGACCATGTCTAAATTGACAAACCAACTATTCATTGTCTTTATGGAGGATAGTGCATACTTTTTAGAGTTAAGAGAGTAGGGAGCACTAAATAAGGTTCTTGAGACTAATTACAACTATTCTGGATACAGAGAATCTATAAGGTTGCGCATAATTCCTGGGAAATTTGCATCTTGCACATGTGTTTTGGTGCTGCTATTATTAATCATCCAAATCCATATAGGTACGGTTACTGAAGATTCGCTACTTGAGTGCAGACAGTCTTGCACATAAAAAGACATTAGGAGTGTTCATTTGATTGTAAATATTTGTGCGTGCTTTGAAATTGAAATGACTCTCAAACAAATGTATCTTAACAAGATTGCTGGGTTTCCGGTTCTTGACACACAAGTGCAACTTTTTTCACAATAAAAGTGATCTTTGTCTAGAATTCTAGAGAACATATACACGAGCATCACTCTGGACCTAGGGACTAAATCAAACAACTACAAACTAAAAGCACAGCACAGCAAGCATAGGAGGGAATCTGGGTTTTTTCTAGGAGTGCAGGATCACAATCATGAGCTCACATAGCGCCGTTAGCATAGATGGTACTGGTATGGTCCCCTCCATCTACGTACTGCACATGGCCTTGGTAGACGGCGGCCTGAGGGCCGCCTTGCCCCGTGGTCTGCAGCGTGAGGGTGGTTGTCTGCCTTTGTGAATCCTTAATGGTGTTACTGTGCTGCCCCGCTGTAGAAAGACAGTACAGACAAAACAAAATGTATTAAAATGCAAAGATTAACTAAGAACACAAAAAGTACAGTAGGCTATTACCAACAAGATCAATATTATATAATTTACTTTGGTCAAATTGATAATTAAGGTTTGATATGAATATTGTTGAAAAACATTGTTCATAAAATCAATAGAACCAAAATAACATTTTAACAAGTTCATATAGAAAATAGTGTCAATTCATCAATGCAGTAGAAATAGTGGACTAGTAAAATAGGTTACGTTGCCTATTGGCATGGTTAATATCGAAAGCAAAGTCCTTATAACAGCTCCCTTACATGGGAAAGCTGAGATACATTTTTAGAATCTTAACTGACTGGAAGGACAGCACTGCAACAAGAGGGTTGTAATTACCTCTCGAGCTGTACACTACGTCACAAGCAGGCAAGCAAACAAAAACTTGCCTGCCGGCCGGTATGCGCGCGCAATCGAAGGGGGTGTCCATTATAAACAATACACTAGACCAAAACAGTCATCTGTAACGACAGCAGTCAGTGCAACAGTCAATGCATGTTCCCCTCGCATGGAATGGAACCAGGCACTTAACATAGTTGATCAACAATGAGGTGACATGGTCTAAATCTTACCACATTTCTTAGAAATGTGACTAAATATTACATATCATAATCACTAAAGAGATTTGATTTATTCAAATTAATACATTCAAACCATCATATGAAAACCAGACCAATTAGAAAATTAAGAACAAGCATGCAGGATTGTATGCCAATCTTGATATCAAATGTTATATACGTCATTCATATATTCTTGTTCATTGATTGGTGGTTAAAGGTGGGTCACATGATTAAAAATAAACACGCTATTTTGCCAAAAGTACTATTTACGGCTCCCAAAAGTATTATTTACGGCTCCCCAAAAGACTATTTACGGCGCACCAGTGCGTTGGTAGTTTCACGCGGCGTTGTACTCCGTGTGACGCGAGAGAGAGAGCACGATTTGCATCACCGGGCACAGCGTGACGATCCTTCGATGCACTGCCTTTGAATTGAACTTTTAAAACTGTTTAACTGATGAAGATTGGAACTTACCGGATGATTTTTGAATTTGAACTTTATGGAACTAGAAATATATGAATGACGTATATTATACAAATATTGAATACCTGAGCGTATGATAGTAAAAACTATATCACAAGGTCAAATTTGGATTTTTCCATTGCACGAGGCGAAGCCGAGTGTAATGGAATAATCCAAATTAGACCGAGTGATATAGTTTTACTATTGCACAAACAAAAGGCATTCAATATTTGTTTTATATCATGATATCACATGGTTGAAATCAGGCCTATCATGATATAAAAAACAAATATATACTGCCTTTATTCGAGTCTCTGGATTAAAACTATGGTCCCTTGTTGACTGCAATAGTACTATTTTGCTTCGGGGCTGCGCATAGTTTTAACCAGAGTCTCTCATAGCATTATATATTTGTATAATATATATTTGTTTGCCTTACTTGCAACCTGTACAAACTGCTGGGCTGCTTGTAATGCTTGTGTCGTCGTTTGTTGAGGGTGTGCTATGATGGTTTGTGGCTGCCTTGTGGAATCTTTAATGGTGTTGCCTTGATGGCCTGCTGTGGAAAGAGAATCAATAAAAAGGATATAAAAAAAATGTATCTCTATTATAATACAAGGATATAAATTTAGCAAAAATCAGAGAATCTTTAGGCAAAGGCGTGGCTTTCGTGAATTAAATGATTTTTGCAAAATCTCTTTTGTAAGATTTGTGGAGTACACCTGTTATCAAGGTCTTAGACAGTGACTTGTCGCCCCACTTGTTTACCCCCCCCCCCCCCCATCATTTGGACGGCAATTTTTAAAGTGGACAGGTGGGAAAATCCTCAACCTGTCTTATGGACTGCCAGTTTTGGACAAGCAAAATAACAAATGCATATCCCTTATTTATATTTAAAACATACCATCATAAAAACAAGTAAGCTCATTTCTTGTGACCATTAGGCCAAAAAAAAATAATTGTTTGGTTGTCCTCGACCGCCCGCACGTAATTTCAGGGCCGCACGAATATGTTTTTTATTTTTAAAAAGTTGTTATTTCATTTTTTTGAACAATTTGACAGCCCAAATGTATCGTTTTAATATACAACCTAAGTATTCGAACAGACCAACTCCGTTTCATCGGCAATCTAAACACTGCAACATCATCTCAGTACGCAATTCCATGTAACCAGTGGTTACACGATGTTCATTGTATAACATCGCACGGGCGTCGGGACTATTAAAAGGACTATAAATACAAAAATTCGCTGAACGTGCAATTAATGAATTTATTTTAAAAATCGTGTTATGAGAAAATATAAAAAAATGTTTTTTGGGGTATATTTGTACAAGAAAATTTCGCAAAACAGCTTCATTATTAATTTCAACACCGTATAAAACATTTTTGTTCTGCATTTAGTACGAAAAATATAGGTTTTATTAATATTTTCATGCGTAAATTGCTAAAGCTTGCACATCAACTCAACGTTCTTTTAGGCAAAACAAGACAAGAATTGTAATGGCGACCTACGCTGTGTCTACCCATCGCGACGCTCGTTTTAAAAATGTTACTTGAATGAGTTTGCAGTGTTGCAACTCATTCAACAATAGTGGAGGTTTACATAACTGACATTGAGAACGTGGGGAACTATGCAGAGCTTCACTACAACACTACAATACCTGGGACTGAGTTCCCATTTAATTTTAAAATAAAAATAAAAATAAAAATAAAATAAAAATCCGCCCGCCCGCACCTCAACTCTCAGCTGTGTGGAGGACAACCAAACAATTAATTTTTTTTGGCCTTACGGCATTTAACGATCTTGAATAATTCCCGATAGTCACTTGGATGCAATATTGGGCTACTATCCATACCCGAGGGTGTGCTTCATATAAAATGAGTCACGGGTGCATGAAGGCGATTACACTAACGTCCGCAATGGAAGTATTATCTGCATGTTTGTACCAGTGTGTATAAAAAGCAAACGATTGTTTGATGCTTTGTGTCTGTTGCTAAGGTAAACATACAGTAACATTTTGGTAGCAGATCTGTACTGGCCAAGACCCTGCCTGTTATACTGTTAGTACAGTAGGGTAGTTTTTCTACTTAAAGGTGAAATGATAGGGGAAGGCAATAGTGTTTACAGAAAGAAGAAACAGATTTTATAACAACATGTATGGACGTGGTCTGAATTGATTTAAATGTTAAAAAAATGATGAATAATGAAAAATTATGCAACCAAAATCTCATTCTCATCAAATTTCTTTTTTCCATAATGAAAATAATATTTGCCAGTTCAAACCTGGGTAGAATGCACATTACCCTGGTTTCCTAACTCAAATATTATTTGATTCAAATTCAACGTACTTGCAACTTGTACAAACTGATGAGCTGCTTGTAATGTCTGTGCGGCAGTTTGATGCGCTTGTTGAGGTGCTGCAATGATGGTTTCTGGATGAAGTGTGGTAGTGGTTGTCTGGTGCTGCTGCTGATCTTGTGCTGCTTGGGATACGCTTATTGCCTGCATTTCAAATGTCTGCGTTGCCATACTACATCAACTCTATAAATTGAAAAAAGGATATGAAATAGTTGAGATACAGTTTTATTTGTGAACAATTTTAGTTCATCTAAAACCTGATTGATTGTGGATTTATAAATCCATCATTTTTTTCATTGACGCGTTTAAGCCAGGGATGGCAACCTACGGCATGCGGAATTACAACATCATACACGACTGCCCCCCCTCCGCCCATGGGTTTTTTTTACACGCATATTTGATACGATACACAATGCGCTTGTTGTCTTCACGTACATCTGCATCCTTCTGTATTCATTCGCTGCCGTAAATTGGCTTGGCCAATTTGGAACTATCAAACTATAGTACGAAACGCTAATTCCTTGAAGCACCCCTGTTAAACCACTGAATGAGTTCAGATCATGCCACTCACCACTGCCCTACATGAAAATTAGACTTCGTTTTCCATGCTTTTCACATAGATTAAAAAGTATGCGGATTTTCCATTTGAAGTCTAACAATCATCAAATTCATTAAAGGAGGTGTCCAGCAAGCACAAAATTGTGCATTATATGTTAGACAAATAATTATCGAGCCCAAATGGCGTAGTTAAGTTATATAGAACAAATCATCATACTTATTACAAAAATAGGGACAGCGGTCCCAAATAGGTGGTCCGTTTATATGGGTAGTTTGGTTGCAATTGTAGGCCTACTTTCTGTTTTAATGTAATCAATGTTACATATGCAGCCAATTTTACATCTTGACCTCAGATGACCTTTGACCTTGGTATGTGACCTTTGACTTCATTAACATATGAAGGTTTCCATGTTGCATCTATGACCGAAGGTTGGTTGCAATTGGTCATTGCATGGAAAAGAAATGGACAAAACAAAAAGTGTATACCAAATTGTTGACGGACAGACTACACAGACGAAGGAGGTCTCTTCCTACGGACGACCTAAAAACGAATAAAAACTGCCATCTCTCAACAGGCCATTTTAAATATTTGTGGTGATCGAAAGTCCTGGTATCAATGATGTAATGGTTATTGGTGCTTAAATTTGTGCCAGTGCATTGTATAACTATAATGGAGCACGAGACTGATGAACTTATTAATAAAAATTGGCATAAAATGACCTGTGGCATAAAATGACCTGTACCTAAGGAAGACAAAACCAAAATGGTTGTGTTGCCCTCAGTGACCGACCCTAAATCCTCAACAATTATTTGTGCAATTTTTTTAATTTTACAAAAATTGCCAAAATATTACCAGTTTCTGCTTGAAACGTATAGTTTGAATAAATAGTATTTGAACTATTATCTCACTATAAACATCAAATTGACATTTCCCAATTTAGTTTTGACACCAACCACGACCTGTCAGTAACAGTAAAAGAAAAAAAAGAACATCAACCGACCCGACAGCAAAATATTTGGCACTTGGGGGCATCACAATCATATTTGTTGGCCTAATGTTTGGGATATTTTTCAGAACAATAGGATTCATAACATTAGCACTAGACTAGGTCCTACTCCAATGTCAAAGGCCCATCAATTCAAATTGGCACTACCGGTTAATAAAAAATTCCTTTAGAAAGGAATGGGCGCTCAAATGAACATGCTTCATTTGATTAATTACAAATATATTAAATAGATAATCTAGATAGGATTGTGAGATAGATTAATATATAATAATTTGGTCCTGAAGAAGTCAGAGCTAATCCTGACGAAAGTTTGACAGTCTTAAATTTGTCCGCCGGAGAACCCGTTAAACTCTAGATAGGATGTTTACATTATTTATATATTTTATGTATTATTTAACTATTTCTATTCATTGAATTTTAAAATTAATTGATTAATTAAATTAAATGACTAGTTAATCCAATTGAAGAATTATCTAATTAATTTATGCATTCATGAATTCATTTATTATGTTTATGATGTAATACTTTAATATTTGATCTATTTGATCAATCAATAAAATTAAATCAATTAATATTATTATATCTATCAATATTAAATCAATTAATGATTTATGAATTCATCACTTCATTTATTTATCATTCAATGTGATTGATTTATAAAGTAATAATTCTAAGAACGAAATTAATCATATTATTACTAACGAAAGTTTAGAAGAGAACTTAGCATTTTGGAATTGAAGACTCCAACTTTCCTGGTGTTTATAGTATACCCATGTACCAAGACCCACCCACTGATCTCTACATGTACATGTAGGAATTCATAATTAAACCAGTCAGTATATAGTTGATATTGATTGAACAGTGGACTGTGTAAACTACAACTGTACACCACCCCCCCCCCCCCCCCACATTTCTCTCAATGCCCAGTACATGAAATGTATTGAAAAGATACAGCTATAGTCGTCGTCAGAATACTTCGGCACGTTTTAAAACCGCCAACGCACGCGTCTAGTTAATTGAGCGTGTGGGCGGGGACATTCATGACCCATAGATACGGTCGCGGCCAATTGGATTACAGAGGCCGCGACGCGTCGAACTGCTCAAAGATAACGCTGTTGCGACGCTGTTCTACAACGCACTTCCGTGTTTACGCTGTACGCTGTTGTCACAGAAAAAAGTGCCGAATTATTCTGACGACGACTATAGTAAGATCCTACCCTATACACAATGACACATGTACCGTATTATCCCTATTAAGCGCCCAGGGCGGTTAACCAAGTCATTTTGGGTGGGCGCTTATTTGTATACTGATTTACAAAGTTGTTGACCATCAAGGTTGCAAAATTCAGCAACCTTTACGTCCAAGACGATGTTTTGCAATTCAAGATGGCGGCCTCCACAAAGACAACAAACGCGAAACGTGCGTATTTCGGATGGTTTCTGTTTCTGTTTAAAGGCTTAACACATGGTTTAAGTTCACTTTTGGAACACAAAACAATATGTCAAGTATGTCTAAAGTTAAAATAACCATAATTTCCCCTTTATTTTCAAGCAATTTGTAGTCCGAGATTTAGTGTGATGCGAGTAATTTTTAAGTAAGCTTATTTTTTAGGTGGGCGGTTAATTAGTATATATTTTTAAAGTCACCTGAGAAAAAGGGGGTGGGCGCTTATAAGGTCCTGGGCGCTTAATAGGGATAATACGGTAATGCTATAATAGCTATGCTATAATTCAAGCTATGCAGCAGCATTCATATCAAGAATGCAACCGAGTGTGACTATATCCATCCTTATAATAAGGCCAATAAAAAATGGTTGTGTTGCCCTCATTTGGCCGGGTCAATATTCCGGAAAAATTTCTACACTATTTTTACCTATCTTCCGGTTGATAAATGTGTGTAAAACTAAAGCCAACGAAACCCAGAAAACCAAACAACAAGCTCAGGTTTGTATTCCATGCACGAGAAACAAAATGCAATAGTTTTTATTTAGCCTCATTCTCTCCATGATTGTCTTTAATTCAGTATACAATATAATATGTGGATATATCATACTTTCAAGCAGTTTTTGTTATAGAATCAAGGTTGAATATTTTTTCATGGATGTGTACTCAAGAAAACATTCACCATTGCCGCATTAGGGTAGAAAATACAGTATGTGTTTTCCTTAGTATCTCCACAGTGACCACACATCATGACACATGTTGACTGAAATAATAGGTATAAAATGGTTGATTTGGTATACTAATTTTTTTTAAAAATCTGGCCGGCCGACCTTCCTGATTTTAGGCTTGTGAGGGCAACACAATTTTTGTTTGTGCTTAAGGTTGTTCCTATGGTTAATTTTTTATTTGATATTTTAATAGAGCTTGCCGAGTTCCACAATAATCTGAAATTTGAGCTTGATCAGAGGTACGGTTTTCTAGATATAACAATTTTATTGTCAAAAATGAAGCGAAATTGAAGCGTTCATTTCTATTGTTTCTTATTGTTTTTTTGACTCCCTAGCAAAATAATTTATCTATGCAAAAATGTTTAATTAATTTTTACAAGAAAAGTATAAATGCTACAATGCTTGAATTTTGTGAGCTTGTTCATTATAGTTTTAGAAACTTTCCTGTGCTGTGGGAGGCTGTAAGACTCTTAATCTCTTTTAGCATTTTAAGGCTTTTAATCTCTTTTAGCATTTTTAATTTTTAATTTTGTATACATTTCTATGTGCAATTTGATGTTTTTATACCATGTAATAACCATGTAATTCAGCTGTTAAGCTGCGATTTGGTGACAATAAACTATAACTATAACTAACTATAACTAAGAATCTGAATAATTAATTATACTTAATTATCTAAGGAAGCTTTTGCGTCATTGAAAAATGAGGCTAATTAATGCACTTAATTAATTTTTTCAAGTTCATGCCCTTTCTTAAATGTATTACCACTTAATGTATACTTGTATGTTGGTTATACTACTCTCCTTATTTCCTGTGCTGCGGGAGTCTATAGGAGTTTTTAATAAATATTTAGAGCAAACACAAAACTAAATTTTCATAGAAAATGTTACCTAGGGAGTCAAAAAAACAATAAAAAACAAAAGAAAATAGCCTGCCCTCTGTTGGCCGAAAAACAATACAAAACAAAAGAATTCAAAATGACTTCAAATGGTCATATCTGTTGAACCGTGCACCGATTCACCTTCAGTAAAAGACTTTTTTGTTGTACTCAACCAGCTCTACCTTATACTTGAATATCAAGATTTTTTTCTAGCCATAGGAACACCCTTAAGCTTGATATTCAGCCTAGTTTATAGTTCGTAAGAAACGCCGACAACACTCATACACTACAACTTCACATTTCAATGTTACGTAATGTCAGTAAGAGACCATCAGTAAACATGTCGGCATCCCTCTTAATATCTATAATATCTAGAAATACCAAAACTTTGCAGTTTTTTTGCGAACCTATGCTAATGGACGGCCACCGCCGTAGCGGGCACCCCAAAACTAAAGGAAGTTGTAACCTTAAAATGTCAGGATTTTTTTCTTCATATTAAATGGCTATTTTTTTAATTAAAAAAAAAGAAGATTAAAATAAATCCATGAATAAACATTGAGCTTGCAACCCATTTATAACCAAATTCCAATATTTTCTAAGCAATGGAATTATTATGGTACATCGCAGGACTATAATACTAATACTAATAGGGCCTGCTCTAATTTCAACACTAGCATTTGGTTGAATTGAATATGTATACTTTTGATAATAAACCCACATACCCAATTCAATTTTAATTAAATCTCAACAAATAATGAGATGAATGAAAGCGATGCTAATAATAAATGTAAAGAGGAACACATTTCTGGTAATCAATTTTCTCTTTTCATACTGTAATACCCAATGCACTTTTTATCCACCCTGGGTTTATTAATTGTAATCTAAATTTGAATACCTGGGAATGAGAAGCAAAACGACAGAAAATCTATATACACTTAAGATTATGAATATGCAGCGCATAATGCACCTGTATGCATCACCATCTGCAACAAGTCATCATCTCCAGGAAGTAGTGTAAACAAAAGCGTTGCCACAGAGATCTAATAATTCAAAAAAATCTACTTGATTAATTTGTGGCCTTCCATTGTTAGTAAACAATACAATTTGCATTTCATTAACCAGCACTAAGTGGTCATGGGTTTGTGTACAAATGTATGCTTGTTGAGCAAACCCACCTCCAGGAGTGTACATGTGTAGTTCCATAGGGCTGATTTATTCACATCTCTATGCATGTTTGTACCAGCGAATAAAAAGCAAACAATTGTTTGATGCATTTTGTGTCTGTTGCTAAGGTAAACATACATCTTGGTAGCAGATCTGTACTGTATGCTCGCTCTATTGCCTTTCAACATTATGCCATTAATTTAATTGATCTGATTCCAAATTGATTATTGGTGAGGAAAATAAAATAAACCCACCCAAGGTAATTTAATGGATCTCAACTTAATAATGGGTTAAAATAAAAAATACCCAAATTGCTGTTAGAGAATGTGTGATATAACTGATGACGATATCATTCTAATGTGAGGAAAAACTCTTCACTCATTTTACAATGCGAAAAGGTACATGTAGCTATAAATGCTTTCTTTTTTTCAAAGATACATTCATTGTGAAAGGGGGGCGGGGGGCAAAAGCAGCTGTAAAGGTAACCTTAAATCACAGAGACATTTTATAAACTAGTTGCTAATTAAAATGTTCAATTCAAATAATTGTGCATAAAACAAAGAACAAAGCATGAGATTTGAAAAGATGATTTAAATCTGAACAGGAGTAGGCCTAATGACGATCTGAGTATTCTGATTATATCCCATCAACATTTTATGTAATTGTAATATCTTAATATTTTAATAATTATTAACTATTAATTAATTATCTTAATTAACTGCAACCATATTTTGGAATAAGGTCATTATTTTTGGTAGGTTGGTTTTAAATATGGTAAGTTCCCTATCATCTCAAATTGAACATTATTTCAAGTATTGTATTATTTAATTGTATGTACAGTATTATCCCTATTAAGCACCCAGAGCGGTTAGCAAAGTCATTTTGGGTGGGCGCTTATTAAGTTACCTTTTTTAAACTCATGTATCGTAATCACTGTCGAATTCGGCAAGGTTGAACTAGCGGAGAACCATGTGCGATGGAAAAGTAAACTGTTTATTAAACTGTGGCGAAAAATGTTGTTGTACAGTGCTACGGTAATTGAAAAGGTGGGCGCTTATAAGGGATTATTTGTTGGTAGTCATTGAGAAATACATGGGTGGGCGATTATTTGTTGGTAGTCATTGAGAAATACATGGGTGGGCGCTTAATAGGGATAATATGTGTTCTAATGTCTAAAATGTCTATAATATGTGTTCTAATGTCTATTTTCAATTGTCGCCATTATGCATATTCGTCTGCTAGATATTGCATTTTGGTCACATTTTTTAAGTTGGGCACCCAAAAAAGGTGGAATATGCACATTTTCGGTAACATTTGTTATTGGTTTTCTAATTAAAGTGCTGTTAAAAGCATAGCAGATATGCAAATGTGGGCTTATATGAAAGCCCAATTATCCCTCTATCAGTATCAAGAAAAATAATATCAAATATGCATACCAATTAATTACTACAGCTAATTAAACATAATTAGTCAAGGGTGGAAGGGGAGGAGGTTGCGGGGGAGGAGGTTGCGGTGTGTGTATTTCCAATGGAGATAGCATTTGTAAATGATTCTAAAAGATTCAAATGCTTGTATCTCTGGTTTAGTACAACATGGAATTGCAAGTTTGGTCTTATTTTACAGAGAATTTAATGCTCTAATTATACAAATTATGTAAAACATTTAAATGAAGCTTAATCAATTTATGTAACTCGTTAAACATAATTAGTCGGCGTGGTGGAGGTGGGGATGATGAGGTTGCAAATGATATGGGCGGTTTTAAAAAATATGGCTGAGAAATGGGAGATTGTGTTCCCAAAATTCCAAAATTTCAAATTGGATATATTAATGATTTCTATATCTTATTGTAATCCCAATATATTAAAGTATGTAAAACAAATCAAGAAACACACAAAATAGTCCTCATTTTTTTTTTTAACACTATTTATTGTAGAACGTTTCTTTTTTGGGGTAAAATCTCAAAACATTCATTTGTTAAATATTAACACAATTATGTTTAAATCAACAAGTTTAAGGTACAGCTCATCTCTGGAGGATTGGTAACATTAGAAAATGCAATTTGTTTAGGCCTAAATCAATCAAATTTAAAAAAAAGAAGAGATTTTCCACATAAAACCCTTATTTTCCCCTCAATATAGGGATTTTTTTAATTTTTTAAACAAATTATTAATTTAGGTTTGATTTTAATAGTTTTAAACATCAGAAAATGGTAATATTAAAGTATATGGAATGTTTCAAGTTCATACTACAATCTACGGCAAAGCAGTGGGCCATTCAAAAGGCATTTCTACATACTTTTGTATTGTGTTACACTCCTGACATTGTAATAACGGTCGATAATAGAAGTTTTGTTGATAGAAACACTACCTTTAAGTACAAAGTATAGTATCTCAACTTTGGAAGATTGGTAAGCATAAAAAATACAATATCATTATGCCTTTAACCACTAAATTGAAGGAAAAAAAATCAGATTTTCCACACAAAACCCCTATTTTTACACAATAAAGGCCTGTTTTTGTTTTGTTTTAACTAATTATTAGTTATTAGGTTTAATTTTAATAGTTTTAAACATCAGAATATGGCAATATCATAGTATATGGAATGTTTCAAGTTCATACTACAATCTACGGCAAAGCAGTGGGCCATTCAAAATGCATATAATACATTTCTACATTGTGTTACACTCCTGACATGTCTAATAATGGTGGATAAAATAGGTTTGGTGGATAAAAAACACAACCTTTAAGTATAAAGTACAGTTCCTCTCAACTTGGAAGATTAGTAAGCATAGAAAATACAATTTCATTATGCCTTTAACAACTAAATTGGGAAGAAAATCAGATTTTCCACACAAAACCCCTATTTTTACACAATAAAGGCCTGTTTTTGTTTTGTTTTAACTAATTATTAGTTAATAGGTTTGATTTTAATAATTTTAAACATCAGAATATGGCCATATCAAAGGTATACATAGACAGTTTCAAGTTTATATTACAGTTTATGGCACGGCAGTGGGCCATCCAAAATGTATTTACATTTCTACATATTTGTTACACTCCTGACTGACCCCTATTTACTATCTGTAGTAGACATATTCAATGTAACACAATTTTATTTGTTACTATTTATTAATTTACATCATGTACTACTATAATAAACTGATATAACTAAATTAAATATATATGGAAGTTTGCAAAATTTAGATGGCATGTCAATGTTACACTCCTGACATTTTGGAGTTCTCCCAGTAAACCTTTGACCACAAATGCTATGATGTGATTACCAATGCCATTTGACCATCTATGGCAAGCCAAGTGTATACGTATACAAATTATGGAATGACAAATGCATAACCTTTCATCATTTTTATTATCAAGCTGGATTAATTTCAATATTTGAGTTTGACTCCTTTCTTCATTTGGACATACTGTAGTGTAACAATCAATAATTTATTGGACTTATGCAAGATCAATTTCACAGTGACTCATTCTGAATAAGGTGGACCCTTCAATATTTCAAAATGTATATCTCTGAAATGAATATCAAAGATGGTTTTCTTGTACTAGCTTAATAAAAATGCATGTTCAATTTTTATGTTAAAAAAAAGTGTTACACTCCTGACCGTTTTAGCATCAAAAACGGGCAGAAGTTTTTTTTGCAACAAGCAAGGGCCATCATATTCTGGCACAAAGAATTTACTATCTTAGCACATATTTTGGAATAATTGGCTATTCTATAAAAGTTCTTTATATGATCAAAAACGGGCAAAATTTTGAATATGCCATTTTCAGCCATTTTTTTTAAAACCGCCCATATTCAAATGAGCTTTTAGTAGATATTGCATAGAGAACCCACATTTTCTGTAAAAATAGTCATGATGTTGAAGTTTACAGTCACTATCATGTCTGTATTTAGTGTATAAAGACACTTTTTCATGAAATAAACACTAATTAATTAAAAACTAATTAAATTTTATAAACAGATGTGATTACGTTAATCCTGGATAGGCACATTGACCTATTGCATTTCAAAATGTATGATTTATGAATTTCATAAAGTTGATATGGGTTGTCATCTTTAACCTCAGTTAAATGTCCATTACACTGTACAATCAATCAATCTAATATAATTTACAATGAAATGAATCAATGCATTTTAAACCTACGAAGATTACATTTTTACCACCCTGTATACTAGCCTGCCGTGTAACAGTTCAAACTAAATATTATTTAACCTTTTATTCCCTGGAATAAAGGTCTAACACATATATGCTTGAAACACAGGCCTACTTCTATAGCATTTTTATTCTGTATACAGTCTAACCAACCAAGTCAATAACACATTGAGAGTGATTTATTTTAATTTGAAACACCCTGTATAATCTTTAAAAATAACTCCTAATTTTGATGGGGTACATTATTTTCAAGTAGGAAATAACCATCTTTCATCACATTTCAGATTATGATAAGTTATTGATATGTTTTGATGTATTTTGAGCTACTTTAAATTATATAGTTAGCTATTTTCTATATTTAATGAGCGTAATAATTTTAACTTTTTGCACACCCTGTATAGTATTACTGTAATTACGAAAACCCCACAAATTATACATTTTTGGAAAGGGAAAATCTTATGCTTTCTCATCAATTAGATAGAT
The DNA here is from genome assembly GCA_035610835.1 of Ophiura sarsii. Lineage (NCBI taxonomy): Eukaryota > Metazoa > Echinodermata > Ophiuroidea > Amphilepidida > Ophiuridae > Ophiura > Ophiura sarsii. Next base: position 4,385,806 of record CM069441.1, read on the forward strand.
TTTAATTTCTACATACTGGGAAAAAATGTGATTCATTTTAAAAAGTTAAGTATTTCATGTATATTTCTTTTGTTACACCCTATATGATTTTTCGGCCACCCTGTATATTAGGTTAAAATTAGTGCCATTGAAATCCTTGGTATATCAGCTTTCCAAAAATGTATGGTTATACATACTTTAGATGAACTATGCTTGTGATACAGTTAAAAAGGTGCCAAGTGAGGTGATTTTCACCAAATTGCTAAATGTGCACCAATTGGGTCCCAACTTAAAAAACCTGACCTTTTGCAACTTTGCAGAGTATATGTTATAGATAGATGATAGAATACGGTACAACAGAACAGAATAACAACTTCAACTGTTTGATTTGCCTTTTCTGTCAAATACCACTGTGTGACATGTGTGTCAAGGGCAGGAATCACCAGTGTTTTTCATGTTGAGATATCGCTGCTAAATATGTCGCGATATTTGTTAAGGCTTAGAAAATGGTATTGATACGTGATAGACCTAGTAAGATTTTTTTGCCGATTATGCCATCATTATTTCGGCAATCGGTAGCGAACTACACAACCACAACCAATCATGGCGATCGCCATTTTCCCTTCCCATCATGCAATAGCTGCCATCTTTAACTTAAACCAAAATCATCATTACGCATGCTTTGTGAGTAGGAAAGGTCAATTTACAATTTTTCTTTCATAAAAATTTTCCGATTTTTTTTCAACTTTCCCGAAGCCCGAGAAAATTATGTCATGCCAGTAATTCGATGACACATGTTTTGACTCGAGATTTCACAAGATCTTCACTCATCAGTCAAGGCGCGGTTCAAAACATGTGCATTAAGCTTTTGATCGCCAAAATTGCAGTCTCTGATAGCGAGGTTCTTTTTTTTATGAATGAAAAGCCACGAGCGGCATTGTTTTATTAATAAATAATAACGGAAGGAAATTAAAGAAGGAATATTTATGGGTACATATCTTAGTGTTTCATTATTATATTTACAAAGGTAAACACTGACTACAAACTTAGGATATTATTGCCAAATTGGTGACTTTATTATGCTTTCTTGTGGGCATTTTTGGGCCTATACTTTATTGTGGGGACATCGTTGAAACATGGTATAATATTTTATTGCCCAGTAATTAGTGTGTGCAATTCATTATTTTAAAAATGTACCATTTATCAGTGGAATCTAGATAATAATAAATAATATACAAGTACCAAATGAAAAAAAAAGTTCTGATCTTAGCCAAATTAAAAAGACGTTAGATTGACACTGTACCAACGTTGCAACTCCTTTTTAACGTTGGTACAATGTCGATACAACGTCATTTAAAAAACATGCCCACTGGGTAGGGTCGGTAGGCTTTTTTTGGGTAAATTTTATAAAACACATTCAAAAGATGTATTTAAATAGATTGCTATATAAAATGTGAATATCTCACTATCAAATTACATCATTAATGTTTTAAGGGCAGTGTCAACCCGGCACTTGTTTCAAAAATTGAATTTCACATTTCTCTATTATTTTATACTTTTATATGTATTCTATCATTACCATCATAAGTTACTATTCGGAAGCGATTATTTCCCGTTCTTTTGGGTGATTTAAAATTGTTGTTTTGGTAAGTTTGAGTCAGGAAAAGGTGCATGGTTATTTGGCGGGAATTTAAGCGGAGTTCTGCGCTTTTCAAATGCTGCGACAGCTGTTCGATCATTGCGTCGCGCGCTGAATCTTCCCGTGCGTAATGCTAGACGCGCCGCTTAATGTCCGCGACGTAGACGCGAAAAACAAAAGAGCGCAAAACAATGTCTCAAAAATGTAAACAAAGGCCAATCTTACGATCATTTAAATGTCAGTTTTCTTCCAATTTCTTCACATTGTGACAATATAAATTGAATCTGATAGTTCAAATTTGAAGGAATTTTACGATTTTTCAGACAACATAAGGCCAAACAAAAATAAAGGTTTGTCTCAAAGCTTGCGAAGGCTTCAAAATCGGGCGATGCGCGCTGTTTTTTGTCTTCCATTTTTTTGTTTTTTGTGTGGCAATGTTTACTCTTACTAATACTATTTGCAACCGTTGACACTTTCTGATATTTGTTTTTTTCTATTTGAAATGAATATTGTGATGAAGTTGTGTAAAGAACAATTGTGCAGCGTTTTTTGAAGAACTGAGTCATGTAAAAGTTTAAGAAAAGGAAAATCTGCTGATATTTTTAATAAAAACTCGAAATAAAAATTTGTGGGAAAAAAAAAAAATGATTTGACAATTTCCTGCATTTCAGACGCGGTATTTTGGCATTTCAAAACCAATGCGCGCGCAAGCTTTGAGACGAACCTATAATTTTGTTTGGCCTAAGTAAAAAAATGTTGAACTATCAGGTAAGCTTTTACTACCATTGTGTAGAGGACTTTCAGCGCTAGGAGGCAAATTTTAATTTTTTCGATTATGGATTTTAAACTCGAGATATGCATCCATTTCTAGCGAAATGTATGCAAAAAAACAAAACTTTTACACTTTTTCGATGTTTTTAGCAATATTTTGGAAAAAGAAAAAATTGCCTCCTAGACAAAATTGTCCTGTTTACAAAAATGTATTAGAACAAATTCGCTTTTTGGTTCATTTCTCAAAATTTGGTATCACATTGATTTCACCATCGGATGAATTCCTATCAAATTTCCTTTCTATAAATGTATACTTTTATGTACTTTTATTCAATATTCTCAAACTTAGAAGCAAAAGTTGATCATCAAAATAATAAGGTTGACACTTCCCTTAAAACAGTTTAGAAGAGTAAAGAAATAGTTGTTTTAAGTGTATTTCCGGAAAGACAAATTCTCAGGGTAGTTAGCTAGGTATTCATTTGTACTGTAAAAACTTTGGTCAGTTTTCATAATTAGGGTACTACATGTACGTCTGAAAAGGACAAACAACAAATATTTGCCTAATATCTTACTATAATTTGCCGTATGTTTTATGTTTTTTGTGTTTCCTGAAAAGGCTTTCTCAATATGCATCTAAAAGCCGCGAACATGCACTGATACTAGATTGTGACCTGACACGGGTTATAAGCTATAAATGGCTGAAAACCGTGCAGAATTGACCGAGATATGAGCAAAAGCGGGAAATCCAGGGTTTTTTCAGCCTGGCTTTTGAGACTATTTCTACGGACCATGTTTTTTTCTTCTTCTCTATGCGTACACTGTAACCATGCATTCGATGCGCGTAACACATAACGCGTCGCAGTGCCCCATGAAAAATAAACGCGCACACGCACTACACCCACGCATCCCTACACACCCGGACGGGCAAATATTGGAGAAATACGCTGCGCCACAGGAGTTGGTTACGGTTTAGGCCTTGGGGTTGAGATAACAGAAAAGCTACGGGGCGGGGCAGAGACGGCAGGGCGTGGGAACAGCGGCGGGTCAGGGACGGCGGGCAAGGTTTGGGAGGCAGGGGGTAAATGAAGAAATGCAATACTAATGCGTAACACCAGGGAGGGTCACGATGTGTAGGGTTGAGATAAGCACGGGGTGTGGGCGGCGGGCCGGGCGAGGGGGTTTAATGAAGTAATGTGGTTTGGGTGGCAGGTTAATGAAGAAATGTGATACTAAATTGCGTAACAGGGAGGGTCACGAGGTGGAATGAAATAGTATGGTTCCTTAAAAGTATAAACCATAGGATATAGCTGGGGGTAATGACGGGAAGCATTCAATTTCAGGTAAGGAAATAAGCCTATACATTATATTTTAACTCATAAATGTATTCTTGCCAATTTCGCGATAAATGTTCGTATAGCTACTTATGTGTTATTTCATTTTGTAGGGGTTCTATCTGATAGGCGCTAATTACTAGCGGGAGCCCGTTCAAAGAATAGGCGTCCCGCTAGTCTATAATAACAAGCAGTAATAGTTATTGTTAATTTGTTTGTGTGATTTCATTTTCATGTTATGCTGATTTTGAAGAATTTCATTTACTTTATTAAATAAATTCTGATTTGAAATTCTATTAAATTGATTACAAAGAAGATGGCAGGTTTTTAAGTTAGCAGGTTTACTTGACATGCCAAAATGTCCACGTTTACAATATCACTTTACATCCGGCAATATGTGACCCAACATGACTAAATGAGGCACAATGCGGCAGTTTCTAATTTGAATTCATAAACAGTCTTATAAATTTATGATCTTTTATCCATGACCATGACGTGGTTCTATCCAAACGAGGACACACCAACCTGGGATACACACTGGCAAAACAGCGATTTTTTGTGTGTACATGTATCACAATGCTAACCAGACAGTGCACTATCCAATCAAGGTATGTCACTGTCAGGGGGTCACATACAAGGACCTCATTTGGATAGTGTTTTTACAGTGTTTGCAACATTTTGCACATATGGGCGTTTCCACAGTAAGACAAACAAAAAAATAGTTGTGTTGCCCTCATCCGGCTGGGTCAAAATTCTGAGAATGTGGGCCGGGTATTTTTTAATTTTTTTTTAGAAAGAATTTCTTCTTTTTTTCCTCTTCTTTTTAAAGATTTCTCTTCTTTTTTTTTCAAGATTATTTTTCAAGATTTTTTTTTCTCAAGATCTTCCAATCTGTGAAAATTGCACACAGATGGGCAAGAAACCAAAATATTCACCATTGGGTTGAAAATAAGCGTTTTCCTTAATACCTTCACACATGATGACTGAAATAATAAGTATAAAATCGTTGATTTGGTAAAATTAAAAATTAAATAAAAAACCCAGCCGGCCAACCTTCCTGATTTTAGGCTTGTGAGGGCAACACAACTTTTTTCTTTTTGGCCTAATGATACCTTTTTTTGTTTGTGGCTCTAAATGTTGTTTCAAATTGATTTTTTAGCTCATATTTGGCCAACACTACTGTAAAGTAGCAGGGAGATAGCGAGCAAAATTTCAGAATCCTAGCTTGATGTCGATTTTTTGTGTGTACACAAACCCGGGTCCACTTTTCATTCATGGTGCCGATATGTGAACTCACAATACCAACCCTACCCTACCCATCATCAAAGTTTACTCTTTCCAACATCAGGAACTTAGGATTCTGCTGTACATGTATTTGATAAGACTTTGACCTTTGGATTAATTGGACGTACAAATGAGTTGACTGGTGGTCGGTCACTTGGTCTATATTGTGTGATAATATAGTTAGGTTATTGATCGTTGGTCAGGGTGATTTCACGTACCATTTTTACTGCAGCTGCATCAATTAATAGAATTATTCCATGCAGTGCACTGTGCATGATGTTACATGTGCATTTCATTTTTAAAGCACATCCCCTAAATCATAGCTATACAGTAGGTAAATTAATAATTGAACGAACACAACTAAGCAGCGTATCGCGTACATTGCGTGAAGCGCGCACAACCATTCGCGTGATAATTTCGGGCGCGCCGCGATCATCTTTGTACTGCGTTCAAATTGTTCGTTCAATTATTAATTTACCTATAGTAGAAATTCACACAATTTGGCAATATAGTGTTTCTAGAAAATAGTGAAGTACTAACATTCCCAGTGAATATACCATCCATCACCACTCAGTTGTGGTTTTAAAACTTAAATGCCCTTGCACCAATCACATGGGTTCATTCCCTATAAAACATAAAAAAATGCCAAATTGGCTGGTAGGCCTAGCTAACTCCAACAGATTTTCTTTAAATTTCCCTGTACCATAAGAATGGTAATCTTTTGACCCACTTTTCTTACACTTTTATTTTTATTCATTGCATGGAAGAAAATATTTGTTGGTAGATTGAGTAGATTCCATGTGTATGTAGTTGATAGCATCTAGCTTGAGCATGAACATTTTACGTAACAAATACCAAAATATGTTCAAAATAAACGTGGCAAAACATTTAATATGTGATGAGTTTTGACTGTTTTCAAGCATTTCAACAATTAAATTTGACTGTGATTATTTTAAATTTTTCATGGGGAATTATAATAGTTACGGTACCCCATTTCGCTTCTTTTTTCAGTAAATGCATTGTCAATTGTAATAGTAAATTGTCTATCCAACCACAACATAAAAGTTGCTGAATATACCCATCATGTACACGTAGGCGAGGCCGTACGTAAAGAGAGACGGGCGCAATTTGACGGCAGGCATTTGCGCCAGGTTGTCCGTTTTGTTTTGTGATTTTAGGCTCAATGGGTGACTTTTCGAGTGCAAATCTTTTGCTCGTGTCAACTTATTTCAAGGCTTGTATGCCAGTGTTAGTGGCCTTGAGAGCATTTCTAAGGTATACATCACACATTGTAAGGACAGGGAAAATGTGCAAAAGCACCAAAAAAAAGCATATTTGCAAAAGTTGTCTCATCATCGTCTACGCAATAGTGGAAAGAAGCCATCTTGTTTTCAAAACCAAGTTGAAGTTTGAAACATTTAAATGTTGCAAGAATCATATGTTTGTTCCCAACTTTGTGTGGAAAAATGGAGTCAATCACATGTTTCGTTTGTCTTTGGTAAATCTTTTTGCTGCACAACCCATTGTGACATTTCCCTTCCGATACGATAACTGATAATTAATTTATATTGTCAGCCGATATCTGATCGGATCCGATACTTTTATTGAGTCCTTATAAAATAGGAAATCACTTTAAAATATTGTGGGGGATCGACTCAAAAAGGTTATAATTAATGGAGAAAAACATGGATTACATAATGTATATTAGCAAATTAGTAAATAATGGAATAATGGAAAAAATTGTATTCAAAGGAACTGAAAATGCATATTTAACAGACACGTTTTGGCATAAAAAGCCATTGTTGTTGTTTTCATTGGCAAGCAATATGGGTGGAGTGGCAAGGACAATTTTCTACCGATTCCGATAGTTGTCCAAATATCGGGCTGATCCGATAACTGGTTGATCCCTACATTTTATGTGTTTGTCCATGAGCATATATAGTGATTTTCAATTGAAATTGCACACTTTTCATCCTCACATCCCGGCAACAAAAAAAAGAGGAATAATTTCATTTTTTTATTCTTAAATTAAAACATAAGCAATTCAGCTCAAGGGTAATGAAATTTAATATGTTATCACTCATATAAATAAGAAAGGATGCATTAAATTCCAATTCCAATTTACTAAAGTCTTTTTTAAATGAGAGACGCATTTTGCAATATTGCATGTTTGGACAAACCTGTGAAATGGGTGATGTATATTTGGTCAAACTATGGTCAAACGGTTCACCAAAGGCAGATTAACGTCTATGGTCAAACGGTTCACCAAAGGCAGATTGACGTCTATGGTCAAACGGTTCACCAAAGGCAGATTTTTTTTCAAACAAAATGAGTAACAAATATGTTATTCTTATAATGTTTAACATTTTTCAAAAATGTCAATTTGATATTCTTAACAAGATGGCTTCTTTCCACTATTACAGGTTTGTTTGGACTCACCATGCATGTTTTTGTTTAAAACAATTTGAACAAAATATAGCTCTGCAAAAAGCAAATTTTCCAGTGATTCATAGTTTAGATAATAAATCCTCACATTTCCCTACATGATGAACATGTGAGCAAAATATGACCTACATGTAGGCCTATCTGCAATAAATGGCTGTAATTTGTTATGGTTTGCATTTAGGGAAACCTTTTAGGCACCAGCAATTTGTGACCAGTCGCATCAAAAAGGACATGTTGTCGTCAAACAAAGTTTTGAGATAGAGGCCAATATATTTGGTAAAATATAAAAGAAAATAATAGAAAATAATATGCTTCTTCAAATCATATCTTGAGATTACAAAGTCTGATACCTTCAAACATGGTGTAATTTCAAAGCTTACAATGTGCAATTTCAAGACCTACAAATAATTCAGATTTTACTCGGGGATCCCCAAATCCATTTTGATATGACGGGTCACATGTAATATAGCAGCTATTCCCCATGGTAAAATTGTCCAGGGTGAAAGACCACAAAGGGGCCCAAAATGTGTGCTAAAACCATATTGATTTAAGCACTTAAACCTATGTAAATTCCAACATTTTCCAGTCTCAGGTATTTCATGCTTTGTAATGGGCGAGTGAAAACAATTATGTACAGTCCAACCTCAGTTATCCGGACATGAAGAGACCAACCAAGCAATGGCCGGACAAATGAAAAATCTGGATTTAAGCGAATTATGCATGCATTGACTGTCCAGTCCTGAAGTGCTCAAATAGGGACAATTGAGGTACGGTACTGAACTGAGGGGTAATTACAACAACAATGTATATATTTAAGCACTAAAACAGCACTATAGGCTACTAAGCTTACACTATACCGACATCAAAAGACGCCATTTAAATGCTTCCGAGTGTGAAAATAAGGTGCAAAAACATATTTTCTTTTAAAGAATATTCTGCCGGATAAAAGAGGGTCAGATAACCGAGGTTGGACTGTTTATGAATTGAAAATAATTATCAGGACTTAGTAGAAATTTTCGCGAGGTTTTTATTTTCGCGAATCAATCCTCAATGAAAATTCATAAATAAATACTGTTTTGTTATGTTGAAACTCGCGAAAATAAAAAATCGCGAAATGCCTGTCATGACCATTTTCGTGAAAATATCTTCTCGCGAAAATATTGACTTTTACATTGACGTTTAAAAATGTATCAAAAAATAAATAATCAAAACAAATAATTGTCGATAATTTCAAACCATTCCCATGCGTAATCTGCGTGACCGCGATAGCGTTGTGCGCATGTTTTGGAATGCAGTGCGTTGGAAGACCGCGCTCAAATTATGACGCTCGGATCGTTAATTATTTGTTTGAATGATAACTATGTGTTACACTAGAGTTCAGCTTAGATTAGAAAAATAATAGAGTTGATATGAAGCACCAGGTTTAAACTTCGGTCAACTAGGGTATTTCTATCTCTGCCCGGGTTGTTTTAGGCTATTTCTTCACAGCTCAATTACAAATCATGCAAAAGGAAGAGTATTAGGCCAAGTAAAATTTAAAAAATGTTTCTCGTCCAGGTTTTTCAAAAAAAGGAGGATGAGGGGCTTTTTATTTTTTTAAATGGCCGCCGTTTGAGATTTCTGGCAATCTATAGTGTTTTCCCTATTAAATGAAATGACAATTGAAAAAGAGACAATTGTTAGACAAACAAGAACTTAACATATTTACAGGGATGTACTTTCGCGACATCCTGCGAGAATCCAAATGGATTCTCGCAGAGGAATTTTGCAAGAATCCATGGATTCTCGCAGAATATTTTTGCGAGAATCCTTTTTACAGTACTGAATTTAAATTCCGCATTTTAAACATTTATTGTACTATTGTTAAGAACAATCATCATTTTAATTTCAACTTAACAGTTTAGAGTCAAATACCAGTCATCTAAGGTCCTGTTTTGAACTTAGAAAAAAGAAAAGAAAAAAGTTTTTAAAAAAGAATTAAAAAAAAGAAAAAAAGAAGAAGAAAAAAAAAGCGGCCTCAAAAAAGGAAGCGGGCGAGGACGAGAAACATATGTTTTTTTTATTTGGCCTTAATATCATGTCAATGATATTTCTATGCAAGTTTTCACAGCCTCCGTTTTAAATCAAGTGCTGCAAAATAAAGAGCGTATTCTCCTCCCAAATCACCCAGGTGTGACCGCATGTAATTTAAGATTTCTGATTGGCTAAAAGCCGAGACTAAAATACAGGCTAAAAGTAGGCCCATGAAAACACTATTTTTTTGGTAAAATGCAAGAGCATTTTTAAGCAAAAAGTAAAAACGCTTTTTCACTAAGCCTCTACAGTGTGATTAAAAATTGAACGAACACCATGCATGCAGCACAAAGATGATTGCGCTCGAAATTTGTACGCTCGCTCATCATGCTTGTGCGCGCTTCCCGCAACAATGTACGCAAAACACTGCTTCAATGTGTTCGTTCAATTACAAATCTGACTAACTATTATAGGTATAGGCATCTATAATTAGTAGATGCACGCAAAATCCTGAGAAAACTTGTCTGAAAAGCCCCTGAAAACTGTTTAAAGCGTGATCACACCGCAAACTCCAGCCAATTTTCAGTATTCGCTGCGCTCAACTGGACTTGGGGTGAAAAACCTAGTATCGCAAAGTTAATGTCGATATGCTCAAAACTTTTCAGCCTCCTTAGCTTAGTAGTCCCAATCGGTACCGTAGTGCAAGTGTATCTTCGACCACCACCCTCCATATACATTCAAGACGCCGCGAAATTCACATTGAGTGTCAGCACTGCCGATTGTTCACCTCAATATTTTCCCCAAAAAGGACGATGCTTGATCAACATTATTAATGAGTTCTATTCTAGGAATAACATGAGTGCATTTTGAAAGATTTTAGTTATAATAATAGGCCTCTAATTGATGTGCAAATGATGAATTCAAAATGTCATTTTCGGGACGTCAGATGTCAATGAGTGGTGGTGTGGCTTTTTTGTATAGTGAAGCATGAACGATGGTAAAGCCACCATGGCATTGGGGCTATACACCTCCAACCAAATAGTAGAACTAGCCAAAGTCAAATATAAAATTATAATTATTGTATGGATAGTACTAGTAGGCGCTGTAAAATAATCAGTAGAATTTAGAAATAGATCATTTTGGATGTAGGCTAAGGAATTCCAAGATAGGGTCACATAATATGGGATCTGCCGTCGGATCGGTAGGCCCTTGACAAGGCATTGATCATTGATTTGATTAGGCTTCGCCGCTGCCAAAAAGAAAAATCAATCATGGACGGACGTTAAATCCTGCCACTCTCCGGCTCGGTTTCTGCGACACATGGGAATTCATACACAGCAATAGGATAGCAAAAATTACGATACAACAACGCCATTTCACAAAAATATCAAAAAGTAACAGGGTACACGTACACAATGTCTATTAATTCTAATCGGGGAACACTGATTCAAATAACATGGATGCGACGAGTACTAAATTTCCAGCTACATAACTTCTGCAGCCAGTTTTTGAGTTTTCAGCAATAAAAAATAAACACGGATGCATGGAAATCGAACGTGTGTGTAACATTTCACACATCGCCATTTTTTGGAAATGATAACGGTATTTTGATTGACTTTAATTCAGTTAATTCCATGCCAAAATGAATAATCCGTGCCAATTTACAATGCTACTGAACTCAGTAACTGCTATACAGAATCGTCGATCTCACTGGTACAAATCAAAAGGAAAAAATTTACCTTGTAGTTGGCGGGTAACAGTCGCCAGGACTACGGTGACTATGGCGTTTATTCTCAAGGCAACAGTTGCTAAACCTCGTCACTGTACATTCTCATATATTTATCCGCGTAAATGATACAAGTGCTGAATTTTTATTTTTTTGTAAAACGCAAAACATGTTTCGCTCCATAAGATCAAGAATAATTTATATAATGGGGGGTTTATACATACATTTTAAATTTTAAATTCGACAAACATTGAAATAATGGTACAAATAGTATCTGGAAGTCGGTTGCCAAGAGGATGGTTATTTGGTGTGATGCGGCCTCATAAGCGGAAAACGACAAGTGATCTGCGTTGCACGACAACCGGGTCGGCCATATTGGATTGGTTGCTAGGCCCGCCCCTTTTCGCACCAATTGGGCGCACCATGATCCATTCAAGCCAAAATACTCCAAAATTAAACACGTTTTGAAATTGGGCGCTAGAGAGTAGATTCTACCACATTCTACGAAATCCCATCCATGGACACATTTTGTTGTCATAGCTACTACATTTTCTCCAAACATTATTATGTTTTTATTGTACATGTAGGAAAGGGAACACTTTCTTAATGATAATGATGAGCCTATATATAATAGATCTTCGGGCCCCCTTCCGGCGGCTCCCAGATTGATAACATAAGTACTAGAATAGAATTTAATAGAGAGGAGCAGAATATTAGAATAGAATAGAATAGAATAGAATAGAATAGAATAGAATAGAATAGAATAGAATAGAATAGAATAGAATAGAATAGAATAGAATAGTATAGAATAGAATAGAATAGAATAGAATAGAATAGAATAGAATAGAATAGAATAGAATAGAATAGAATAGAATAGAATAGAATAGAATAGAATATAGCCTATAGAATAGAATAGAATAGAATAACAGAACAGAACAGAATAGAATAGAATGAAAAATAGAATAGAATATTTTTCATCTTAAGTTATTCGTTCTCAGGCTGGGATGCACAGTGGTAGTAAATCGGCTGATAAATTTATAATAAAGCTCAAATCATCCCGGTTTTTTTTAAAACTTCAGTCACGTACATGTTATTCCACACAACACATGCAACATTCGAGAGGACAGCACCGTAGCTAATATAATGTGTCGAGTCGCACACACCCGTTCGTGCTTGATAGGAACTATTGCCGTAGGGGAAAAGGGGCAATTTGAGAAAAAGGCAGTACCCTACGGAAGTGGATTTCTAGACTGAATTAGTTGTGTGCGCACTTTAAGAACACATGTTTGTTCAAAATCATATGAATCTTATACCATTGTTTTGAGTGTTAAATTTTAAGTATAAATGCAAAATCTTATAGAATTCTGAAGTTCTGTTTTGGAGATATCGCCATACGTACATTTGTATTTTGAGCTTGTTTTTTTAAAACTCTCCACGCGGCGCTTGGAAAACGTGCACTATGAAGTGCTCTCTTCAGTAGATAGCATGCCGGTTTATTGGCAGGTTTTGTGATTATAATACTGTATGAATGTCATTGAAACAGTTCAAAAATGAACACTTTAAGAATATAAACCCTTTTTGCCCGAAGGATAAGCATTTTAAGTGATTAATGACATTCTGTGGACATTCATAAAAACTAGAAAATTTTAGACATTCCGCGTCCGTCACCCTTTGAGTAGTCATCAAACGGTTGCGGACATCATCATCTGACATTTACTAGATTTGTTGAATACCATGATGATAAGACATTTGAAATTTGAAAAGTTTAAGAAACTTTGTATATGGACCTATTCCCCGTTGACTGAGTCGGAAGGCATACCAAGAATACTCGATCCCCCCCACCCCCGTATTTCAAATAATGTCGCATTTTCCTATTAAAAGGCGGGGTTTTATTGCAAAAATGAAAATATCAAGTTTTTGTGATAGCAAAACATTGCTTTAAACCAATCAGAAGTCGAATAAATTGAATTTTTCTGCATGGTTTCTGTTTATGTTGGTCCGTTGTCTATCCCACGGGCAAATGCAAACAAAAATCGTAAAAAAAAAGGTGAAAAAACTCGGCTCACACGGGTTCTTTGAATAGGCCTATTAACATTATTTGCAAATTTGTGATTAAAAAACCCGCCCAAGACTGCGTGGATTTTGTTGGTATAAGGTTAATTTTCAACGCATTGGACCATGCACATTTACTCGGAGCCTCACACCGACGGGAACTAGGGATGTGTGCTTAAAGGGAGCAAGCAACTAATTCGCTCCCCATATAATAGGCTTTACACACAAATGTCGGTCTAAACCGCTCTATTAAACAAGAAGAGTCTTAAAAAAGACAAAACTCGCTTAGAGGGGGGTTAAGTTCGAATGCAAGCAGAAATAAAGGAAGCGTATCATGAAGGGAATTGCGTCATGCCAAAAAGGGCACTCTCTTTCTTGAAATTAAGTGTTCAAGATTTGTTTTTATAATATATAATAGAGTCATAGTTATATTGTACACGGTTGTTTACATACACAAACGCCACTGAACGTGGGGTGAGTTAAAGGTCCCAAATTGGAATATTTTGTATATAATTATGAATAGACTTATCACATCAAAGTCAACCAGAGGCAAAAACAACTAATTAATTCATGGATAATTAATAATTAATTAATGATTCATAAATAATCAATTACGAGTACTATTAATGATTGATCAATAATAAAAGATCGATTATTAATTAATTAATTAATAAATAATCAATAAGTGTTAAAGTGTTGGTAATTTATTGTTATCTAATATTTTTCGGAATTTGGTGCCCAACAAATCTGGGGCCCTGGGCCCGGGTCCATCTGGCCCAATGGTAAGTCCGGCCCTGAGCACAAACAACAAACAACAAGCCCTGTAAATGTAAACAAAAGATTTGACACATTTTAATCACCCTGTATTTTTGTTTGACAATTAACCACGACCACCATGACTGGAAGCCTTGGCTTTGGATTCTAAAATCTTGAGTTCTATTCTTATTTAAATTTACTACGATAAAAAACCTAGGATATATAATTTTCTTTGACCCCACATAATTGGACTGACTATTATATTATAGTGCACAAACACGGTGATGTGGTCCTTGCGTGTTATGAGTATATCTGCAAAATTGTGAAAATGTTGTGTATGGATAATTGGAAATAGTTATAATCAGCTGTTATGATTGGTTGACAGGGTTATTTGTTGACTTGTATGGGTGAAAGTGTGAACAAATGAAACCAAGGGTACTTTACGGTTTAGGTGGCATTATTTTAACACTATACCTAGAGAACCAAATGCAATATATCCAATGATGTGACCTTGCCAGAAAATAAGTTGATCTCTGCAACGAGCGTGCTGAACTTGTACCAGTACAGGTTTGTACAAGTAGTAACCACTGGCGTAACAACAGGGGGGGATGGGGGGGATATATCCCCCCCAGATTTTTACCTGGGGGGATGCCTAATGTAATCATCCCCCCCAGATTTTTCATAACCAATAATTTTAAAAGTGACGTATTTAAACAAATAGGTGGGCGTAAAGATTCACACACTGCACCAGCGGGGGGGGGGGGGGGGGGGGGGGGGGGGGGGGGGGGGGGGGGGGGGCAGGGGGGGGCGGGAGCCCCCCCCACTTGGAACCCTTGCCCCCCCCGCTTGCCCCCCCAAATGAAATCAAGTACGGCTGTAAATAAATTTACAAACAAAGTACACACCAAATCCCCCCAATAATGACATCGTGTCGGTTGAGATTGGCACTGTCGGTTCATTTGACGAAAGGAATCATGGAATTATGATGGTCAAAAGTACACATATGAAAAAATTTCGCGCGCTATGCGCGCATATGTCTTCCCAAAATGAAATATTCTTTGGTACAAGCTTGTTTAGAGCCAAAATGTAGCTCAATCGTCCAAAAAATAGCTGTAAAGTCGAAAATTTTCGCGCGCTGCGCGCGCATCTTGGACTCAACAATATTTATGAGCCCCCCATTTCAAGTCTCTGCCCCTTCTTGCCCCCCAAAATTAAATCTGGTTGCAAGGGAAAAGAAAGTCACAATAGGCTAGTGTATATAAGAGAATACATAGTTGGTCCAAAGTCCTAAATCCGATGGCATAAAATGACAATTGACAAGTGCATTATTCCTGAATTTTTGGGCTACAAAATGAGCCCAATCTGTAAAAAGTGTATTATTTGGGTTACAAAAGGCGGGCAATAGTTTTACGAGCGTAGCGAGTAAAACAATATTTTGAGGTTAAAAAAGTCTCACTCTGAACATTACTCTGAACTTGACAGCCCTGCCGTATTTGAGTCTGATAATTTTCATCCCCCCCACTCAAAAAAAGTAGTTACGCCCCTGGTAGTAACAAACTCACTTCGCGAGAAAAAACCCTTAGGTCAATTTTCATAAAATTTGCAATCGTATGCCACCAACGCTTTTTGATAACATATCTGAATATCAAGGCAAGTTTTCCGATTACATTTTCAGTAAATGCCGCTGAAACGGAACGTATTAATTTCATCACCTAATTTTCAGTTCCTAGGCTGGGATGTACAGTGGCAGTAAATCGGCTGAAAAAATTATAATAAAGCTCAAATCATCTCGTTTCTTTTTAAACTTCACTTCCATATTCCACACAACACATAAATGCAACATTCGAGAGGACAGCACCAGCTAATGTGTCGATCTCGCACACTTGTTCTTGATAGGAAGTATTGCTGTACTCAGTTTTTGGCCGGAAGTAAATTTCTAGACTGAATCAGTTGTGTGCGCCCTTAAATTACAACATACATTTACTTACACAACTTGGCCTACAATAATTAAACTTATACAACTTAATAATATATTAATGATATAAATAATAATATCATAATTACTTCCACAAAAATATATACCAAATTGAAAAAAGGACTATAATAAACATAATAAATGGGGAAAAAACACATTAATATAAAGCAAACTGTGTCAAATGAGTTTTAAGACGTTTTGAACTGTGCCAGGGATGTGCACGATCTAACATGAATGGGTAAAGGTGTTTCTATGACGTGGCGATAGGCCTACAATGAATAGAATAGAATAGAATAGAATAGAATAGAATAGAATAGAATAGAATAGAATAGAATAGAATAGAATAGAATAGAATAGAATAGAATAGAATAGAATAGAATAGAATAGAATAGAATAGAATAGAATAGAATAGAATAGAATAGAATAGAATAGAATCGAATCGAATAGAATGAACAATGAATAGAATACTTGAGTTTTTATCTATAGTTATTCGCTACAAAATAAGCTTTTTGTCATTCAAACTCGGTCTCATAATGACCACCGAGACTTATAGCTGTGCGGTCCATATCGGAAGAGTGGAAAGCTATGAACATGATGAAGAAACTATCGGAATGGTAAATCTCATGGCGCTAATAATATATTCCCGCGGAACTATGACGTTGTGAGGAGAGTTTGAAGTGATGGTCACAGACACTAAACATGCTAAAAACAGTCTTCCTCCCTCTTCCGACGGACCAGAGAGTGGGTGCTTCAACCGCACGATAGCCGTTATACCAGTAAGATCCTCCATATCATTCATTGCAGAATGATCCGACAATGTGTCGTTTGTGGGGTCAAAGCCCGGGTCAAAGAGCTTTCAAGATATTGACCTGCAAGGGTGTTAATGGCATATTGTATTGCTTTGCTGAGTGCCTTTAATGGAAACACTTGCCCAAGTTTATTGCTAATTCCCAGTCATCTGTCTACACAGCAATTACCAGGCCAATAATTCATTTCACACAAAATAATATGGGCATCTTTCTGCAGCGCTTTCTTACAAAAAGAAAATATAAAATGTTTATTCCAGTATAGGCCTATACAGGGTGACTTAGGAAATATTTACAGTGTAACAAAAGAATTATTACAAGGAAATTCAGTTCACTTCTCACGGCTCCGCAAGCACAGATAATTGACGGACAAAGAATCAGCCTTGATCAATAATAATTATGATAACATCGACGACAGTCGGAAAACCAGTTGGGCCGATTTTAACTAAGTGTCAAAATAAATGGCAAACCGGAACAAATACATGGCCTAATCAAAAAATATAAATAATTATTTCTAAAACAACAAAATATAAAAGGACCTGAAGTTTCGATTCTAACAAAATATTTATCGAAGGTAAAATGACCGAATATAACATACACAACATACATGTACAGTTAAGCCCACACTTATTCTTACCCTTTGAAAAATATGAGTTTTTATGCATTTTTTCTCATTATCTATACCAGCTGGAGTAATAAAACTGTCGCTTTACACAGAAAACAGTTAGTTTGCAAGTACAAATCAATGTATTGGGGCTCAACATTTCTTGCATAACAATAGAATTGAACAAGAATTGTGTTTTAATGCCTGTCCAAAATTATCCATACCCCATACCAAATCTCAGGATTGAGGCCATTTTTTGTGATATACACATGTTGTTGACATTCCAACGTTCTTTATATTGTACGATAGGCTTTTATATTGCAATGTAATTATTCCATGAGGTGTGCATACAATGTGGATGCTTTACAAATGTGTCCTATTGAATGTACAGTGAGGGATATTATAGGACAACACTCTAGCTCTTTGTCAGCATGGCGAAGAAAACAAAAGAAATCAGCGAGGACCTTTTTTGTGTGCATATTGTGAATGCTCACAAATAGGGGAGGGGCTACAAATCTATTTCGAAGCAATTCCAAGTGCTCGATTCCACTATACAAGCATAATTAGGAAGAACAACACGTTCAACTCAGTTAAAAACCTTGAAGGACACGGTCGGAAGCCAACGGTGTCCCCTTGTTTGACACGAAAAGTATGGTGAAAGGCCAACAACAAACCACATATCACCGTCAATGCTCTCCAGAACAACCTTGGTGAGTCTTGGACCAAGAAGGCAGACACTCCACATTGTACAAGAGAGTTCTCCATGGACTCCGACCAAGGAGACACTCCAGCAGACATTGCACACGAGAGTTCTCCATTGACTCCGATCAAGAAAGAAAGAGAAACTCGTCTAGCATTTGCAAGAGCACTTCTGGACAAAGATCCACGCTTTTGGTCCTCAGTGTTCGGGTTGGCTAAGATGCAAGACGAGTTTCTCTCTTTTCAGGGGGGTAGAGTCTTTCTTGGTCGGCCTCCATGGAGACCTCTCATGTGCAACGTCTGCTAAAGTGTCTGCCACGATATATTGGTCCAAGAATTGTTCAGGAGAGCATTGATGGTGATCTGTGGATTGTTGTTGGCCTTTACCAATACTTTTCTTGGGACACAAGGGGGACACCGTTGGCTTCCAACTGCGTCCTTTCAATGTTTTTTACTGAGTTGAACTTCTTGTTCTTCCTTATAATGCTTTGTATGGTGGATTTTGGCACCGGGAACTGTTTCGAAATAGCTCTGTAGCCTTCCCCTCTTTGTGAGCATTCACAATATGCACAAAAAGGTCTACACTGAGTTATTTGATCTTCTTCGCCATGCTGACAAAGAGCTAGGGTGTTGTCCTAAAACGTCCTTCACTGTACATTCAATTGGACACATTTGTAATGCATCCACATTTGATGCACACATCATGGAATAATTGCATAACAATTGTAAAAGCCTATCACACATTATAAAGAATGTTTGGAATGTCAAAAACATGTGTTGTATCACAAAAATGGCCTCAATCCTAAGACTTGGTATGGGTTATGAATAATTTGGGACAGGCATAACAGGTATATCAAATAAGGTGGGGCCGTTTCAAAAATCCTTAAAATCGTGATACGTGTCTCTATTTTAAATAGAAGTTGTTAAAAAAACATAACATTTTTGGCATCATATTAAAGGCAATTTATCCAGCTACCAAATAAAAAAAGGATTAAAGCCACATGTTTAGCAACAGTGAAGTTATCAATCTAAACGTCGAGTGAGTCAAGGGTGGGGCCGGTGGATGACAAAATAGCGGAAAACTGGGTGTGGACAAAACATGGCCTGGCCTTCCGCCCCCCCCCCCCCCCCCCCCCCACATTTAGGGCGTAATGAAATAAAATGCGTAGAATGACCTAATTAGTGTAGATCAATTAACAGAATAATTAAAATAAATAGTTTGGGGAGAAGCCCCTATAGCAAATATAAATGACAAGATCGCTAAAAACCTGTCTGCCGCCGCCTACGTCGAGAATTGGAAAACAATGAAGGAAGCCCCCCACATTTAGGGCGTAATGAAAGAAAAGACGCGGAATGAGGTAATTAGTATAGATCAATTAACGGAATAATTAAAATAAATAAAAAGGGGAGGGGCGCCTATACCAGATATAAAAACGAGGCTACGAAATCTGATAACGAGGCTACATACGACAAGCATATACTAGACTGAATCCATCAGTCTCCTAACATGGCGCACGGACGCGAAGCTGTGCTGTGTGGCCAACGCATGCGCACAAAGGATAATGCGGGCCGCCGTTGGGGGACTGGTGGAGATAGTCTAAGCATATACGCGAAAGAAACAACCGGGAATACATATAGGAACTGATACCAGAATACGGTACGTGCTCTGTTCATCAGTCCTTGAAAGATGGAAGAAATAATGAATATATCCCCCCATGGGAATACAGATTAAAAAGTAGAATTCCATGCCTTTTCCATGACTTTGGCCATTTTCATCTTTGCCCGAATATTGTGGACCTTATTTAATCTGAGCTCATGCTCATGGTGTTTGTGGTAGTAAAGGTACCATACATATTATGACCACAACAAACATATCATATTTTATTTAAGGCCAGGCCATGTTTTGCCAGGCCAGGCCAGGCCAGGCCATGTTTTGTCCACACCCCGGAAAACTAGAACTTTTGAAATTGATGCCATTTTAAAAGTATACATAGGAAAGTATTCAAACTTCTCATGTGTTAATAACATGTGCCTGCTACTATGAATATTAATATTGGATTGTTATCTAGACATTCTCTACTAGAATATGATGTTCAATTCAGGGAGTGTTTTAATGTAAAAAATACACAGTTTTATTCATTTTATTGATTAAACAATGGCCAAATCGCAGTCTCTCTATTTCATTTGTGTGACTCTTCGGTCTTTTTCTACCCTGGGTAGTAAAACATTTAACTAAAAAAGCCAGAAGTGTTTCTTCACAGATTTGTTCATAGATTTATGAAAAATTTGCTATTTAGACATATTTTGGACCACCCTGTATTCAAAATAAAAGGAACTTTAATGATATTCATGTAGTTCATTTTGATAACCATTTTCCTTTAAATTAAATAGTCCATGCTAACTAAATTTCATAGAATATTATATACAAACCTTCATTTTATGCATTATTTCATCATAATTTTAGACACCCTGTACTTTTCCTGTGTACATTTTGGGCAGGTGATTCTTAGCAAATTTGATAGCACCTTCTGCGGTTGTTCTGATTTTGGTGACTATCTTCAGCTAAACCCTAATTGTACAAACTATCAAAATATTTTGTGAGGAGCAAAAACGATCAACTTTTTTATGTTCCACCCTGTAAAAATGTTACACACCCTGTATAATTTGATTATTTTTTGCAAAAATGAAAAACCTTGAATCATAAGCTTTCCAACAATATATAGTTTGTGGGTCATTAAGTATGTAAAACTTAAGTTCTGTCCCGTTTAATCAGAATTGGTGCATTTCTCAACATTATTAGAAGTGAAACATTTTTTGGACCAGTTTGTGACTTCTGACCAAAAACACAATTCTTGTTCATTTCTGTTGTTATTCAAAAAATGTTGAGCCCAAATATATTGATTTGTTCTGGCAAACTATAATTGTCTTTAGTGTAAAGCGAACGTTCTACCACTCCAGCGGGCACTCCAGCTGGTATAGATATGAGAACAACGCAAAAACCCGTATTTTTCAAGGTATGAATAATTGTGGGCTTTATAGACAGGGGGACAGTGCCGGCAGGAAACGAGAAGAGATAATGTAACGCAGTAGAGGGATTAAGCATAGATAATCGAGACAGGGATGGTTAAGTCCCGGATTATCTTCTTTTGAAATGTTGAGTGGAGCTGATCTGTCTGTTACGCACACACCTGTATGACTAGCATTTTTGAAAAGCCCGGTAAACAGAATATTGATACTTTATTGCGGCAAGTTCTACAGTATCTAAAACCAGGGAGGTGTCAAATTCACCTCCCTGCTAAAACTAGCTATATTAACGGGATACATAAAATAAGTTTGATAAAAAAGCAACGGTGAAAGTTAAGATACTTTTAATATTTGAAACATAAATTTAATACACGCATTCACCGATGCGATAATTGTAACGTTATTTGTGAAGTTTATAGACACTTATTTCACCCAGTTTTATATTACACGTAAACATGATGAGCGCGATGGACAATACAGCGTGTCCCAAAAAACTGGGTCCAAAATCTGCAGAGCTTGTAACTTTAAAAGTTGGAATTGTAGCTGATTCATATTTGAGGATTTTAAGGAACATACACCTGACCTCAATTGGTTAAAATGTGAGACCAATCAAGGGGCAACTTTCTGAAATACAAAGCTTTCAACAGTGCGTGGTTTGAACCCGTTTTTTCCAATTTAGCAATAAACTACCTTGCTTTGTGTGCAAATTTTCCCTACATCATGTGCATGGTGTTTATTCTCCGAAATATCTTATGTTTGGTAGAAAAGGGTTAAATTATAGGTATTTTGGATCAATATTCATTGAATATATACAAACACAGAGCAACTGTTACCCTGATAGGCTGATACCATGCCTGGAAGTAGCACCCGCCCACCTGCACATAGCGGGTAAATTTTGTGTCGGGAAAAAGTACCCCGGCAACCGACTGGCGGGTAAACAACTTCAAACTCACGGTGCAAGTGTGAGAGTTACTAGTGGAATTTCTGTCGGGCAGGTATTTTTGTGAGTTACCTGCCCGATCCCGACTGGCTGGTTGAAAAAAATCTGAAGTTCCAGCCCTGCCTCTAACTCCTTTGATGAGATGACTGACTTAACGGCTGGTTTCCAATTTCGAAGAAATGGTTCTTGAACTACTTCAAAGATGGCAGTGTCTCAGAAAGTTATTTATTGATTTTTCTAACAAAAATAATAGGTATTTACACCTTTTATCCCCTTATGAAGAAGATTTCCCTGAGTAAGTGATTGTTATCAAGTCAAAGGCAAAACTTTGATGACGTCAATACAATGCGTCTATACTTTTTCGGAATCCTTGTGCTCAGCCGAACAATTTGGTGTGCTTTTTAGCTTAATTAAAGCCATTTGAATTTTTGGGCCCCTGTATGGCGGCCATTTTGGAATTTGCGCTATAAAAGAACGTTCCCGTCACTTTTGAGAAATGCATGGGAGCTCATTTTCTTTTAAAATGGTTCTAGTTGACAAATTCACTAAGAAACTAAGGTAGGAAGAAAATGGTCACGGAATTCAAGATAATGACTCTACTAGAATGAATATGGTAGGGTTATCAATTTTGACAACTGATTGATTAAAGGTAGATGACCCGATTTTCAACTTGATGTTTTCTATTTTACATGAAAGGTCATCCTAAAATTGTTGCATTCCAAAGTTTGAGTTGCATAACTCCAATGGTTCTATTTTTAGAAGCGCAAGGTCAAAAGACATGTGCCCATTGAGTAGTACACAGACTGGTTGGTGGTTAACCACCTTTGGCAGTAATTCACCACATTTTAGCCTATGATTTCCAAATGAAACATTTCTGGCCCCTAATATTTTACAGACATAATGAGACAAATATGGGGATTCTTCTGATACCAAAATATCTTGATGTGAAGAAAAAAATCATAGCCCCCAAAAAGTGATCGGGTCATATACCTTTAAGTCGATACTTAGGCTGGAGGAACAATTGCTATAGCTGAAGCGCCTATCGATCTTGGATTTGGTGGAGGTACATATCGAAGACGTATTCTTCATCTGGACCAGTGATATGTAAGCAGTTTTCTAACATTCATTGATCATTGAACTCATTTCACAGGACCATTAAGTTCACTTCTGCATGATTACTCTCACCAACAGGCACACTTTCTTGATGTTACCATACAGAAAGCCGAGAGGCCCAGGAATATCGAATGCAATCGTGTGGATTGTGGGATGGTGTTATTTGTGTGGCACTTAGTGTAGAAACGACAGCCAAGATGGCAGACGCTTGCGAACAGCCTATCAATGATTCATGAACGAGCATGAGTCGCCATTCCCACGGTCCACATGATTGCATTCCCCAGATAGCAATACTATGTTGGGCCAACGAAAGCACTTATGTTGGCCCAACGTCAAAAAATGATGTTGGACCAACGTAATTTTGTCCGGCAAGCCATAACGTCAGTTGTTTGACATTGGCACAACGTTGGCCCAACATTGGCCCAACGTTCCCAGATAGCAAGACTACGTTGGGCAAACGTTGGGCCAACGAACGAACGTTGGCAAAATGTTGGCAAAACTTTGGCCCAATCGTTACACACCACACACACCGGTTTTTAGACTATCGAGTGTTAATAATAATAATAATAAAACGCATTTTATAGCGCCTTCCATCAATAAATTGACCCCAAGGCGCTTTACACCATGATAAAAACATAAGCAAATTGACCAAAATATACAGTCATAAAAAGTATGGATAAAACAATAGCATACACAACATAATATTATTACATACATTGGAAAGTATCATGAGCACCAATAATAATAATTATGAGATGATACAATATAATGTAAATATACAATCATAAAAAACCACAATTTTAAAAGCAATAACATACACAACATAATATTAATACAAAATACACAGGAAAGTATCTTGAGCACCAACAATAAAATTAAATGAGATAAACTATGCAAGATATACAAGAAGTAAAACGGTCGAACGTGCATGCAAGTGAGTAATTACAGCCTCCAATTGGCAATGTCCTTGATCTGAAACAAGTACGTTTTAAGATGACTTTTGAATTGAGTAATGGTCTTTGACTCACGAATTCGCAGAGGAAGCCGATTCCACAACATCGGGGCGCTAGTTGAAAAAGCGCGAAAACCATGTGACACTGTTGAGTACCGCGGAACCTTGAGTAGACATTGAGAAGCCGATCGAAGACCACTGTGCCCGGGCACATGCCGGTGTAAAAGTTCAGATAAGTACACAGGTGCACTGCCGTGAAGTGCTTTGTATGTCAGTAGTAATACTTTAAACACGATCCGGTGCTTCACAGGGAGCCAATGCAGGGTCTCCAGAACAGGACTTATGTGATCATACTTCTTCGTGAGCGTCACAAGTCTGGCAGCCATGTTTTGAGTGTTGGTAGATAATAGACCTGTTTAAGTGTTTTTAGAACTTCGATTCGAGATCTAAAACATGGGTGGGCAAATAATGGGAATTCTGGGCGATGCAGCAGAGCTACATACATCACTTCCTCTCGGTAGTGAACCGGTAACTTGTTATGGGAATTCTGGGCGATGCAGCAGAGCTACATACATCACTACCGATCTGTAACTTCGATTTAACTATATAATATATCTTACATCTCTTATCATTGGTGTTTTTAATGTGGTTGGGCCAACGTTGGCTTGCCGACCGTCGACTACCGACCAATTGCCAACATCATTTTGACGTTGATTTGCCAAACAATTAACAACATAAAATCCTGTTAAAACTCGATGTTGGCCCGACGTTATCCCGACGTTGGCATTCCGACCGCAATCTTGCCGACCATTGCCGACATTGGCCCAACGTAGTCTTGCTATCTGGGTGGTACACAGGGTGTATTTTAACCGGTATCGCATCGCAGTTTGCGCCACAATCAAGCACAACTGCGACGCACATTTGTACATGCATAGCAAACTTGCTACACAACATTTTTGACTCGGGACACGTATCATTTCCTTCCGAAGTTCCGATTGATTTTAACTTACTATTATTAGTGATGTAAATGGTCCATTTCACGCCATTTAATCACGTAGTATTCCGTATAGATTTAACGGATCAACAGCAAATTGGAATTAAAAAAAGTAAAACAAAACTGCTATGCAAAATTTGTAAATTGCTATACAAAAAAATAATTGAATAGCAGTTTTGCTAAACACAAAAAAATCCTTAAAATACACCCTGGTGGTACAGCCAGACAAACGAGTATGCTGAAATAACTAAGATTAGTAGAAAGAGACATCGTTTTTGTGTTAGTACAGCAATACATCGTAACACTGCTTTACTAATAGTTTTACCAACTTAAATTGGTAAAAGCAGATTAGTCATGAGGAAGCCCTACTAATAAATTACTATTGTTGAGCCTGCCAAAAAAATCAGTATTTAGTAGAAATAGACATCGTTTTTACTAACCTTTTGTTAGGGAGCACATCAAAACTCGACCGCGCGGCAACCGCCGGTTCCGCCCGGTTGGACCGCATATCATTGTTTAGAACAATAAAAACCGGCTGCAACCACCCGGAACCCCACGGAACCGGCGGTTGCCGGGCGGTCGAGTTTTGATGTGCTCCCTTAGTAGAACTTACGATTTTATGTTTTTATTGAGTCAGGCTCTCCGTCTCCGACGTATTTGCTCTTACAATCGAGATTCTTATATCTTGCACAGAATTTGAAGAAGCATCTGGTTGCCAGGGGTCACAGTTCCAGGCCAGCAAGCCATCCAGAAAGTCCTCTCTGCGAGAGCCACAGTGATCGAGGAGAAGTCTAGAAACCTAAGATTCCCCTTGTTACCACGTTTCATTCCAACCTCTCTCCCTACGTCACATCACCAACACTAACCACCACATTCTCCACACACGTCACGCAGATCGTCTTCGTATTCGTCGAGCAGTTCCTGATATATACCCTTCCTGGGCTACAGACCTCCTCGCAATCTCTCAAGTGTGATCGGCTGCGCTTATAGGAACCTCCATTTGGGGTTCAGACTACATATGACCTTGGTTCGTCTGCGACCTCTTTAACGGTTACTGGTGACCATGATCTCTTATCCGTATCCTGCATGTAGACCTTCTGTCCAGGGTTACAGTGGTGGAAGAGCTGGTCCGGCTCTTCTGTCATGGTGACCTTTCATCTGGGATTGCTTATGTAGAAGGTTATCATTGATATTATCCTCAGTCACGATACTGTGACTAGGTAGTAGGGTTACTACTGGTCTCCCGAACAGGATTCCTGCTGGTGGAGTTGCTCTCAGATGCAGCATTGCTATATCTATGCCACCGTTAGTTGCCATGCATTTCTTTTTAGTGCTCTTGATGGTTTGTCATACCATTGGATCTTTGGTATCTGGGTGATGACGTGGTATGTCGTATCCCCCAGTCTTCCATCAGTTTCTGGAATGGTTCTCCAGTAAACTGGGTGGCATTGTCGGAGACTATTTCCCTGTGTGTTCCAAGTAGGCTGAAAGTTTCTGAAAAGATTTTCGCGATCGTGCTGCTAGGTTTTGATGCTGTTTTAGCTTTTTGACGATCGGGAATTGGAATAGTCAACCAGTACTATGTAGTCTGTTCCTCCGAGGGTGAATATGTTAGTTGCAATTTTCATCCAAGGCTGTGACGGAATGTCGTGAGGCTCAAGTGGTTCCTTCCGTTGGCTTGGCATGTTTTACATGCATGTTTCACATCACGTCTTCTATGTCTTTGTTTTATGTCGGGCCAGTAAACGGACTGTCGTGCCAGACGTCTTGTCTTTTCGATGCCCATATGACCATGGTGCAACTGGTTGATGATATCTGCTCTAACTGGTTCAGGAATCACGACCTGCTGTCCTTTGAAAATCACTCCGTCGGATATTCCTAATTCATCTCTGAGGGACCAATATAGTCCGAGGTCGGTAGGTAGTCCTTGAATCGTTTCTGGCCACCCTTCATTGATGAACTGTTCTAACTGTCTCAGGGTCGGGTCGTGGACCGAAGTTGACCAAGTCAACGGTAAGGTACATGTTGTCCAAATGTAGGTCCAGAGGTATATCTTCAGCTTTTTTCTGTTTTGGTAGTCTGCTCAGGGTGTCAGAGATTATCATGTCTTTTCCTGTCTTGTGACAGTGAAGTTGTATCCTTGTACCTTCACCAGAAGCCGTTGTAGTCTTGGTCCTTGTAAGCGGCTTCTTGCATATAATCTCAAGTGGTTTATGCTCAGTTTCCACTCTATGCTAAAGGTACTTCCAAACAAGAACGTGTGAAATTGGGTGATCCCGAAGACCTCTTGCGAATCTCAACTCATAATTACAGTCGAAGATCTTTCCCGTAATCTTGATAACAAACTCCAAACAGATGTACTAATACTAGACTTCCAAAAAGCGTTCGATACGGTTCCCCATCAACGACTCATTCAGAAACTAGATTTCTATGGAATACGTGGCAACATCTTAACCTGGATCACGAAATGGTTGACATCCCGAACACAGCAGGTCGTTGTTGATGGGAAATGCTCAGAACCGTCTCCTGTAAAATCAGGTGTTCCTCAAGGGACAGTGTTAGGGCCTCTCATGTTCTTAATTTATATAAATGATATTTCAGATAATCTAGATAGTTTTTTAAATACGTTTGTTTGCAGACGACTGTCTTTTATACAGATCAATTTCATCTCAGGAGGATTCACAATCATTGCAGAAAGATCTTAACTCTCTAGTAGAATGGTCATCTAAATGGCAGATGTCATTTAATACTCGTAAATGCAAAACCCTACGTGTCACCACCAAGACTACCAAGAGAGCTCCTACTGAGTATGTTTATAAAATGCATAATGATATCCTTGAAAATGTATCCCATTATCCATATCTGGGAGTCGAACTCAGCAGTAATCTGAAATGGTCACATCACATTCATAATGTCACTGTAAAAGCTAATAACTCCCTTTGGTTTATCCGCAGGAATCTTTGGAGGTGCGCGAAGTACGTGAAACAACAAATGTACTTCGCACTCGTGAGACCGCACCTTGAGTTTGCCTGCGCTGTATGGGACCCCCATAATGCAT
Organism: Ophiura sarsii; assembly: GCA_035610835.1. Lineage (NCBI taxonomy): Eukaryota > Metazoa > Echinodermata > Ophiuroidea > Amphilepidida > Ophiuridae > Ophiura > Ophiura sarsii. The sequence continues at coordinate 4,413,967 of CM069441.1, forward strand.
GCGACATATCACGTCTAGAAGCAGTAGGCTACAGCGCAGAGCAGCCCGATTTGTAACCAATAACCACAAAAGAACAGAGGGCACGGTAACAAATATTTTACAAGACCTGCAGTGGCCCTCCTTGGAGCAAAGACGAAAGAATAACAGATTAGCAATCCTATATAAAATTCAAAATGAACAAATTGCCATTCCTATTCCGCACTACCTGTGCAGTCAGGCTGTTCAAACCAGGCAATTCCATCCACAAAGATTTAGTATCGTTCCAACTCACACCGACTCATTTAAGTTCAGCTTCTATCCCCGCACAATTAAGGACTGGAATTCACTGACACCCTCAATGTACAATGCCAAATCTCTGGACATTTTCAAGCACTCTATTCAAAAAGTATAATATATTGCTCATAACATGTGTAGTTGTAGTTGTAGATTAAGATTATGATGTGTTAATGTCTATTTTCAATTGTCGCCATTATGTATATTCCTCTGTTAGATATTGCATTTTGCAACTTTGCAGAGTATAATGTTATAGATAGATAGACCATCCCCAGGGTTTCCCGTTCAATGTTGGAGTAGTTTGATTGTGCAGAGCTTAGGGTCTTTAGAGCAAAGGCAACCTGTTTGCCTTCTTGGATCAAGCAAGCACCAAGCCTCTTCTGCAATGCGTCGACCTCCAAAGTAGTTGGTTTGATTGGATTGTTATGGCGTGCTTGATGGACTCGTATGTGTGCTGATGGTCGGCGTGCCATACGAAAGGTGTATCCTTTTTCGGACTAATTCTCTCAGCAAGGTTAGGTATGTACGCTGACAGATATGTCATCATACCGATAAATCTTTGAAGGTCATCTTTGTTCTGTGGTGTGGACATTTCCTTGATGTCTTCGACTTTCTTCGGGTCCGGTTTTATACCTTGTGCCGTGTAGGTTGCGCCGAAGAAGTTGATGCTATCTGTCTTGATGACACATTTTTCACTGTTAAAGACTAGACCTTCTTGTTGTGCGACCCGACCTTCTTGTTGTGCTACCTTCATTAGATTCTCAAGATTCTGGTCGTGTTCTTCGCTAGTCTTCCCAATACACTGCTACATCATCTGCGATTCCGACGCATCCATCTGCCTTGGCCAGTATTCTGTCCATATGTTGCTGGAAAACATCTTGGCATATAGCCAAAGGGAAGTCTAGTGTAGCAGTATCGCCCAAATGGCGTGCGAAATGTTGTCAATTCTTGTGACTTTTCATCAAGTTTGACGCCCCAGAAGCCTGATTTGGCGTCAAGTTTAGAGAAGTATCTTGCTTGCGCTAATGCTGGATTTAGCTCCTCCAGTGTAGATATCTTATGTGGACATTATAGCGTTATTCAGACGCTTCGGGTCCAGCCATCTTTCTTGATTGCAGTCGGTGTGATTGATGATCTATCTTTCTTACGATGCCTTGGGATTCCATCCGGTCCAATTCTTGTTTAAGCTTTGGTTTTATATGGACACTACATTTGCGAGGTGCATCGATGCTCGGTTTTGCATCCAGTTTAAGATGTATTGTCGCCTCGCCTTGGAAGTTTCCAATGGTATCAAATTGACCAGGGTAGCGTTTCATCAGGTCTTTAACTGATCTTATATCTTGGTACGTGTTGTATCGCATTCAAGGACGTCAATAATTGGTTTGTTGATGGTGAATACGTCCAAGGTTAAACATTAGTGTGTGCAGACCTATGACTCCGGGTTTGGATACTGTAACAACATATAATCGATTTTTTTGTCCATTTACTCATGTTGTATCGACAAGCCAAATCCAGGATTCCTTTTTTCACAAGTAACGACACTTACGACGGACGTGCTGACACAAACAGTGACACTGACAATATTTTTCACGACACTGGGTCAGTCAGGCTGGTCTCACTAGTTCACTTGTGATTGTTCACGGGCAGGAATCAGGCGTTGGATAGACTGTTGTGAATCACTCCGATGGGTTATATGGGGTTTTTCAACAGCTGAATAGAGTCACAGTTGTAATTTTTGTTTACCGTAAAACGGGGTGAATAGGGACATGGGGTGAATAGGGACAAAAATGGGAACAATTTTTTTAATGTCACCCGGCCAGTTTGTGTACGTAAAATGGGGGTGAATAGGGACATTTGGCCCTCATGTCCCTATTCACCACGTTTTACGGTAGTACTGGCCGGGTGACATTAAAAAAAATGTTCCCATTTTTGTCCCTATTCACCCCTATGTCCCTATTCACCCCGTTTTACGGTACCTCAGTTTAACAGCATGAACGGCTTAATTATTATATCCACGGATCCTGATGTTCAGTTGCGTTATGCGAGGAGGTAAACACGATGATAAACAACACATGCTAGGACATATAGTAGGAATAGTATTGTTTCGTGTCAACAGCACAAACGGTACAAGCTGGACGTAGGCTAGGCTAGCGTAAAATATCCGGGAAAATATCAGTACGTTGCACTGACTGGATAAAATACCTGTGCAATCAGCAAAAAGGTATCAATAACAATTCAGTGTCCTGAGTTATGTTAACTCGTCAGTATATTATGCAGTCGCTCACTCGGCAGTTGAGGAGTCTTTTAAAGAAGTTATTCTGCAGTCGCTCTCTCGGCAGTTGAGGAGTCTTTTTAGTCAATTACATGGGCACATGAGTTCCCCCGCGGCGCAGACGGTAAAGCAGCGGTACACTTCGAATGTGCGGTAAAGTAAAGTCTTGACACACAGTTCCACCGGGCGTTGTAGCTTACCCAAAGGCAATGACGCTCCGAAGGTAGTATGTTTTAGACGTTGACGGTAATGTTGGCACATAAGTTGTGTTCACTGAGCGGCCTTTACGCTGCCACCATGTATCGCTTTGTATGGCAACTTTATTAGACACTCACAACAACTCAGTCGGCCATGAGAATAAGGTAAAATTGAAGGTGTACATTGGCGGTAATTTGGTTCGGATCAAATAGTCCCTACCATGACAAGAAGAATCTGAAATATGCCGCATCTGCCCCATACCTACCAAGGAGGACAGAGGCTGATTCGGGATCGAATGGAGGATATAGTGTAAAATGTGTTAAATGTAAACGTAAATTTGTTAAATGTAAACGTATTATCCATGTCAGCACCTTTAACACGAGAACGCTGAACCAACCACATTGTCTTGGAGAACTTGCTCATTCAGCATCAAAGTTCAACATTGATGTCATATGCATTCAATAACATCGTTTCATCCATGATTGTAATTATGATGTCAGAAAGGTATCAGACGATTACACTCTAATTACTTCCTCTGCAACTCGCAACACAGTTGGAGCTTCAGTGGGCGGAGTTGGCTTTTTGATGAATACACACGCCTCAAAGTGTCTGACTGTTATCTGTCACCCCAATAAGCCCAAGAATCATAGTAGCAACTTTCCTTGGAAATCCAGCAACAACCGTCATTTCCATCTACAGTCCCACCAACTGCTCTGAAGAAGACGAATATACTCTCCTTCTACAAAGACTTGTCAGACGCACTTAGCAGCATTCCTCAACATAACGTAGTCTTGATCTGCGGTGATTTTAATGCCAAACTAGGATCAGATGTCGCTAAGTTTTCCTTCCATAACCTCACCAACCGGAACGGGACACATCTTTGTAACTTTATAAATTAGTTCAATTTGATTGTCAGCAACACATCTTTAAAAAAACCAACGCAAGCTGTGGTCTTTTAAGTACCCAGACTCTACCAAAGCACAGATCGACTTTATCTTAGTAAGGAAGAAGTGGCGCAACTCCATCCGCAATGTTGAAACATACAGCTCCTTCTCGACAGTTGGATCTGACCATCGAATTTTCACAGCCAGGGTACGACTGAGTCTCCGCGCTCCAAAGAGAAGTGCAAATAAATCTTGCTCCCTGAACTTGAGCCAGGACAGCCATCTACAGGAAAAATATGCCGTAGAAGTGTCAAATCGTTTCAGCCTACTACAAGATGAACTTCAGGACCTACCTGCCCAGGAGATTTACAACCGCCTTTCAACAGCTTGTCTTGATTCAGCTAATGAAAGTACTTCCCAAGAGGCCTTAAGAGGAACTTCAAGTCCATATCACAGTGTTAATCTGTACGAGCGGCAAGAAGTAGACTTCAAAATGCAATTGATCAGGGTGATGCTACTATTTAACCCCGCCCTAAATGAGAAGATCTCCCAAATTCAGCATGCATCCCATTCCAACAACAAACACACTGAAGCATGGAGAGTCATCAATGAAATTACTGGGAGGAAAGTAAGAAAACCAGCAATGTTAGCAGGTTTACCAGTTGAGAGGATCACAACCTGGCCGGCTGCACCACTTTCAAAACCTTCTTGGAAAACCACCAACTGTTCCAAACACTGTCTTTGACATTACACCAGTAGTGGAAGGCACTCTCCCAATCATTGTAAATGAATTCTCCATAGACGAAGTTGAGTCTGTTCTCAATCAAGCTACACCAGAAAGGGCCATTGGACTGGACAGCATTCCTCTTGAGCTTTGGAAGTCAAAGCAATTCCGATCTCACCTACTGGAAATCTGCAACAGAGCTTTGATTCACCATGAAATCCATAGCCATTGGTTAGTGAGTGCCATAATTCCTATCCCCAAAAAGGGAGATCTCTCTCAACCAACCAACTACTGAGGGATTAGCCTCTCCTGTATTCATGGTATTGGGGCTAAGGTCTACAATCGTATGTTACTAAACCGAATACGCCCATTTGTGGACCCTCTTCTTCGATGGAATCATAAAGGCTTTAGAGAGAAACGATCCACGATCTCCCAGATTCTAGCACTGAGAAGGATAATTTAAGGAATGAAAGAAAGAAACCTTCCACTGGCCGTGTTCATAGACTTCGCTAAGGCTTTTGACTCAGTACACCGCGATCGCATGTTCGACATCCTCATGCCTATGGTATCTCTGGCACCATCGTTGAGGCAATAAAATTAATGTATGACAACTCTTCAGCTTTGTCACATCGCAAGATGGGGAGACGGAACCTTTTAAGATTTTAGCTGGTGTTCTTCAAGGTGACAATTTGGCACCCTTCATCTTCATCACAATTCTTGACTACGTAATGCGCTGTGCCCCGACAGAAATCCATGATGAAACAGGTATACTGCCTTAAAAGGCAACTATCAGGGATAGTACCACATACGTGTTACCTGTATTATAGTGTCAAAAGAGAAAAGAAGAGGTTTTACCAGGTTTGGGTGCCCAAGTCGCCGATAGGGGTTGCCACTGACGCTACCATGTAGCCCAAAGATGACTAAAGGTGACACTCTTACCGCTAGGCCAAATAACGTTCAAGTTTGAATTTTTTGGGGGATAGGGAGATTAATGCATAAGATAGGTGGGTATAGTTATTACTATTAGGTAATAAATATGTTAATTTAATTCACGCGATAGCTGTAACGCTATTTGTGAAGTTTATAGACACTTATTTCACCAAGTTTTTATTATACCTACTTGAAGCCATAGCACATTTAACGCGTCTGGGAACGAGAGTGACGATTTATTTATGGATATTGAGAAGTTACTTCATGACAGGGCGAAAGGCTACATCGGCCTTTTGTGTTGCGCGACCTTGGTCCGAAACACACATAACTTCAAAAGAAAATACCCACTTGGCCATCCCTGTCTTGATTATCTATGGATACAGGCAACGCAACACGATAGATTGAACGAGGTGAGTTTGTTTGTTTGTTTGTTTGTTTGTTTGTTTGTTTGTTTGTTTGTAAATATCAGAATTTTATTGAGAAGCATATCATATTATAGGCTAAATAGGATATGAAAAGTGAAAGAATGTTATGGATTATATAAGGCAAAATAAAAATAATAACTAGTTTCTCGTCCTAACTTTTGGAAAAAAGGAGGAGGATATTGCGCGATTGGTTGTATAACCTGAAGAGGACGAGGCCGTTGTAAACTCTTTTCATTTCGTGGTTCGGTGGGGGTGGGGGCGGTTGATTAACACAAAACCTGCTTTGAAATGATCATTGGACTAAAATCGAATCTATACTAATATGTTAGCTTCTTGAATGTTAACAAATAAGTTATGACGGGTGAAATAAAGAAAACAAAGAACATTATAGAAAAGAGGATGTGCGAGGGGACGAGAAACTATACTTGTCCTACTATTGGCGTAAGTGTGAATAAAGGTTTTATGCGTTATTGTTGATATTCACTCCTCTGTCACGTTTAATGATGAACAAGATGAACAAACGAACTTCACGTTCATGGATCACAACAATCTTTGATATTTGTTTAAATAATATACATTGTTATTATACTGATATACCGATGAGAAAATTGACGGTCCCTGTCATAATTGAAAGACCAGATTTAATACAGTTCATAATTAAACAGGCCGAATGAAATGTGACCCTGTAGACGAGAGTTATAGAAACTATATAGAATACGTGTGCTTGTAAAAGTTGTTCACCATTGTATTCACACATCAATTGATCATGCACGCACAAACATCTGCAACATACTCTCCTTATAAAAATTACTAAAACAAAGTATTTTATCAGTACCAAATATAAATCATAGACTTGTCACTATTCAACCGAAATGGTATAAGCAAATGTTTCAGAGAAAGGAAAAGTAAGTTGCTATAACTCTTGTGATTGAAGTAAGAATAATTTACTTCGTCTTATTGGCAAATCCAGACAAAAGATCGATGGGAAGAGGAAATATGATGGTGGAGTTCTTTTCAGCCGAAATTGAGTTGAGAGTTTGAAGGTATCGTAACTGTAGGGCTGCTGGTGAGTCTGCCATGATATCGGCGGCTTCTTTGAGAGCACGTGATGCGTTCTGCTCACCCTCGGCAGCAATGACCTACGACAGAATGAAAGATAAGAATTAAGTTAATAGAATAAATTACTGGTTATCATATACTAGAAGATTCTGTGGGGATAGCTGAAAGGCAAAGGTCCACTCTGGCCAGTTCACCCAGGGTGACTGGCTTACACACCTATTACTAGTATTAGTCATTCGGTGACAGATGAATGAAATATAGTTAGATGGACAAATCTCAACCTTGAGATATTCCCTGGAAAGAGTGGACCTAAGAGTGGACCTAAGAGTGGACCTAAGAGTGGACCTAAGAGTGGACCTAAGAGAGGACCTAGGAGTGGATCTAAGAGTGGACCTAAGAGTGACCTAAGAGTGGACCTAAGAGAGGACCTAGGAGTGGATCTAAGAGTGGACCTAAGAGTGACCTAAGAGTGGACCACAGTGGATGAAAGGGTTTAAACTGATTCTGTACTTTAATGTGCTATTTCGTTCATAATTACTCAAGCAATCTTCGCAAGAATGACCAGAATGGCAATTTGTAATAATACGTCATAACCCAATGTGTCAAACAGAAAGGTACCATTCCTTCTCTCCAAACATCACCGTAATATTGCACAAAGTCAGACTAAATATAAATATTCCAACATGTTGTCCATACACTGACTCACTTAAAGGGACACGAAGTCATGTTTCTTTTATTTTTAAATTTTAATTAATTTACTTCAGAATTTAAGATGAACATTAAAAATTGTCATTATTGTTGTTTCTACTCACAAAGACATAGCAAAACTTGATTAAAACAATGTTTAAATATGTTGGAATACCACCACTAACCGTACGTAAAATGCTGGTTGCGGCTCAACCAGCATTTTTGAATTGACCTTTTGTTGATTTTTCTTAATCCTTATTATACATGTAATACAATTGTAAAAATATACAAATCCCAGTTTATATCATAAATGATGGCGCAGCCTCCAACACATCTCTTCATGCCCCCTTAACAACTCGAAAATATCCATTTCTGTTGAAGATGTATTTCAGGGATCATTGACTTCTTACCCCACCTCCCTAATTCATATTTTCTGCATATAAAGCGTGAAAGAAAAAGAGCATGAAGACTTCGAGGGTAAACTAGGACTTACCTTTGCTCTGGCGTCTCTGGAAGCTTCGGCCTCTGCTGCCATAGCACGCTGTAGTTGAAGAGGCAGACGGACGTCCTTACTATAAAATGAAAACAACACCAGTAAAAAGTAAACACAAAGAATTAAACAGAAAACAAATGTAAGACTGGGATTTTGACAATATTAGCTCTCGCAACAACTGGAGATAATCATCATAATATTTACTCGCGGCTTTTAGTTTTACCATACAAAACAGATTTATCAGAAACCTTTTTCATTTTTCAAAGTCTATCTCAAGAATTACTGAACAAATACTAGACATGTTTGTACTTATTTCAATGCATTTCTCATGGTGATTCCAAATATGGTAACGAAACTCAATAATTTGGAATTTTTGAAACATTTTGTGAATTTTTTGAAGTGTCGTCTGCAACCACATGCCTCGTGAAAAGTGTTAACTATATTGTACCCTGAATGCAGTGGCGTAACCAGAAAGGGGGAGGGTTGCATTCTTCCTGCCAGAATGCTTGCCGCCCCCCCCCCCCGCCCTGATGCCCCCAATTGAAATGACAAACTCTATGTATACCTATGTATACTAAAAAAAAGTCAGATATGCCCCCCCCCCCCACATTAAAGACCCTAGTTACGCTACTGCCGCTTCATGCATCTTAGTGATGATGATGAGAGGTGAGACAGCCCCAAAGACATACAATTGTACTTACATTTCGACACGTTCTACTTTCACACCCCATGGATCTGTTCCCTCATCAAGCGCTGATTGCATCTCTTCGCTAACATCGTTTCTATTACTCAGCATCTCGGCCAATGTCTGTTAATTGAGGATTGATAACGAGGAGCTTTAAAATTCAATTTCATAAGAGCGAGGGCAGAAATTTTATTCTATCACAATTTCTGCTAAAAACAAATGTGGACAAATAATCATCTTTGTGACAATTGGCGGTATTATACTAGTTAATTTTTTTAAAAAGATGCGTATAATTTATGAAAAAATATAGCATTCTGCTACAAATACTTTGTATTTCATGAACAATTAATTCCTAATGCAGGAAAAATGTATTGCTTTTGGTGAAAAAGTAATTGCTGTTGGGGAAAGATTATTTATTTTGGGGAAAGATTATTTATTTTGGCAAAAAGGTTATTTCCCTGGTGAAGAGTTATTGCATTTGGTGGAGAAAAAAAATTGAATTTGGTGAACAGCTGTTTTGTGAAAATGTTATTGCATTTTTGAAAAATAGAGAGGTTGTTAAAAGCATGTAATGAATACGGATGCTAAATTAGACTTGTTGAATTTGGTGACAAAAATGCAGAGTAAACATTTTGTTCTATACACGTGTAGTCGATTTGTGGACACGTTTAGAATTGGGGTACTGTTGTAAAAGCTTATTCAAAAGAAAATCAAAGAGGTTTAATGCATGTATTGAATATGACATGGATGTTCAGATTTTAAATATTCGCAAACCAACTTCAAAAATGTGACAAGAAAGTGTTTGTCATTTTGCAAGTATAGGTCCTATGTCATTTTACAAGTTTATGTCTTTAAGATATTCATTTTGCAAGATTTGTCTTTTAAGACAAGTATCTTTTTGGAAACCACCCAAATCTTGTAATCCTATTTGAGAAAGAACTCCAGGTTTTGAAATGATCATTCCGGTGGCCAGGTGATTTAGCATACAATTGACCATAACTGGCATCCTAAATCAATATAGCAATCCACAAGTTCACACGTTCATCAAGATGTGATCAAAAAACGTTATTGTAATTTGTGAACGATTGTTTTAAAAAGATTCCTTTTTTATTAAGTCTTTATTTTAATGATAACTACGTATAGTTACCCAATCAAATTAATATTTACAAAATATATGTAATAATAATTTTAATAACAAGTATGTATTTACACATGTGACAACTGACAAGCGATTAAAAACAAACACTGACAATATTTAAGATTAATATATATATATATATCTAATATCTCATAATATTAGGCCCTACAGTGAAATCAGTAAACACCAAGAAATGAGTGAAATCAGCCTACGACAAAGACGGAGTTCTTTCTCAAATAGGAATACAAGATTTGGGTGGTTTCCAAAGAGATACTTGTTTTAAAAGACATAATACTTGCCAAATGAATATCTTAAAGACATAAACTAGCAAAATGACATAGTGCCTATACAGGGTGAGTCAAAAAGAAGTTGTACGGGAATGAATATTTGATTAAAAATAGACCAAACAAATTTGGCAAACCAACGAGGCACGTATTCAAAGAGCTACTTATTCCGCTCATATGACAAAAGGAATCATTGAAATCGATCAATTATATCAGGAGCTATGCCTGTTTTAATAAAAGAACCCCTTTTTTAGCTGTCCATGGAACACTCAATTCTCTTGAAATCTTTCCACTCTAAGTGTGCAGCAAAATGGTTGCTGACGTTTGTCCTCTAAGGTGTCTTAATTGTTTTAAGTGCGCCTTTAATGTTTAATCATATTCTTATTGTTGTCACTGATTTTTCATTTCATGCACACCATTCCCATCTGTGTTTGAAACTCTCGGGCTTTAATCTCATTTGAATATGAATGCCCGTGTGTACATTTTGCTGCCCACTTAGAGTGGACAGATTTCAAGAAGATTAAGCGTTCCGTGGACAGCTATTAAAAATGGTCTCTTTTATTAAAACAGGCATAGCTCCTGATATAATAGATCGATTTCAATGATTCTTTTTGTCATATAAGCGGAATAAGTTGCTCTTTGAAAACGTGCCTCATTGGTTTGTCAAATATGTTTGGTACATTTTTAAACAAATATTCATTCTCGTACAACTTCTTTTTGACTCACCCTCTACTTGCAAAATGACATGTTCTTGAACATATCTTAAAGGGAAGCGGTCATGGTGAGGATTCTAATGAAAATTGAACAGCGCGGCGACTATTTGAATCTAAACAAGTTGGACATTGGCGCAGTCTGTAATTGTTCTACGTATATGTTTACATATGGAACGCCGTTTGTAAACATTTGAACAATCATAATTTGTGTGTGTATATGTAACATTTGTGTGTACAAACAGCGTACCATGGTACGCCGTTTGTAAATATTTGAACGTTCAAAGATTTACAAACGGCGTACCATGGTACGCCGTTTGTAAATCTTTGAACAATCAACTTTTGTGTGCACTCATCTTTCGTAATGTGTACCAACTTTTGTGTGTGCGGGGGCGAGTGTATTCTCATGTGTACGTATGCTTAATATTATGGTACGCCGTTTGTAAATCTTTGAACAATGATTGTTCAAAGATTTACAAACGGCGTACCATGGTACGCCGTTTGTAAATCTTTGAACAATCATAATTTGTGTGTGCACAACCAATAATATAAACACAAATGTTACATATACACACACAAATTATGATTGTTCACCAATAATATACACACAAATGTTACATATACACACACAAGTTATGATTGTTCAAATGTTTACAAACGGCGTTCCATACTTACATGCAAGCGGTATTGTGTGCGACTCTACCACAATCTCTTAACCCAACGTGAACGACGCGCTCAATCAACCATCCTTCATTTGATTGAACGCATTTTCTATCGTGTGATATAAGTGATGTATTAGTTATTAACTAAGGTTTAGCTGGACCAACAATCGCCGTCAGCGGTTCTTTTCCTCACCATGACCGCTTTCCTTTAAAAGGTTTTCTTTTACTTTGCACTGATCAAATATATAAACAAAAGGAAACAATAATTGGAAATAAAAAAATATCAAAATTGGGAATATATTTAATTTTTAAAATAGTAATAAATGAATCATCAGTTATTCTGGCAACAGGTTTCAAACACACACCTTTGTACCAAGAATATTACGCAGTGTGGTTGCTGCCAACAGTCTGGTAGATCCCTTGTAATTCTCTACGTTAATAATCGACATTATAGGATCAAAAACTCGGAAATAGACCACTGCGTCCACTGTAACTGTCACACTGTCTTTGGAGAGAATCTGAAATATTAGACAAAAATACAAAAAGAAATTGTTTGTGTCTGACGAAGTACGGCAAATGTTGTTCCGTTTTACCTCAAAGGTAGGCATATTCAGTGATGTGTTGGCATAGTTGGAGGTTGTTCTCTCAATTTTGATTACAACTGGGATTTGTACATTTGTTACAATGTGTGAATATAAGGATCCAGAAAAATCAGCCCTCTTTGTCTAACAAATCGTCCATTCAAATATTCTTATAGGGCTATGCAATAATTTCACACTTATAACTATGGGTCCATAACACAACACAAATACATGTTGTATAAGTAAATATGTTTCACTTTAATACTGCGAATTATTTTACGCAGATATTATACAGCTTTAAAAAGGTAATTGACACTTTTGGGACACGCTGTATTACTTCATTACTTCGCAATTATTACAACACTCACTTTATATGAAGGTTGTATAGAAAAGTGTTGAGACTCAAATGATACGCGTAATCACTGAGGTTTTCCATAACATGATAACTGGACGAGATGGATATGGGGGTGGAGAAGAGAAAACAATTTATGGCCATTGCTTTTCCCCAACTGAAAGTTAACTGTTTTAATGTTTCAAAACTCATTGAGATTAAATTGTGTCAGTGTTGACGATAAGTTCAATTTCATACCTCTTGTGGTGGTACATCAAATGATATGGTCCTCTGATCAACAACTCTGATGTCATCCAGACATGGTAAGATGAAGAAGAGACCTGGTCCTTTGGGACCCCCTGGTAGCACTCTGCCAATACGTAATATTATAGCACGTTCATATTCTTGCACAATCTGTCGTCAGAAGGAACAGAAACAAAACTTCATATTTATTGCATATCATGAAAGACCCTAATTTACATTAACGTTTATTTTACTCATTAGTATCGGATAAATCCACCAATTTAGCACACAAAATGTTGAGATTCAGTGAGCAAATCATATTGGCATAGCGTATCTTAGGTTTTCAAAAACTAACAACAAAATTGGGGGGGGGGGGGGGGGCAGGCCTGTGATCGGTGATCGGGGGGGGGGGGGGCACAATAACCAACTATTATTTGTGTATGTATAGATGAGGTGACATTTGTTGACATTTAGGACGCCCTCTGTTGGTTTGAGACAAAACACACCGGGCAAGAGTTCCTATAGTTTACATAGGCCAGATCAGGTTTTCTAACTAGATTGTGGTGTCACAGCAAATTGTTATCAAAACTGTCTTTAAACGTGCTTAGGAATGCTATAAGCTATCGCATTTCACACAAAAAACTAAAACTAAATGAGTTTTACAATTCATTAGAAAGAAATTTCATGTTGTCTTCATTATATTCTGCCTGGAGGGAAACAACAGAGGGTGTCCCATTTGTAAATACATGACATCATAGGTCACCTCATCTATACATCATAGAATTTGTCATTTAATTTAGGAGCATCAGGGGGGTAGGGTTAGAGCAGATTAAGAATAATGAACCTTATAGCGAGTGTGACCCATCAGAGGAGCCTTTTGGCAGGGGGCAATGCACCCCTTCCCCCTCTAGTTAGGCCAAGCCGCCAAGTAACAAAAATAATGTGTTTCTCGTCCGGACTTTTTTAAAATTCGGTGAGGGAGGCCCTTATTATTTAATTTGTCACACATTTGTAATTAATTTCTGTGCTAAATTCCCATTGTCATGATTGTTGAAGCTTTGTCGTCAATCATAAAAACGTTTGTCTTGCTTCACATGTGACTACAGAAAATGCACACAACGCAAAATATATTTTAAAATGAATTAAATCACTGTCACTGATTACATCGAGTGTATTTACCAGTATTTACCTTTATCGTGGCACAGAGTGAAAACGGGAACGTAATAATGATAAGAAACCATGACAATGCTGTCAAAAAGTATACACAGAATCCACCGGTGTCCTCGTTATTCGCTTCTGTGGGATTATATCCAGATCGTCCAGCTAGAATAAAGTAAATTTAAAAGTTCAGATTTAGTGAAGACAAACTGTTTTTATATAAATACTATTGATGAGGGTTTTCAAATGTTAATGATAAATCATCTGAAAAGTCGGACATCTTGTATTGTATTGAAAATGATTTCATGAAAACCTGGGCCGAAAATTCTTTTTTGAAAGAAGATGCTCATAAAATTGTATGATTTTGAAATTGATACATTGCTACCCCTTCATTTCTTGACTACAGTCATCACAATAAGTAACTGACCAGGTAATAAATGTGCTGATAACTTTTAAAGTATAACTCCTACATAAACATATTAAATTATATATAAACATATTGAGAAATTTCTCTTCTTGAATTTGAGATATTACACGCTAAGAATGGCTGATTATTAAGGAAGTTACAATCCCAAATGTACTGGTAAGTCTGATTTTCATTTTCACATTTTCATTTTCAACACGGGGACTCAGACCGGCAAATTATTGATTACTGGTAGTGCTAGTGCCAATTCACCCGTCGATGGCCTGGTTGTTGGATAGTCGGCCGATGGCATTGTTACGGTTGATCAATAACAATACGGCACACACGCTTTACCTGTTGTACTCTCCCCGTGTTGAAAAGAAAATGTTAAAATGAAAATCAGACTTGTCCTAACGTTTGAGATCGTAACTTCCTCATTAATCAACCATTCTTAGCGTGTAATAGGCCTATCTCAAATTCAAGACGAGAAATTTCTCAACAACTTTATAATTAAATATGTTTATGTATAAGGAGTTATACTTTTAGAGTTATCAGCATGTTTATTACCTGGTCAGTTACTTGTTGTGATGACTGTATAGTGTATACCGATTTGCCAGTACCTGCATCAACGGTTAATCATGCTCTTTATCCCAATGTTAACCACATATCCATGTCACGTTGTTCATTTGAAACAAGGCATTGCTGACAATGAAGTTAACCGTCACACAGTTTGAACAAGGTATAGATTATTATACCAAAAGTAGTTTTCAGAATAAAGACACTGCTTATAAATAAATAATGGAGCTGGCCAATTGGTTTCAATTCGAACGAAGAGAAATTAGCAATCTCTAAATAATTCTCACCCGGTTCGTCCATAGCTTCCCATGCCACACCTGCAGCAGGCATAATCCAAATGGGGATGAAATGTATTCATTAATTAGTAAACGACTGAAACTCGGATAGATCGATAATATAATATTAGCGCTGTGTAGTGTTTAAATAGTTCCGTGACAACCAGCATGTTTTATTTAATATTGACCTCTACACAACAACGAGAATGTTTTGTTATTGAGCTCTTACCCGGCTCTTACCAGCCCTGTCGCACAAAATGCATATACATAGGGTAATTTGGGGTAAGTGTGACAGTTAAGCCTGATATGAGCTTCAAAAAAAGGGATTTCAAGAAAGCATTCCTTTTTGATAAAAGGAACAGATATTAAGGGATCTTTTCACAATATTTGCGATCAAACACTGACAGACATATTATTTAATTCATGTTATTGTTAAAAAGACCCAATAATTGGACTCCACTCATTTACATATACTAATTTACATAATCATCATTTTTTTTATCAGACTTAAAAACACTTTCTTGATAAGAAATAAATATTATCAAAGGTACTCACTTCGTCGAAACTGGCACTTTTTGTCCCATCTATATTCAAACTTTTTTATTCAATATTTATGTATTTTCCATCATATCGACAAAGACAAAATACAATGAAAATATAATAATTCATATGGAGGAAGAACAGCTAAAAGAACATGCCTGACGTGTTTTGTTTTTTTAATATTTGAAACCAGTACTTACATTATTTTAGTCTATTTAAAAAAGTATGAAAAATACAATATGTATACAATAATTATACACCCTAAACGCAAGATATAAACACGAAACACTATTTCCAGGGAATGTTTAAGTTATGTCTAGGCGGCGAAGACGTACTTATGAAGATAGCTGCAAGTAGATGATTTTCCTTTTAAAATTCCTTGTATCATCAGCATGAATTTCTCTGTGGTTCGTTAAAATACCAACGGTATTTCGTTCTATTGTTAAAAGCATCGGAAAAAGATCGGTGATTAACTAGAAACCTCTCTACTTATCTGGCGTTAACAATAGAACTATTGTAGTACTCTGGATGACTCAATTAGTGAAGCAGACACATCAAAGCGCGAGGAAGGTTGTGTTATATTCTTTAAGAAATACTATTTATAAGCTTTTTAAATCCGATCATAAAATGTTTACGTTCACCGCCGATCAATGTATCTGGTCGTCTAGAAATATGAATTAAGCTACCGCTCCATCACTCTATTCATCTATTGTTTGGCGCAGTATTGCCAAGATATGGTGAAAGTAGCCCATTTCCCCCTTCATTCCATTGAAATCAATGCTGAAAACATTTTGGCGATAGGTCACGTAACATATTTGTACAATGGATGGGTGATGACGGAGGGGGCGTAATATATTGACCATCGTGTTTGGAAGTATTATACAATATAATACCTATGTTTATACAATATATAATCCAAGTCATTAGTTTAGAGAGGATATTGTTTCCGACTTTTGTCCTTTCGATTTTAGCCTCCGATTTAAGAGATATTTGTATTTTGAACCCTGTGTAATGTTTTTCTTCAAAACGTTTATGTATAGCCTTCATTAGCTCAAACGTCAAAGCGCCGGCTTCACAATCATGAGGTCAGTGGTTCGAATCCTGCGGATGGGGATGGTTTTCTTTTCTGTTTTGTTATTACACTGTTTGTTTTTATAAATTGACAGGATTGCTTATCGTTCGCTATATTTATTGAATGTTGAATGATTTTTTCTTCTTTTGCAATTTCACTGCGATAAAGAATGTCCTGTAAATATAATTGTGTTTACTACTCCTAGGCTTACATTGAATGGCCCCTAGCTAGTCTATGAACATGATCTGCAAAGGCCAATTGTTATGTAAATAAGAAGCCAGTCGGCTCATGTCCTTGAATCGATTTTCCTATTTCCTACACCACCGCAACATTATTTCAATAATAATAATACAGGCACATTGATTTGTATTACATAACGGCTGGCATTTACTTTACAAGTTTAGCTCAATCGATAATAACACACAACGAGTTTCTATTGTATTGGCCTGTTGCATAGGACTAGGACAGTTCGATGGTATACCGCGGTTCATTCACATTTCATGATGCCATGCACACTAAACAGTCAGTGGAAAATTAAAATGAAATCGTAAATAATTCCACATTCCAAAATAAACTATAATTGAACAATAATGAATAATTATACGAAATGATAAACAATATCGAAAACTAATTTAAAAAAAATGTATATAAACGATTAAAATAAAATTTCAAGACGTGATAGGATTCGAACCCACGACCTCCGGTTTACTAGTCCAATGCTCTACCGCTGAGCCAACTATGCGCTATGTGAACGCAATAACAAACAAAAGTAATATGGTTCAACATACCACTCTTCTCTAAATTAAATGTTTAAAATGCTTTATATTTCTTAATCTTTGTAGTTTTAAGATAGTTTCTCGCTCAAAAGTTGATTATTTACTGTTAAAGAAAGTAATTCTGATTTAAATGTAACGAATAACACTACTTTTTAGTCATGTGATTTTTGTCCAGGACAAACACTCGAGATGTACACGCCCCTTTAAGAATCGGTTCACAAAGTACGGGATTTGTTATTCGTTAAATCTAATAAATCATAGACTCATTTTATAGACAACAACACCGTGTTGAAAAACCCGTGTGTATTTAGGGAATAGTTGAATGAGAACTATATTTGGGTATAAAGCGCTGAGGATTTCAGGATAATCGAAATAGCTCAGTTGGTAAAGATTAGGACTCTCAATCAGCAGGCCGTACGTTCGAATCTTTGTGGCGGTTTATATTCCTTGTGCTCTATGCTTAGAGCGGTCGAGTCTGGGTAGAGGTCGGTTAGGGTTTTAAGTATGCCGAAATATAATATTTATTATTGTTCTCTCATTATACGTCCGTTCGGGGTTTTCATTTATATTGACATAATTTTAACGTTATTTATTTATTTTGTATTTACTTTCTTAATTGTTGATGTTTATTTAATTATTTATCAATCAATTAATTATAAATAGGCCTTAATATACTATTTTATTGATATAATTATTAATCTATATATTATTTATTTACATTAATTACTTAATTTCTTCATATTTATTATTTATTTATTATTGATTAGGTCACGTTCAGAGTGTATGCAACATTCTTAAATAGTCTAAAAACGCAGAAAAATGACACTATTTAGGGGAGTAAGATTCATAATGCTACTTGATTACACACATTATGCCTATACCAGAAAACAATAACACGTTGTATGTTTAATGGCTCCCATATTGTTTAGTATTCAATGATAACATTATCCATGCTTGTACCAGGGAGGTGTCATTGACACCTCCCTGCTTACTCTAAAATCATCCACGGCTGAACAATAGTCTTTAAAGGCCACTTCAAGGAGGATTATTCTTATTATTATTGGGGCTTTGGAACACAAAAATTGGTGCTTTGGAACGCAAAATTTCGCGATTTTTGAATTTTCAATGAAAATGGGGTCTTAAGAACTGATGCAGGCTCAAAGGGGGGGGGGGGGGGGGGGTCATAAGAACTAGCAGCAGAGGGTGAAAAAGGGGGTCTTCAGCGCGGCACCTAACTATACCCTTTTCAAATGTCAGTGCCCCCGGACTTGTACTAGAAACCCGATAGGTGTACAATCTGGCAAATGGGTCGCTCTCTACGTCACAACAGGGGTCGGGTGAACACTGGTCAGCTTAATAACACAATCTTCCTCGCGCTTTCATGTGTCTGCTTCACTAATTGGGCCATCAAGAGTACTACAATAGTTCTATTGTTAACGCCAGATAAGTAGAGAGGTTTCTAGTTAATCACCGATCTTTTTCCGATGCTTTTAACAATAGAACGAAATACCGTTGAAAAAGCGCTTTTAAATCGCTAGAAAAACGATTTAAAAGCACTGAGAGTTTGGATATGGACCCTAAACCCCTTTATGCTAAAAACATTCAAAATTTTTCAAATAAAGGTTTAGATCCGCTTAGGAGCTATTTGATATTATAATCCTTAAATACTTTGTTTGAATACTCTTGAGGAGCATTACCCCATAATAATATACGGTTATACCGCAATTTATGTAGCATTTATAAAACTAATGTCTTGATAAAACCAAAGAGCACAATGGTTCTAAAAAGGTATCTAAATTATTCCTAACTATTTCCTTGTTTGATAAAGATGTTCCAAGTCTTTTTAGCGTTGAGTGATAATTTATTTGCTTTGAACCGGTTGCATTACCTCACGGACATGACGGAGCTCAATATTCAAAGTGTCACATAACATTGACATAATCATTACGACGACTATAGATGGTGTGACCGGTGACTTCATGTATTTACAAATGGGACACCCTCTGTTGATTCCCTCCAGGCAGAATATACAGTAAAGTTAATGAAGACAACATGAAATTTCTTTCTAATGAATTGTAAAACTCATTTTTTTGTTTTTTTGTTGTGAAATGTGATAGCTTATAGCATTCCTAAGCAAGTTTAAAGACAGTTTTGATAACAATTTGCTGTGACACCACAATCTAGTTAGAAAACCTGATCTGGCCTATGTAAACTATAGGAACTCTTGCCCGGTGTGTTTTGTCTCAAATCAACAGAGGGCGTCCTAAATGTAAACAACGGTCACCTCATCTATAGAGAAGCGTGTGGTGTCATCCGCAAATAGTATGAAATAATAATAGTTTAGATGTATTTCACATTTCGTTCGTATACAATATAAATAATACCAAATAAACCCATTTTAAGCTTTGTAACAAACATGACATATTTTGTGCTGATGTAAGTGGGACAATGGTACGGTATGGGCAGATTGCTGCAGTGAGATCATGGTACATGTCCCACTTACCCAATCTGTCCCCAAATTACCATACAAACAAAACGCTAATTTATTGATGTCTTCATGAATTGTATGCCCTATGTGATAGCAGGTTATAAAAGGCTAATCACAATGTAGGTTTATGGGTAATGGGCTTGGCTACATTGCTGTCCGTAACGGTTAGTAGCAAGAGTAAACATAAAGCATTCTGACCTAATCATCAAATAAACAAATTAACACACGGCCCTTTATTATGAATAATCATTGTCCAAGATGCTGCTCGGTTAGCCTACATCATGCAGATTGTGCGATGCAAATTATTTATCATAGCATCACTTGAACAGTTTAGTATACATTGTAGTAGAAGATGGCATCACATGATTATTCAAACATTTGTCCTTTTTGTTATCTAGTGAAACAAATCATCCCCATAAACAAATAAATTGATCATGTGGGTAAATTGATATGAGTAAATTATTTCTTCTTATCTCCACACATTATATAAACGATAGTCAATCTTCCACTGACTCCATGATTTGAACCTGGGATCTCTGGATCGCTAGACCAGCGCTCTGCAACTGAGCTCATGGCTATATGGTGGCCAGAATTTCTCAATCTAACAATTAACGACATTTCAAACCCAAACAAACAAACAGGCTTCTGAACCTTATTTTATCGGTTTTGAAACACAATGACGGCAAAAACATCGACACATATTATTTAGAATTTGTTGACCAAATATAAAAATATATCCGTGGTTCAATTTATACACGATTATATGTATCACGTCCATCATCATCTGATATGGTACTCCATTGCAGGGCTGCCCCATTGATAAAAGCGGACTGGCGCCCTCGTTTTGTAAGGATTTTATGTGAAGATGAATCATGCTAATTTATACTACATGTAGTAAGGCCCAGTAAATATGTAGGGGAGAGCGGGGAGTGTACATCCTAGGGGCAGGTTCGCCCATCACGTAATTCTCATCATTGCGGCCACTGGTTGAATTTGACGAACACAATATGTTCCACTGTTTGTTGCGATCTTCCCATGGTAACATGGCTGATCTCCGTATGATGTTTGCCAAATTATCATCAACAAACCAGTTTTACGTCACAAAAGTGGATTTTCTTCAAATTTTGATATTTCTAAAGATATTTGTACAGATTATAATATAAATCCTCATTAGGTAGGTATGGGATAGGTTATGGATTTGATGCAGTTATAAACCCGTCATTGTATGTGGGTCATGCGTGGTTATCGGGCCAATGTACATTGTGCTATGGGGCACATTCGCCTTTCATGCCATGGCCGGGCATGTTCGCCAATAGGAATTTACATGATTAAGATTTTATATAATTTCAAAATTGTTATTCACCTTCTGTAGCCTATTTGTAATTATAAAAATAGCTGGAATGGAGTAGCACTAAAATTAGAAACTAATATGTTTAATGTGGTATTTAATATAATTTTAACTTAATTCTAAACGAGTAGGGACCCACCCATAAATTGTGGACTATCTGAATGTTATTTTGGAAGAAAATCACATTGCATAACAAATGTGTATATCTATTTGATACATGCTACTTTATGAAGCCTAACTATGAGACCATGGCGAACTTGCCCCGGCCTATGGACGAACCTGCCCGGTTCACCATTTTTGACACCTGTCTTTATCCTTTACTCATTCCTTACAGTAAGGCCTAGGGTATTGACATTGTGGTCGTATGTAGCCAAGATATCACACCTTTCATGTAATGTCAATAGGTCCATTCAATCTTTAAAATTGACGTATCTATGCCATTTCAAATGAAAATGGGGCGAACACTCCCCGCTCTCTCTTCTGATGTACACTTGGACCGCATATATTACAATTTCGGTCAAATCAATTGCTTCCAATTGACTGAGGGAAACAGTGATTTGAAATCTTATAATCTGATCATTGACACATACATGGATGCTTTTAGCTGAATCACATATCATACCCAGAAATGATCAGATAAAATCACAGCCTCCCCCTCATTGGAAGATATTCAATTCTGAAATGGTACTGCGGCCCAATCAATCTATATTATATAATGCTATTTAACACGAACGTGACGTCAATGGGATAATTGCGATGGCTAATTGCTAATGAAGCTTCTATGTCTTCGCTATAAACGTGCGATTAAAGTAAATAAAACTAATTTTAGTATCCATTTTGCAAGCTTTATCCGTCTCCAATATTAGTAAGGTAAATATCAAAGAAGATTTTAAGGTCTTCCCACAATGCATTGCGCAAACGTCAGCCAACCAATTTTTTTTTGTCGATGTCTACACTTTTTTGACCCCCCTTTACAAATTGAAAAACTTTTCTGACCCCCCCCCCCTTTAACAGGGTGAAAAATCTGTTTGACCCCCCCCCCCCCCTACTGTCAGATGTAGATAGACATTTTACTCAAGTTCTATGATGCTTACAGTCAGAACTGTGTATAGCTGGCAATCAATTTGCAACATTTTAAATTCACTTGAAACATATCTTTCAAGCCTCCGAATTGTATTTTTCGGTGATTTGTATTTATCATGTTATAGCCTTTTTAAAAACGGTTTCTATCTGGAACGAATACTAGTAATGAAAATAACTTTGCAACTGGATTACTGGAAGACAATGTCGAAAATGAAATCCTCACAGTAACAAGTAGTCAACAATTGAAAAATAAAGTGAAATAAGACAAATGGGTCCGGGAAGTGGGTACAAATAAAAAAGGTCTCATTGAAGATACACGCTAGTATTAAATGAACTCCCAGAAATGGGAGTTGCTTATCCTACCCCCGGGATCCTAAATAGTATTTTATGATGTACATGTATATTATTATCTGTATGTTTACTGACCGCACCTACATGTAGTATCCCCGCCCCGTTGGAATCACAGTTCACACACTATACTATCGCCATGTACATAATGTATTATGGTATTATATAGCCTATACCATCGCAGCGGTTATAGGGACAGTTTAGCCCACTATACGAGGTGTATTATAGTCCATCCAACCAGTGACAGTTAATGATCCAACCCGTTAGAATAAATCACTAAGAAATTATCATAATTACTAAAAATGAAAGCTTACCTTTATCAGCCATAGCCTAAAAAGATCGGGGCAAGATCGGTAGGTAATGTCCGATGAAGAGTTATAATATTTTTTTCCGAAAGAAGAAATTACTGACGTGAAAAGCAAGAGAGAACCGAACGTAGTGGCCAATTCATTGACGTACTCTGATCGAGTTATGTAATGTGTGAGGTTATGAATGAGTTAATATTTGTACAAGGCCTAACTCAATACGATAACGTCGTATTATTCATCAGTGCTTATCAAGATGTCAATTGTAGACTTGTACAGTACGTGTTTATACATTGTAGTAGACTTGATCCAAACATAATAGGCCTACGCCCTACATTTAAAAGCCTGTCTTCAGTAGACAGCTAAAGTTTGGTTTATAATTCTGCACGGAATTAGCCTAGCACGAAAACTGTGATAAACTGTGTTAAAGGATTAGACAGCTTTCCCAGCAAACACAGAACGTTTCCGCAACGTTGCACCTAGGTTGCAGTTAGGTTGCGTCATTTAAAAAGTTTTAACAACGTTTTTATAACGTTACGGTTTGGTTGTGATTTGGTTGTTTTAAGTTGGTCCGTTGAAACGTGAGCAAAACGTTCTCTGAACGTTGCAGTTTAGTTCTAGTTTGGTTGCACTTAGGTTGTGGTTAGGTTGTCATTATAAACGTTCTTACAACGTTATTATGACGTTGCGGTTTGTTTGTTTTAGGTTGGTTCTTGGAAACGTGATTAAAACGTTCTCTGAACGTTGCATGTTGATCATCGGAAACGTTCACATAATGTTTTAACAACGTTGTAACACTCAAATAGTTGGTTGTTTTAGTTTAATCCTTTAAACGTGAAAAAGATGTTCCCTGAACGTTGTAGTTTAAGTTCTAGTTTGGTTGCACTAAGGTTCTGGTTAGGTTGTCATTAAAAACGTTCTTACAACGTTATTATAACGTTTCGGGTTGTTTGTTTTAAGTACCAAATCACACCCAAACCGCAACGTTATAATAACGTTGTACAAACGTTTTAATGACAACCTAACCACAACCTAAGTGAAACCAAACTAGAACTTAACTGCAACGTTCAGAGAACGTTTTGCTCACGTTTCCATGGACCAACCTAAAACAACCAAATCACACCCAAACCGCAACGTTATAATAACGTTGTAGAAACGTTTTAATGACAACCTAACCACAACCTAAGTGCAACCAAACTAGAACTTAACTGCAACGTTCAGAGAACGTTTTGCTCACGTTTCCATGGACCAACCTAAAACAACCAAATCACACCCAAACCGCAACGTTATAATAACGTTGTAGAAACGTTTTAATGACAACCTAACCACAACCTACATGTAAGTGCAACCAAACTAGAACTTAACTGCAACGTTCAGAGAACGTTTTGCTCACGTTTCCATGGACCAACCTAAAACAACCAAATCACACCCAAACCGCAACGTTATAATAACGTTGTAAAAATTGTAGAAACGTTTTAATGACAACCTAACCACAACCTAAGTGCAACCAAACTAGAACTTAACTGCAACGCTCAGAAAACGTTTTGCTCACGTTTCCCTGGACCAACGTAAAACAACCAAATCACACCCAAACCGCAACGTTATAATAACGTTGTAGAAACGTTTTAATGACAACCTAACCACAACCTAAGTGCAACCAAACTAGAACTTAACTGCAACGTTCAGAGAACGTTTTGCTCACGTTTCCATGGACCAACCTAAAACAACCAAACTACACCCAAACCGCAACGTTATAATAACGTTGTGTAGAAACGTTTTAATGACAACCTAACCACAACCTAAGTGCAACCAAATTAGAACTTAACTGCAACGTTCAGAAAACGTTTTGCTCAGTGTTTCCCTGGACCAACGTAAAACAACCAAATCACACCCAAACCGCAACGTTATAATAACGTTGTAGAAACGTTTTAATGACAGCCTAGAACTTACCTGCAGCTTTCAGAGAACGTTTTTCCAACGTTTCCATGGACTAATTAAATAATGAAATACATTTTATTTGAAAAGGTTTATTACGAATCAATTTTTAATACAAAACAATTTGGCATTACAAATTTGATTTGTACTAATCTAGGCGTATACATGTACAAATGAAATTGATTATAAATCAATTTATTTCTTTTTATTTCTTTATTTCTTTATTTAATTTTTGTTTAGTTAGGCCTATTAATTTTATTATCAGACGATTTTCACTTTCGCGCGCTTAATTTTTCGCCGTAAACATGTAAACATGTAACTGTTTTACATCATTTTTTTAATCACTCACATCTGGCTTCATCACGACGTTCATATAACGTTTACACAACCAAATTATGTTACCTGGGCTGCAATCGCTAATTTGCATATTTTACCTGGCCTTACATGAGTCGAGTAAATTGTGGAAATAGCTCATTAGCATAATTTCAATGGTACAAAAATTAGCACCGGTGCTCGTTTGTAACCTTTAAATTATGGTAATGAGCTAATTTGCACCTTTTATTTATTTAAAACTATTTAAAAAAAAATTTAAGTCGATACATACATTTAACAGCTTTTAACACCATAGAAAGTATTTTGATATGTATACGTAAGTTCTCATATGTATGGCTAAAGGCAAGTCATTGTTCACTAATGCCATGTACATGTACATTGTGCAAGAACATACACATGAAAAGGTCAATGCCCCTGCAGCCCGCCCCCCCCCCCCTCCCTCTATAATACCACTACCATTCCATGGTTGCCATGGTGTAACTAACCGAATTTGATGAAAGTTTTTTAAACGTTGTGAAAACGTTCATGACTAACGTTCATACAACGTAAAAATGTGTCGACAAATAAACGTTCTTCTAACGTTGGATCGCAACGTTCCATGAACGTTGTCACGACGTTCCGATAACGTAATAAAGACAGTATAAAAACGTCATTTGGAAGTAATGATATAACTAACAGAATTTCAAGAAAGTTTTTTAAACGTTTGGGACGTTGTGATAACGTTGTGAAAACGTTCATGACTAACGTTCATACAACGTAAAAATGTGTCGACAAATAAACGTTCTCCTAACGTTGGATCGCAACGTTCCAAGAACGAAAGTGAAACATTGTCACGACGTTCCAACAACGTAATATGGTTAGCTGGGTTATTGGTAATAGAGTCTTAATACCAGTCTAACTCATGAATGAATTTATACACCAAGGATACAGGCTAAAGTTTTATATTTGTTTTAGGGGTCGGCTTCGTCACATGACCAGTGTCACCTGATAGTCTCAGGTGCAGGGGCGGACTGGCCACTGTGGCGTTGTGGCGACCGCCACATGGGCCGCTTGGTTTTGGGCCTCTCAGGGCCGGTTACTCATATTTTGTGGCCGTGCGAAAACGTGTGACTGTGCGAAATTTTGTGACCGTGCGAAATTTTGTGACCGTGCGAAAATTTCTGACTGTGCGAAATTTTGTGACCGTGGGAAAATGTTGTGACCGTGCGAAATTTTGTGACCGTGCGAATTTTTTTGACCCTACCCCCCCCCCCCCCCCACTTACGTGAAATTCACGAGGTGACTGACTGGGAAAAAAATTGGGGCAACCTTTTACGAACATTTACTACCGGGACGACATACTCCTGCCTGACATGGTCAAAAAGGGCCGCTTTAATAATTTTGCCACGGCCGCTTTCAGGTCCCAGTCCGCCCCTGCTCAGGTGTCACCAGTGTCTAGTGATTTCCCCCTGATTTCCATGACAATGCAAGGCATCTGCTGCAAGTAATACAGACGACGTTACATCAATTCAGGCAGGCTCTTACAGACCCTTTAATCTTTTGAAACACTTTTGCACGTTTTAGTTGGGATTTATCTTAAAGGGGCACTCGTGTCGGTTGACATTGGCACTGTCGGCAATATTGCATGTCTTCCCAAAATGCAATATTATTTGGTACAAGCTTGTTTAGAGCCAAAATGTACCTCAATCGTACAAAAATTAGGTGTAAAGTCGAATTTGTTTGCGCGCTACGCGTGCATTTCTTGACTCGCACAAATCTTGTCGGTTCATTTACATTTCTCGCCCCCCCCAATATAAACAACCCGGGGAATAACCTAGCTACGCCACTGACTTCAACCCTTCCTATGAAATATTACGTTTCAGGGTTCTATTATACCTTATTCAAACTATTTTTTCTTCTTTAAAGAAAAGCATTTGATACTGTCAACCATAACATACTAATTGATAAATTAAAAAGGTATGGTGTTGATGGTATTGAGATTTTATGGTTTAAATCTTATCTCAGTAATAGATCACAGGCTGTAAATGTAAATTCTAATCTTTCAGAGTTTTAGCGTATAAATATTGGTGTTCCACAAGGCTCAATATTAGGACCTCTGTTATTTATTTTATTTGTAAATTGTTTACCAAATGCTGTAAATTGTATAACTGAAATGTATGCTGATGACACCACTTTACTATTTAGATCAAAATGTCCTGATGAACTTTCAACTGCTTTGACATCAAACCTAGATCTAGTTGCTAATTGGTTGAAAGCAAACAAACTTACATTTATATCAATAAAGTTATGCTATTTGGTACCAGACACATGTTAGATAGATTTAACGATATTTCACTTACCTATAACGATGCTATGATTGAAATGGTTAGAATTTAACTTATCTCGGTGTCAAATTTGATAGTACCATGCATGCCATGTCTTGGTTATCACATATAGATTACTTAGCAAAAAATGTTTCCAGGAGAATTGGTGTTATTCGTCGTGTAAAGCATTTTCTTCCACATCCAACTCTTGTGATGTTATCCAATGCTCTTGTGATTCCTCATTTTGATTATGCCAGCCCAGTACGGTCCAACTGTTCAAATTCATATCAAGAAAAACTTCAAGTCTTACACAACCGTTTAGCCAGAACAATATTATCTGCTGTTATCAGAACACCAATAAATGATATATATGATGAACTTACTTCATTGGGCAAAACTAAGTGATAGATGAAAAATTCAAATACTTATTATTTTATTCAAATGTTTAGAAGATATAAGTCCAACCTATTTATCATCCAATTTTGAATTTGTACAAAACTTTCACAACCATACTACCAGGAATCATTCAAGTAATATTTTAATTATTCCTAAGATCAACTCAAATTCTGGTATGCACACATTTTTTTACAGATCTAGTCATCTGTGGAACAATTTATCACCATCTATTCGTATTGATTTAGAAAATATGTCACTCGGTCAATTCAAATCCTATATTTCCACTGTATCATAATTGAATAATTTGTATTATAATTTGTTTTATATTATTTAAACACTGTTATTTGTTATTTTGATGTATTTATGTATGTATCGAAATGAGGGCCTGCTTGGAAAGCAGTGCAAGTCACTGAAGCATATTACCCTCAATAAAGAAAGCATTAATAAAATAATGAAGAAAAAAAAATGAAGAAACAATTTCATTTTTATCGCCCGTCTCTCCGTGCCCCTTAAAGGGGCATTAAGAGATGTGGTGGAGGCAGCGCCCTCAATTACAAAAATGTTTGATAAAAACTGGGATTTGTATATTTACAATTGTATTACATGTATGAACTTATACCTATAAGGATTAAGAAAAATCAGCCCTCTTTGTACAACAAAACCTTGATTCAAAAATGCTGGTAGAGCCGCAACCAGCATTTTACATGGTTAGGGGTGGTATTCCAACATATTTAAAACATTGTTTTGTTTTAAGTTTTGCCAGGTTTTTTTAGTAGAAACAACAGTAATGGCAATTTTTAATGTTCATCTTGAATTCTGAAGTAAATTAATTAAAATTAAAAAAATTAAACATGACATTGTGTCCCTTTAAGTTATGCATTATCTATACTATTTGGGGTGGAAGTCAAACGACCTGCACTGCTACTCGGCTACGCATGCTGGACTAAACAATCTTCTTTGACCATTTCCATAGGTTAGCAAATAATCTTGAGCAATACCAGTGTGAAACGAGTCATAGACATACACGGAATGAATTGGGCTCAAGGGGAACTGTGGCTCTTACTACTACACTGGTATAGTATGAACCACAGTCCCCTGGACGGTCATTCCGTGTACGTCTACACTGTAAACATGGTGTCTTGGGAGAAGACACATTGTAACACGCGTCTCATGTAGCAGGTGTGGAGAGACGCGTAATTTTAGAGACATGTGTTGTATTAAGACACTTTATATCCAAGACGTGTCTTGTGCAGCAGGTTTTGAGATGCGTAATTTTATGCGTCTTGTGAAGCTAGTTTTGAGACACGTAATTAAGGAAACATATTTTGGTTAAGTCACATCTTTTCCCAAGATGCCACTTGTATGAAGTCATATTTATCTACACAGTGCACTTATCTACACAGTGCATTTATCTACACAGTGCATTTATCTACACAGTGCATTTATATACACAGTGCATTTATCTACACAGTGCATTTATCTACACAGTGCATTTATCTACACAGTGCATTTATCTACACAGTGCATTTATCTACACAGTGCATTTATCTACACAGTGCATTTATCTACAGTACATTTATCTACAGTGCATTTATCTACACAGTGCATTTATCTACACAGTGCATCTATCTACACAGTGCATCTATCTACACAGTGCATTCATCTACACAGTGCATTTATCTACACAGTGCATTTATCTACACAGTGCATTTATCTACACAGTGCATTTCACACAGATAATTAAAAGCACCCACATAACAGAGATAAAAGTATGCTAAATTATGCTAGGCATGATTTTTTGTCCTCCCACCCCCTTCACCTTTTTTAAGCCTTTTTAATAACACATTAGCTAGTTAAGATTACATGTACGGTATATGGCAGTGATGGAGTACTCCCTCCGGACAAGAGGTACTCCCTCCGGACTGGAGTACTCCCTCCAGACTAAGTACTCCCTCCGGACTCGAGTACTCCCTCCAGACTCGAGTACTCCCTCCAGACTCGAGTCCTCTTTTTTAAGGACTCGGATTCAGAGGCGAAGGACTTGGACACCCAGGACTCAGGAATTGCGCCCGAGTCCAGTAAATATTGGCTTATTTTGTACGCAGTAATTAAATATTTTAAATTAGATAATCCTATCTTCAATAGTTTTGAAATAATCATATAACATCATGAATACATCTGAACTGTTAAAACTACGATGTTGATGACAATCAAAATACTTGTAACAAGCCTATGGGAACCTTGTTAAATGATGTTATAATCATTTAAACTCATCTAACATTCTAAGGCTGTTTGAACAATGTTTCTCAATCTATGAACTTTTGAACACTTTTTAAAGCTCTAAATCAATTCCATATTCTTTAGGCCTATAATTCAAAATTGTTTCAACATTTGTCCATGAATGCGAAGGTTAAAAATGTGTTATTACTGTAAGTGGCTATCAATGAAGTGTTGGTGTATCCTTGGTGTAAGATATTTCATGTATTTATAAGTTAGACTAGTATAGTGTCCAGACCTATTACGGATTAAAGCTGTATAATCCTTTAATCCCTCAATAGAGGATTTGGTGTTAGGTTAGTTTCGTGCTGTCTTACACCAAGGATAAACCGAAGTGTTGGCCTATATATAGCAAAATAAATTACATGTTATCAGAACTTTAAAAAAATACATAAGGACTCGGGACTCAGACTCAGGAGGTAATGACTCTGACTTGGGACTCGGGCAGGGGGGGGGGGACTTTAACTCCAACACTGGTATAAAGTTGGATAGATTGAGCCCATATGTATTGGTCAGCTATGAGTTTTAAAAAATATTGGGCGAGACGCAGTCAAGTCCAGCCCAATATTTTAAAACTCATAGCGAGACCAATACACTATCGGGCGTAAATCATCCAATTTTATCATTATTATGTTTTGGATCCAATATTATACCACACTTGGACACCTCAAAACATAATAATGGTATAATATGGATTGGTCGCATGTTGATCCAGCCAGAAAAATGGAATCAATGTAACAATTAAATATAAATACATACATTTCTCTCTTTATTATATTAATTGAACATTCAAATATTGACTACAATTACGACAATAACCCATTTCTTTGTAAAAATATGGACACTCAGTGTCCAGCAACATAATTATGGGCGACAGTAGCACTAAGCTGTGTCCTCTTGATATAATTAATCTAGTTCTACCTATGAGTAAGCTATCACAAATTAATCAGTGCAAAGACTTCTGTTTTATGAGTTATACAGATTGATACCATACTACACATAGACTATCATGTTTCTATTGGCACCAACAGCCTAGCTGGTCTAGTGGTTATGACATTCAACTTGGGACCAGGCTTCTCGTTACATTGCGTTTTCGCGTCTGGGGACGCAATATTTTTGCTAAAAACGCAGTACATTTTAAACTGGACTCTTTATTGCGTCCATCTGGACGCAATAATTGTTAATCGTGTGTCAAGATAATTTTGCATGTGTAAGCTTACAAATAATATTTGAAAGTCATTTATTTACTTATCTTTCTCTTTACAAACAACAAAAGAAATAGAGAAGACAATTTTTGGACATTTCAGCGCTGTAGTCCCGTTTAACCACTCCGTATCCGATTCCGAAGTCACAAATTGTGAATTCGCAAATTACATTTTTGACTTGGACCCCATAATTTCTTCTCGGACCCCATAATTTTGAGAATTGGTAGATTATGGGGTCCAGTGGACCCCATAATATTTTTACCTAACGAGAAGCCTGCTTGGGACCAAAAGGACCTCGGTTCATTTGCATGTAAAACCTTTGCTTTTAATTAATTCTTTTCAAAGTGGAAACACAGTTTGTTATACTGAGAACACAGCTAATTTGCGCTGATAGTTTACTCATATTTTTATCCAATGACACATACATCTCATACATTTTTTACATCTTTTTTAAATTACATTTTTGCAGAAAAGTTAAATGGTTAATTATTCTAAAATTAAATGTCAATGAAATAATCCTTCACTGTAAAAACTTTACAGTAAAAATTAAAGAAAATCATATGTGATGAGTTACTTTTCAAAAAAGGTAAACTTTTGATCCGAGGTAGGTCTTGAACAAAGAAGATTTTAAAGACACGACCACAATGCATTGCGTTTTTGCAAAATGCTCTAATTCTGGTCTCCAATTTGTCTCAGTTCCCATAGATATGCACACAATCACAGCTTCAAAGCACGTTCATCGTTGGAGCTCTTAGGTTCTATACTCTATTTGGCTTCCTTTGGACAGTGACGTAACTTAACAGGCGTAGCTTTTACGCACACATATGTATCTTCCGCCTTTCAACGCTCGTGTGTAATGCCAGCGCCGTGATTAGGCGCACGCGTTATGTACTGCAATTAGTAGAATACGCAGTTACGTCACTGTCTCATATTGGCCAAATAGACTATTGTTTACATATCAATGAATACATTAGTTATCAGTGTTCCTTTTCTTATTTCTAAAACTTAAGAGCTCGACAAATGCATTGTGTGAAAAAAGCTTTAGTTGGCTGGCGTTCTCGCAATGCATTGTGGGAAGACCTTAACATCCTCTTTGGGTCTTGACAGAACAAAGGTGATATTATTCAATCATGTACCTGGACCTTCAGCATTGTTCAATGCAAATTTTCTATAACATATATCATAATAATGGTAAGCAGAAAAAAAGTCATACATTTTTACTCTCAAACGAGACTACTACTATACTCTGTTTGGCCATCTCGAGACAGTGACGTATCTGAACAGGCGCAGCTTTTACGCACGCGTGTGTATCTTCCGCCTTTCAACGCTCGTATTTGTAAGCGCGTTATGTGATGCAATTGGTAGAATACGCGGTTACGTCACTGTCTCGAGATGGCCAAACAGAGTATAGTCCATTAGGATAGTTTACTATTTGTTTATTCTACAATCATTTTCGATGGTACAATAATTTTTTACAAAATAAGAGAAATTTTGTCAAATTACCTGCCTTGAGGGAATTCATCTAAACAGAAAAAAAGATGTGGTTGATTAAATCAGTTTCAGTTTCAGTTTTATTTACCAATAATACATATACAATAATTTTAAGTAAATACATTGGTGGGCTGACCAAAATCAGAGCAGAGCTCGCAAATATATTTGGCCACCCTGAAATTGCAATGGGTGAACATATTTGATGCCTGGTGATACAAATAAAGATATATTACAATACAAGGATCACAGGTAAATTGCTATTATCACCCATTGTTATATTAACTGTTGTCTTAAATGAAGACAAGCACTTTTCACCTTGCATAACATGCTTTCCCAAAAGAGAACAAAATGTGCTCTATATTTGGTGAACATTTGCCCTTATTTGGTGAACATTTGCCCTATTTGGTGAACATTTGCCCTTATTTGGTGAACATTTGCCCTTATTTGGTGAACATTTGCCCTATTTGGTGAACATTTGCCCTTATTTGGTGAACATTTGCCCTTATTTGGAGCTGAATTAAAGATGAGAGGAGCTGACATGTCATAGCAACTAAAGGACATCACGTTTGGTGTGGCATCACATACTGTACACACATTTATCATCAGGTTTTACATCAAAATGTGCTCTATTTTGGTGAATATCTGCCTTTTTGAGCAGCATTAAATCCTTTAGAGCTCACAAGACACAGAAAATCAGGGACATCCAATTTGGTGTTAAATTATTAATAATACTGATCACGTTTTATAAAAAATGTTTATGTAATGCTTGTTTCAAATAGTTATACTTCCTTTTTGTATATATTTGCTAATTTTTCATTAGGGGAAATGTACACGGTGTTTTGCAAAGAAACTTGTCATATACAACATTCCAACATATAAAAAAATTGATTACATACACTAATTTTGTACCAATAACACACAACATTCAAATACAAATAACTTGTATATTAATAACAGTGGCATAAATAGGGTCTTCATAATACAAATTATGGGAATCGATGTCATCACATTGGCTTCCAACTATTACATTACATTTTTAATGAGCTGAAAATATTTAAACCCAACCCATTATATTCCAAATTCTACATGCAAGTTTACATTGTGCTAGACAAAACTTTTACATCAATTAAATGTTGACCTTTATTTGTATGAAAAATCAAAGCAAATTCTTAAATAATTCTGGAATATCAGTAGTACTAGGGTTAACACGATAATCAAAAGATTACACTTGTACACCTAGGACTTGGAGGAAAAACTGTGTTCTACGGGCCTGCTGACTGACCCAGGATTTTGAACAATTATAAAATTGTGGAACTTTTGGAACATTTAAAAAATAAAAATAAAACAAAATTGTTGATGTATGGCAAAGAAAAATAATATGCACAAAAGACCCTACCTGCGAGGTCCATACCCACCAATAGAACCAATTTTTAGCCATACATCAATTAAAGGGGCATTAAGAGATGTGTCGGAGGCTGCGCCCTCAATTATGATGAAAACTGGGAATAGTATATTTTTATAATTGTATTACATGTATGAACTTACACCTATAAGGATTAAGAAAAATCAGCCCTCTTTGTACAAGAAAACGTTGATTCAAAAATGCTCGTACAGCCGGGATGAGCATTTTACGTCCGACAGTATCCCCATGCAGTACGTGTGATACATAACGCGAACCATATTTGCATACAGGGCGTTTTTCAATAAATAGCGATGATATTGTTTTAATCAAGTTTTGCTGTATTTTTGTTAGTAGAAACAACAATAATGGCAATTTTTAATGTTCATCTTGAATTCTGAAGTAAATTTTTAAACATTTAAAATTTTCAACACCACTTAATGTCCCTTTAAATCACAAACCCTCCAACTCCAAACCAAAGTTTGGAGTTGGAGGATCTGTGATAAATGCAACAAAGATAATTAGAGCTTCATTATTTGTCTCAATGATGCCCGCAAACCAGTATGTAATTTGTATATGTACTGTAAAGCTAAGGGTCTATAGAGCGATTGATATCAAGCAGGAACGGGATCAAATGCTCACTGAATTTGTTGCGAGTCCACTGAATTCAAATGAAGGTGCATTACTTACAGCAATAACTGCTCTACCAATGAGCAAGATATTCATAAAATTACCAATATTTAACATTGAAAAGCTAACATAATTCAATAGGTGATATAATCAAATGGTGATGAGCTTTCCAATCATGAATATCATCCTCATAGGTAATATCGCAAAAACACCTCCGTATCTGCTCAATGGATAATCCCTTGAGCCTACTCCACGTCCTAGGCTTATATATCAAGCTTTTGTAATGGCATAAAATCAAAGTGTATTCATTTCAAATGATTTTATGATGTTTATTGAAGCATACGTTATTTATAACCATGATTTTATGATGTTTTTTGAAGCGTACATTATTGGTAGTATGGTAATTCACCTATTAGCTATTAAGGACTCGTTATGCATGCATCCATTACAGATTGCAAAATTAAGAGGTCATACCATAATGCATATCGCATATTGTTGAAACTGAAAGAAAAAGTAATGTAAACAATGGGTGAATTTCGTCTATTAAATTACTGGTATACATAATACGATGCAGTGATTTAGTGATAGGTCATTTCATTCAACACTGCCCAAATGAGTATGAGTAAATCCTTTCAATCAGCAAATAAAGAGCAATTTCTAAAAGTAGGGTAATCAAATTCAAATATTTTCCCATTTAATTCACTTTTTTTAAAAAGTTAAAGGTACGTAAATCAATATCAGAAAATAAATCTGTTTTTTGAAAGAATATGGGTTAGTTGCCATTAATTTGATCACAATTAATGGTCTCTATTTTTTACTAAATCTACCCAATTTGATCACAAGTATTGGCTCTCTATATTTAATCCGTTCAATTTGTTCATTTATTTAAAGCATGTTAATAATATTTTACTAACTACAATTAAAAATGAACAGACCTGTAATTATTATGTTGATATGAATACAAAGTTAAAAATTATGTAAGTATGGCATAGTTAAAGGTTTATTATGTGATCTTTTCCAGGGGATGCCCTCAATCCTCGAAAAAAATTGGAAACAGATTTTCTTACAGATTTACATTTCTGATCATGAATCGTACATACATTTCAAGTTACAGGGCGATACGATTCTTAATTACTTCAAAATCATGGTTTTAGAGTGAAAATAAATTGTCAGGTTAACGGACAGTCAATTTTTTTACTCTAAATTCACTCTAAAACCATGATTTTGAGGTAATTAGGAATCGTATTGCTCTGTAACTTGGAATATATTCATGATTTATGATCAGAAATGTAAATCTGCGTCCTATTTTTGTTCGAGGATTGAGGGCGTCCCCTGGAAAAAATCACATAATATACCTCTAAGTTCCATGCTATAGTTTAATCAGTTCCAAATTGGCGAGAATTGTGAGGCTTGTATTTATTCATGTCGTTGTGCATATCTATTGGATAACCCTAACCCCACTAGACCATACAAAATCATCCAAAATAAAACTATCTCCATGCGCGTGCTGCTGCATTGGCTCGATTACGTCACCTACCGCAGGCATATGTGGCCACGAAGTTTGTGGCCCCATATGCGCTGGGGAGTTAGCTCAGTTGATAGGGGCACAGACTGGGGTGTGAATGGTCCCGGGATCGAATCCCGGGGGGTGCTCGGTGATTTTTCGGGTTAAAAAAATTGTACTTTTTCCCCCTCCCCGATACATGCAAAAACATAGCCGTGGGAGTTAGGGTTAAAGTGTGCATTTAAGCATCATATGCAGGTATCAGCGAGCGGTTGGCAAGTAGTTATTCCATTTGTGCCCACAAATAAATATTAGCCTTATAATGTTTGCCAATTTGGAACTGATTAAACTATAGCTTAATTGTGTGACAAATATCCCATAGAATTTATTAAATTAAATGCATCATTTAGGAATTGCTTTATTTAAATGTGTCAGGACATCCCTGAAAAGATATGAACTTTGGGAGTAAACTGCTTTGGTCTTTAGTGAACTACATATCACACCAGGTGAATATATACAAAAATACACAAAATTTGTAACAACAATTTCTATGAAAAGACACATATTGGTGATATATTTCTGATAAACTAGTTGCCACAATAAGTGAATAGAGGGCATGAAAGATCAAACTTAAAACGTAGCAGTTATGGGGGTTCAAGTATATACACTAACATCTTGGGCAGTACAGGGTAAGAAAGTGCTCCAAGTATTGTGTGCGTACAATTTCCCCTATCTTAAACAAGTTTCTGTTTCAAATTGCTTTGGGCTGCCTTATCGTAATTCAAAAATCTGAACATATTGGCCCTAAATTTATATTTATTAATAATAAACGGGTCTAGTTTTATTTTAAATATGGCACTTTTATAAATAACGCAGTAATTGTTGCTTTAAGTTGTATAGAAGCCTTGTCTGAGAACCTAATGACCTAATCAATCAATCCTAATATAACAAGCACGAGTGCATTACATTTCCAATGAAGTGACACATGCCATGGGTTTTTGTGGATCTTTTCCATATAGAAAATAGCTGCTATTTCTGCGTCAATAAATGTTCACATGATCAACATATAAATGGTATGGTCAGTGTTCTGAGGATTTTCATCTTGGGGGCCTATTTGGGTCCCCATTATACGACCAGAGAGAATTTGAAAGGCTATCTGTACTCTTATTAGGGCAAGTAAAAAGAAATTAATATATGGTCCACGCCCTCTCCGTTATTTGCCACCGCACCAATATTTTTGTTATAGAAAGGTTTAAAAAAAATGACAATCAGGAAAAATCAGAATACCTATTTGCAATTATAAGCTTTTAAACTGCTATACATCCATCTAAATCAGTTGTATGCTGTACCATATTAACTAACACAGTACCTCCAAAATGTCACAGCAGTAATTTTATATATGGCGGCCATCTTGGAAAAACAAACATAAGGGCATCCCTCACCAGTTTTTGAAAGAATCCGGACGATACACTTGTTAATTTTTTACTTTGCCTTATTTTCTTTTACCAAACAACAGGATGAATTTGTCAGCTTTCTGGGCAAATTATGTGCCATACATCCATAGAGAGACCACTGGGTATTAATGTATTCCAGATTAATTTTTCTCACCAATTTATTTTTGTACATTGTTAACCCCCTGGGGTCTACCTGCCTATCTTACAGTGGTTCTGATTGGTTTATTGCAAGATGTACTCATATGAATAGCCAATTCAAATGCAGCTTGTAAAATGTTTCACTCCGATCTTTATCAGGGATACAATTATTCTAACAATGTCTCTCATTGGTGCAATAAATGATGTATCCATCTTTTTAACCAATCGGCCGTTAGTTCTCAGGGGGTTAAAGGGGAAATTTTCATGCTACATTTATTTTTGCTCTTTTCACGCTTGAAGCAGCTACCATGAAAATTATAACACACAAATATATTTCTGTTGGATATAGTTCTATGTGAAAAAGCTACGAATCGCAAATTTTAAAAACATGATAAAAACAGAACGAATACAAATCGGCAGAGTGCGAAAAATTACCACTTTTACAGTATAACAATTCTGTTACTAGGCAACTATTATATATATATAGCCAAGTATCAAAAATGTGGAAATGTTTGTGCTACATTAATTTGTCTGATTTCTCGTACCATAACTAAGTGTGAAAATAAAAACACAAATAACTTTTTTAAGTATAGAACACAACCTGTGAATTTTACTAAAGACAAAAATAACAAAATAAACATTTGACAAGATGGCAAAATTGATGATACAAACATTTCCACTTTCAAGGCACTTGAATATAAATAATATATTTAGTATGCTTGGTCTTAATTAGAAATGATTCAACTTAAATATTCATGAGTTTAAGCCATAGTAGGAGTATGTATTCAATTTTAAAATGGGCTAATTGTATAGTATTACACTTAGTGGTGCATGTTAAAAGGTTATCGGCTAATGTCATTAATTTGACGTCTAGTAATAAAAACAATGCATTTGAAAGCAGACTGTATTTCATAACTCTTTTATTTCTATTTCAATACAGATTTTTAAAAGGAACTGCTCTTCACATTCGGGTATAAGACTAACATTGTTTCAGGTATTGACGTAATAAAGTGATGTTCCCTAACACTTGGGGAAATTTTAAAAAAACATGATTAGCGTCCAGACTTTTTTCAAAAAAAGGGAGGAGGCTCTTATTAAAAAACACACTTTTAAGTGCAAAATCGCTCTTATTAGCTATACATTTTGCTTTGCGAACCTAAATGAGGAGGCCTCATCAACATGGTTCAGAGGGGTTCAGTGGCATAACTAGACTTTTTCATTTGGGAGGGGGGCAAGAAGGGGCAGTGACTTGAAATGGGGGGGCTCTTAATGGGGGGCTCCATTCCACACCCACACCGATTTATTTCATGGGGGGGGGGGGCAAGCGGGGCTCCAGCCCCCTCTGCCCCCCCCCCCCCCCCGCTGGTTACGCCATACGCCACTGGAGGGGT
Organism: Ophiura sarsii; assembly: GCA_035610835.1. Taxonomy (NCBI): domain Eukaryota; kingdom Metazoa; phylum Echinodermata; class Ophiuroidea; order Amphilepidida; family Ophiuridae; genus Ophiura; species Ophiura sarsii. Next base: position 4,453,374 of record CM069441.1, read on the forward strand.
TGGCTACCACAAAATTTGTTTAAAAAAAAAGTTATGACTGAAATAAAAGAAAAGAAAGTTGAAGCAGGCCCAAATATGGAAGAGGGAGAGGACGCGAAACATTAAAAAAAAAAAAAAAAGTTGAAGCGGACCCAAATATGGAAGCGGGAGGGGACGCTAAACATTTTTTCTTCTTAATGTAACATAATGTGATTATTTTAGAGGCTATCCACAACCACCAAATCAACAAAACCTACCAAAAGAATTCTGTTAGGCAAACAAAATTGTTGTGTTGCCCTAAGCGCCAAATATTTCCAGGTTGGGTCGGTCGGTTGGTAGTTTTTTGGGTTGTTTTTTTCATTGCTGAAAAATATTTACTGCCAGACTATGGCTTGTTGTGGTTCATGTCAAAACGAAGTTGGTAAATGTCAATGTTACTAATGCTTCTAGTGTGATAATAGTTTAAAAACAATTAGCAAACCGAATTCATTTCAAACAGAAAATAGTAATTTTTTAGATTTTAGGATCGGTCGCAACTATTTTTTTGCCTTATGTTTAGTTGATCCTTAGAACGTTTCCATTTCGTGTTCACATGCCAACAGATGGCAAAACTAAGTAAACATTTTACTTATTTCAATTGTTACAAAATTACCTGATCCAAACAATGCAGTACAGATCTTACAATATTAAATAACAGTCCTATCATGTTCTTTCACAATTTAAACTCTGGTAAAAAATATGAATACACACTTGTATGTCGTTTTAACAACACAAATTTGATTGATTTAAACGCAATTGCACAAAATAAATGTTTCTTCTTTTTGGTTGTGGTGATTTTAACACACAATTCCAGAACAATATAGATAATTAATAAAAATATTTCTCTTCTCTTCATCCCCGCATATACACCATTTATTGTTTTGTCATTTCCTCTTACTCTGTGTCAAAGAGTGGGCAAAGTCAGAACATAGGAATATTCGACCTGCAAATGGGCTCTACCATACCGATCACTTAGACCTAAACTGTGATAGAAACATGATAACAAGGTATGCATACACTGCAAATTATGAGCGTTTACTTTTGGACAAACTAAAAGTAAACTCAAAAGTAAACGCAATACTAAACACTTATGTGAGCCAAGCAACTAAGCTGTTTTCCACCCAGCCTCTAATCAATAACTGTCCCATTATAGCACAGATTTTTATATCGTAATTTTAATATTGTATATTAGCATGTAATTTGGCCTGCGGGCCACGAGATGCTTTTGATAAAATACCAATAATAATAATAATAATAGATGGTCGAAACATCTGTAATTATATTCACTCACTTGGAGCGTGCTTTGAGGTCAATTGGGTGCAAAATGCAAGAAAGGTTTAGTTTTGCGTTTACTTTTACGTTTAGTTTTGTGTTTAGAATTGCGTTTACTTTTGAGTTTACTTTTAGTTCGTCCAAAAGTAAACGCTCATAATTTGCAGTGATAGAGCTCAATGTGGAAAATTGCATCCATTTACACCCTGCTCCATCAGTTTCGTAAGAAAAGAGGAAATGCCTTCACACATGGAAATAGCATACACGAAGCACACAAAAATAGACGTTTTACTACAAAAATTCCTTCTTTTTTTGGTTTCAGTCAGGGATAAATGAATAATTTGGAATCATATTACATTTATCTTATTCATCATAGTACTGTTAAGTCTAATCCATTCTCACTTTATAACAAACACATTTGTCAATGTAATACAATTTCTGACAAACAACGTGTACATAAAATCTATATAACTATAAATATACCCGATTTACAAACAGAAAGTTACTGGACTTAGTTGTATATACTGATTACTGAGTAGTAAGAGAGTTACTTAATTAAGAGTTGTTAATCCTGATATCGGTCGAATGTGCTATACACAAGCATTTTGTCGTACAAAATTAAAGACGCTATCTGTTGATTTTTATTTAAAAAACAAAACAATTCAAATAAAGCTTCGGAAATTAAAACTTAAATAAATAACAAAATAGCTGAAAACGTTTCATTGTTGGTATGCAAAATATAAAATTTAAAATTGTGCTTAACTTATATTTCAAACATCTCATCCTAATTGAATGCAAAACATCCATCCTCTCATGATAATAAATGAAATGTTGTATCCTGTCAATAGACCATGTCACCTGTTGTTGTTCAACAATGTTAAGTGCCCGGTTCCATTCCATGTACGGGGAACATGCATTGACTGTTCCATTGACTGTTGTTGTTTCAGATGACTGGTTTGGTTTAGTATATGGTTTACAACGGACACCCCCTTTGAATGCGCGCGCATACTGGGAGGCAAGATTTTGTTAGGCAGGCAATTCGTGTGCGCATCGGCAGGCAAGATTTTGTTTACTTGGCTGCTGTGACATTATAGGTGACATCGTCTATACACAGGGCCAACCACGCATCCCGGAGGAACACCATGTTACATAATATCTTGCACATCAAATTAGCATTTTTGTATTTCAGACTTATTTGATTCTGGCAGACAACCCAGCCAAAAGATCAATGGGCAGTGGGAAAATGATTGTAGAGTTCTTCTCTGCCGAGATGGTGTTGAGAGTTTGAAGATAACGCAGCTGCAGAGCTGCCGGGGAGTCGGCCATGATGTCGGCAGCTTCTTTGAGAGCGCGGGATGCATTCTGCTCTCCTTCAGCAGCGATGACCTGTAAAATAATATTTGAGAGAGAGAGAGTGAAAGTTAGTTATAAGTTTAAGAACACAGATTCCTAAAGGTATAATATCAGAGCTGCCAACATTTGCATCCTTCAATCCGGAAGATTCCTTTCTTTTCACCTATCAGGAATATTCTATTCACCAATCAGGAATATTATTTTCACCAATCAGGAATATTATTTTCAACAACCAGGAAGATTCTTTTCACTAATCAGGAATATTCTTTTTATTAATCAGGAAGAATATTTTCACTAATCAGGAAGATTCTTGTCATCAATCAGGGATAATCTTTTCACTAATCAGGAATATTCCTTTCACCAATCAGGAACATTATTTTCACCAATCAGGATTCAAGAATATTATTTTCAACAATCAGGAATAATCTTTTCACTAATCAGGAATATTCTATTCACCAATCAGGAATATTCTTCTCATCAATCAGGAAGATTCTTTTCACCAATCAGGAAGATTCTTTTCACCAATCAGGAAGATTCTTTTCACCAAACCAGGAAGATTCTTTTCACTAATCAGGAATATTCTTTTCATCAATCAGGAAGATTCTTTTCACCAACCAGGAAGATTCTTTTCACCAATCAGGAAGATTCTTTTCACTTATCAGGAAGATTCTTTTCACTAATTAGGAAGATTCTTTTCACCAATCAGAAATACCCTTTTCACCAATCAGGAATTTTTTTTTCACCAACCAGGAACATTCTTTTCACTAATCAGGAATTTTTTTTCACCAATCAGGAACATTCTTTTCACCAATCAGGAATACCCTTTTCACCAATCAGGAATACCCTTTTCACCAATCAGCAATGTTCTTTTCACCAATCAGGAATATTCTTTTCACCAATCAGGAATATTCTTTTCACCAATCAGGAAGATTCTTTTCACCAATCAGGAAGATTCTTTTCACTAATCAGAAATATTCTTTTCACCAATCAGGAATATTCTTTTCACCAACCAGGAAGATTCTTTTCACCAATCAGGAAGATTCTTTTCACTAATCAGGAAGAATTAGATTCTTTTCACTAATCAGGAACATTCTTTTCGCCAATCAGGAATACCCTTTTCACCAATCACGAAGATTCTTTTCACCAATCAGGAAGATTCTTTTCACCAATCAGGAAGATTCTTTTCACTAATCAGAAATATTCTTTTCACCAATCAGGAATATTCTTTTCACCAATCAGGAAGATTCTTTTCACAATCAGGAAGATTCTTTTCACTAATCAGAAATATTCTTTTCACCAACCAGGAATATTCTTTTCACCAACCAGGAAGATTCTTTTCACCAATCTGGAACATTCTTTTCACCAATCAGGAAGATTCTTTTCACCAATCAGGAAGATTCTTTTCACAATCAGGAAGATTCTTTTCACTAATCAGGAAGATTCTTGTCACCAATCAGGAATAATATTTTCACCAATCAGGAAGATTCTTTTCACTAATCGGGAAGATTCTTTTCACTAATTTGGAAGACTCTTTTCACCAATCAGGAAGATTCTTTTCACCAATTAGGAAGATTCTTTATACCTATCAGAGAGGTTTTAAAGATTATATGTAATGGATAAAATGGTTCTCCAAATTGACAAATTTCCCCGAGTTTCCTGCAGGATCAGGGAGTATTGGCAGCTTTGTAATGGGGGCAAATGTCACTCATGATATATTCTCTCAATAAAGCAATTTTAGCAAAATACAGTCATGGACAACATTTTGGAATCTATTTTTGTTGCAACATGTCTTAAAACATACACAAGTTGTCACCCACCAGTAATGCTTGATAAATACAAGATGAAATCAGATGAAACTTTGTCACTGATTGATATAATGTGGCAAAATGCCAGAAAATCACTGCATCTATTTGACTTTCCTGTGAGCTTCCTGTGAGCTCATACTGTGCTATTGCCCTACAAAATCGCAGGAACTTGGATCTTTTGACAACTCCATCCATCACAAATATTAAGGGTGGGGGAGGGGGATTTGAATGAAGCTCTTGAACTTCAGGTGAAATCGTTCTCAGAACTTTCCGTTGGTTCCACCATTATAGCACAAACACAAGTTTGGCCTGATACATTATGTTTTAATATTATCTATATATCACAGTATTTGATTTGTCAAGAGCCAACTCATATACGATCATTCACAACAAACAGCAGTACTTGGGGCACATTTCTAGATGAGACAACAACAACCTAGAAAAGAGTGACTGATTACACAAGAACCTACATGCATAGACCATGTCACCTCTTGTTGATCAACAATGTTTTAGTGCCCAGTTCCATTCCAAGCACGGGGGAACATGCATTGACTGTTGTATTGACTCCTGTTGTCACGTATGATTGGTTTGATTAAGTGTATGGTTTATAATGCACACCCCCCTTCGAATGCCCGCACATACCGGCTGGCAAGCTATTGTTTGGTAGGCAAGGTTTTGTTTGCTTGGCTGCTATAACGTTACGGGTGACATCCTCTATACAGGGTGTATCATAAAATTAGGACTCTCTTTCAGCATGGATTTAATTCTTTTTTTAAAATGATAAGATTAACATCGCGATTACGTGTTATTCCAATACGAATTCAAAATTTAGGATTCACGTGACCATCGTTGTCTGGAAAGAGAGTTATATTTTATTTATACACCCTGTACAAGGAAAATGCAAATGTGGCAATCCAAAGATCTATTGGATTGATAGCATTAAGCAAGAGAAGATATCGGTAGCTTCCCAGAAACCATTTAGGCCGTTCAGTGGCGTAGCACGGGGGGGGGGGGGGGGGGGGGGGGGGGGGGGGGCAGGGGGCATGCCCCCCCTGAGAAAAAAACCCAATTTGGGCCCCCGCCCCCCCTAAAAAAAGGGTGAGAAATAAATGAAATAGGAAAAATTTGAGAAAAAAGACAGATTATTAGCCAAATAGAAGGCAAAATTGTACATGTAGTACATTAACTGTGCGATTTTTTTTAACTGTGCGATTTTTTTTTTTGACTGTTCAATTTTTTTTTTGGACTGTGCAAATTTTTTTGACCTCACCACCCCCCCCCCACCCCCACTTACGTGAAATTCACAAATAAAGTGACTAGAAAAAAAATTGGGGCAACCTTTTACGAACATTTTATAAATCTTGCCCCCCCCTGAAAAAAATCCTAGCTACGCCACTGAGGCCGGTCTCATTACCCTGTCCAATCAAAGGTGCACTCACATTACTTTTGTACATGGTTCCCCTTCCTGGTCCGGAATAAACCCCTTGTTAAGCATGATTCGATAGTAAAACTAAACACACCATTGGCAAGTTCTTGTTTCTCTATTCATTGATGTTATTTTTTTCACTATCAATTCATGAAAAGCTCTAAAAACATAATGCATTGTGGGAAGGTCTGGTTTCGGTCCAGTCCAAAATCCCCTAGCTTTACCACACCTGTGAGAGCACCTGTGTGTGAAACTCACTTTTGAATTGCTCGCTTTGAATTGTAAGGCCCATTATATTAGTATGTTACATGCTCCACACAGCCATGGATCGATTACCAAGACTTCATAAGTATTTCTGTCGATGTGGATACATTCAGCTATCTCACGCTATTAAAATTATGATGACAATAGACGGTAGAATAGTATGGCCAGCAAGAACAGAACCTTCCCACAATGCATTTGCTTTTATGCTTTTAAAATCTGTCAAAAGAAGTATTTTCCTCTATAACATCAATCAATAATGAAAAAAATAACCTTATTGAATAGAGTAAGAGTACAACTAGAAATGGCAATTGGTATATTTTGTTTTACTAATCAATTCATGTTTACCAAGTTTATTTTAACTACGAAGGGAACCATAATATACCAAATTAATTGAAGAGTAATGCGATCGGAAACAATGGTTTTTGGGAAGCTACAGATATCTTCTCTTGCATGAAACCCTCAGGATTATCTCCTTAATTCATGTACATCACATATCTCTAAACGGACATAAATGGTGCGCCATCATCAATAAGATCACAAAGATTCAGTCATACTTCATAGGACAACAATGACAATTTGTGATGCAGCACATCAAGGGGGGATATTGCAGCTGTGTGTTTTTCAAGTTAGAAAATGCTCTGAGAGCACACATAATAAACAGGGTTGTAGTCAGAGCATTTTGAGTGCTGGGCGCAATATTTCGCTATTTGGTTACACAATACTCGCGGCTCAGCGGCTGGAAGGCTTTTTAGGCTGTTTTAATGCACTTTGAGGGTTCCTGCCACATAATTTCTTGTTTTATGAGGCAGTTCAATGATTTTATCTACAAATTGTTAAACAAAAAAATAACCTTTTTTTAGAGTGCCAGGCGGGCCAGCCCAATTCGGGGTGGGCGAGCCCAGTGCCGGGTGGGCCCGCCCGGCGTAGCTACAACCCTGATAATAAACTTAAAATTGACTTCACCTGCAAAGTCCACCCTTTTGAGTGCTGCATCACATTTGTTAACTTACCTTAGCTCTGGCTTCACGTGATGCTTCAGCTTCAGCTGCCATGGCACGTTGCAATTGAATTGGCAGACGAACGTCCTTACTGTAATCAAAACATTAAAACAAATGTCAGCACAATTGAAGAACATATTTTTAATTTCACATCACTTTATAAGCACCATAACACATACAATATCGATACACAATAAAGGATAAACATGCAAATCCCAGATCAGTCCTCCATTTAGGTATACCATCAAAGGTCTGAAGGGTTGCCCCAGAAAGGAAATTAACATGAATTTTTAGCTGTGACCGGTGCCTACTTTGCAGCTTATTTGTTGTGGAAGGTCATAAACGACAAGAGAGAGACCCTCCAGATGTAGATCAATTGCTTGATTTAAGTTCATGTTCCTAAAAAAATATTATTTAAAGAGAAATTATAATCATGAATGTAATACAGAGACTACAATTAAATCATAAGTTCTGTGGTGTTAGGCATCAAAAGCAGAGTGCAACCCCCCCCCCCCCCCATGGATGGTTTGTGACGTTACATGGGTTGCGCTCCCAAAACTGTTTGGGGACCACATGTACCTTGCCATGATTGTGCAATGAGAGAGCTGGGATCAGCGGCACAGCACTTCCGTTGGATTTAGCAACATAAGGGTTAATAATGTTCAAAGTTGAAAAAGAGATTTTAAAGGTCATGGTTTTAGTTTTATAATTATCATGACATATCTGGTTCACGCATTAATCACCTTCATTAAAGGTAGATGACCCGATCACATTTTCGTAACACAGAATTATTTCAAACATACGGAGATTTTCATATCATATGAAAGCTCGTATTTTTCTCATCATCATACTGAAATTTGATGGCCTAAATCGGTATAATTACAGAGAAATCGATGAAATAACGTCGAATTACCGCGAATGGTGGTATACCACCGATATAGTTTGTGTACAACTCAATGGGTACAGTTCACAGCATCTTGTGCGTCTAAAATAAGAACCATTAGAGCTATGCAACTCAAACTTTGGAACACGACATTTTTAAGGATGACCTTTCATGTAGAATAGAAAACTTCAAGTTGAAAATTGGAAATGTGATCGGGTCATCTACCTTTAATGACTACCATAGACAAATTCAAATCCGAAAATATTCGGTCAGTTCTGATGCTTTCCGATTAGCCAAGTGCTTTTGACACCAGTTTGATGACTCATAAGTCATCAACAGAAAAACAATGTGTTTTCACCCCATGTTTTTAATAACCGTGTGTGTATTGCGCTGAGATTGTCTTCTTCACAAACTTGTATTTTGCGGTGTTTCAGTGACAAAAACGGTGAGATAAAAGAGATTTGGGGTAATACCTTCAGCTTGATACATTTCAAAGTCGCCGGTATCTGCGCCATTGTTGGTCAAAATGAAGTCTCGCTACTAGTTTTACTTCTCATGGATGTACGCTTGTATGTAAACTAAGTAAACCACTAAGCGGAAAACCAATGCTATGAATGCGATCAATCACTTCATTACGCTGCGTACACACCTAGTCAATGTGACTTGTTTTTCAGAAGTGTAAATACTTTCAATGGTTTAAGGAAAGCTGTTATGAGAGTAATGCAATATATAACTATTCACTGTGATAGACTGGAAATACCACTCTTGAGGGACAACTACATGGAGCTTTAGTTTTCACTCCCAATGTGAATGACTGACTTACAAATCTGAAGAAAAAATTCTCTGCTGTCGATTGTCAGTTCAGTTTAAAAAGCACTTAATATTTAGGATATGTGATACAATGAAATAACAACAAATCTTACATTTCCACACGTTCCACTTTAACTCCCCATGGGTCCGTCCCCTCATCAAGTGCTTCTTGCATCAAGGCACTTACAACATCTCTATTACTAAGCATCTCTGCTAAAGTCTAGTGAAAAAGATATAAACAAAATGAATACATTTATTAGAAATAGGTTTATTCATCATTATAGTTAGATGGTTTCCACATATCTTAACACTTTCCACGCGGCTATTAGTTTTACCAAATTTGAAACAGATTTTTCAGAAACCTTTCCCAATTTTTTGAAGTCTATCGAAGGATTACTGAACCAATACTAAGCATGTTTGTACTAATTCCAATGCATTTCTCACTGTGATTCCAAATATGGTAATGAAATTCAATAATTTTGACATTTTTAAAACATTTTGTCAAGTTTTTGAATGTCGTCTGCAGACGCCTGCGGCGTGGAAAGTGCTAAGGCAACCTAGCACAAAGCATGTCTGAACCTGTTGTACTTGGGCTCAATGTTTAATATTTACTTTTGTGATAGAAAGTGGTGAAAATAGTTGGAAATGAAATTAAAGTAACTTAGGTCACAAGGTTGAAGTGATAAGAATAATTAATCTTTCCTTCATGGTGGATGAGAAATGAAAACTATTATTGGGCCAAATAAATAAAATACAACAAGTTTGTCTAAGAAGACTGTGCACGTAGCTTTTAAAATTGCATTTCGCATAGCATTTTTTACTTTAAAAATAATAATTGCATTTCACATAGCCTTTTTTCAGATTTCTTCTTAAACAAACTTGTTTCTTTTTTTTGGCATTACCTCATCAAGTGAATTTGAACCTCCCCGGACACTCTACCAATTGAGCGAACAAAAACATCTCATTGCGCACTTACCTTTGTACCAAGAATATTACGCAGCGTGGTTGCTGCCAAAAGTCGGGTGGATGCCTGGTAATTCTCCACGTTAACAATAGACATAATTGGGTTAAAAACTCGGAAATAGACTACTGCATCCACTGTAACTGTCACACTGTCTTTAGAAAGTACCTGCCATGGAAAATTTGTGAGAGTGAGTTAGAATTATTATTATTATTAAACACTTTTCACGCGGCAGGCGTCTGCAGACGACATTCCAAAAATTCACAAGATGTTTCAAAACTGTCAAAATTATTTAATTTAGTTACCATATTTGGAATCACCATGAGAAATGCATTGGAATAAGTACAAACATGCCTAGTATTGGTTCAGTAATCATTGAGATATACCTCAAATGTTGGGAAAGGTTTCTGAAAAATCTATTTTGTATAATGGTAAAACCAATAGCCGTGTGTGGAAAGTGTTTTTGAAGTCTATCTCAAGGATTACTGAACCAATACTAGGCATGTTTGTACTTTTAATGCATTTCTCATTGTGATTCCAAATATGGTGATGAAATTCAATAATTGTGACATTTTTGAATCATTTTGTGAAATTTTGGAACTGTCGTCTGCATGCTACATGGATTCAAGTAAATGCAAGGTTTAAAGGATAAAGTAAGCCGTGGTCATGTTGCTTTATGAATATTGAAGCAATTATTTACAAAATGTTTGGTTGTTTTTTTGGTTACCAAAAGTCTGTGGATAACCCTAACCTACTAAGCGACACAGACCACACAACCAGCATCACTTCTAGCCACGCACACACAACTTCTAACCCATGCTGCAATAAACCCTGGGTATGGTATAGCCTGGTCAGCCCAGTGCTCGTGGTGTGGTGGCTGCCTTGCTCGCCTGTCACCCCGGTGACCCGGATTCAATCCCCTGTGCCGCGGAACTAATTCAGGGTTCCTGCACCACCTTTGGGAAAATTAAATTCCATGACTTTTCCATGACTAAATTATAAAAATTCCATGACCTAGTTCATAAAAATGCTTGTATCAGCGAAAATTGTCGGCCATAAAAAGCGGATTTACGATGCTGAAATATGAATGTTCAATCTGTAAAAAATAAAATAAATTTGTCTTCACAAAATTCCACGACATTTTACACATTGTCCAGGCCACAGGAACCCTGCTAATTTCTTTCATCCCCCAATTTAACCCCCTCCCCTGTTCTTAGGTCAATCCCCACTGCAATACACCTAGGGTTATTAGGGTTAATTTATGCCCAGGTAAAACATACTTCTTGTGGTGGTACATCAAAGGATATGGTCCTCTGATCGACAACTCTGATCTCATCCAGACATGGTAAGATGAAGAAGAGTCCTGGTCCTTTAGCACCTCCAGGGAGAAGTCGACCGATACGGAATATTACTGCACGTTCATATTCTTGCACAATCTGTGTGGGGGTGAGAAATACAAAATAACTCTGGTTTTAGTCCATTGTATATAGATGAGGTGACCTATGATGTCATGTATTTACAAATGGACACCCTCTGTTGTTCCCCTCCAGGCAGAATAAACAGTAAAGTTAATGAAGACAACATGAAATTTCTTTCTAATGAATTGTAAAACTCATTTAGTTTTAGTTTTTTTTTGTGAAATGCGATAGCTTATAGCATTCCTAAGCAAGTTTAAAGACAGTTTTGATAACAATTTGATGTGACACCACAATCTAGTTAGAAAACCTGATCTGGCCTATGTAAACTATAGGAACTCTTGCCCGGTGTGTTTTGTCTCAAACCAACAGAGGGCGTCCTAAATGTCAACAAATGTCACCTCATATATATACGGATGTGCATGAGCTAATAATCAGTTATTGCAGATATCATCTTTTTGGCTAGATTAAATCATCATTAGAAAATTAGAATAATATAATTTAAAAATTATTAATTTTAATTAAGTTTACTCCACTTTTAGCAGGCCTGAAAATAACACCTGCCCACAGCGGGTAACTTTTGCGTCGGGCGGGTGAAGATAAAAAAAAGTACCTGCGCAACTGGTGGGTAAACTTTTTCAAACTCACAGTGAAAGTGAGTGACACTGGCTGGTGGAATTCTGTCGGGCAGGTATTTTTGTGAGTTACCTGTCCGACTGGCTGGTTGAACAATATCTGAAGTTCCAGCCCTGACTTTTATTCTATGAGTGATTCTTGCATAGATTTAAATAGTATCACTAGTCATAAGTTTGGGGCTATAATGTAAAACCAACATTTATCTATATTATATTTTAATGTAAAAGCTGAATTTTATTAACACTTTCCATGCGGCAGATGTCTGCAGAAGACATTCAAAAATGTCACAGAATGTTTCAAAAATGTCAACATATTTTAATTTCATTACCATATTTGGAATCACCATGAGAAATGCATTAACGTAAGTACAAACATGCCTAGTATTGGTTCAGAAATCCTTGAGATAGACTTTGAAAGTTGGGAAAGGTTTCTGAAAAATCTGTTCCGTATGGTAAAACTAATAGCAGTGTGGAAAGTGTTACAATATAGTCTTTTAAAATTACTGGCATGTTACATTTTCTGGAACCATATCTCAGATTGATCACCAATTATAATATCAATAAAATATTGCTTATTTACACATCACATACCTTGATCGCAACACAGAGTGAAAACGGGAAAGTAATTACGACTAGAAACCATGAACAAAAAGTCAAGAAGTAAACACAGCAGCCTCCATAGTCGCCTGATTCAGTCTGTTCGCTTGGGTTGTAGCCTGATGCTGTTGTAGAGAATAAATTGAAAGAAATAGTAATAATAATATAATAATAATAATAATACATTTATAATGCGCCATCTATCTAGACAACCTATTCAGAGGCGCAAACATTAAAACAAATAAAAACAAACAGTTAAAATATAAAAACAATTACATCAGTCAATCAGTCAAATCATAAGCAATCTTAAACAGATGAGTTTTTAAAGTCTTTTTGAAACCAAGTGAATCACAGAATCGAAGATCTGAAGGAAGTGAGTTCCACAGTTTAGGTGCACAAGCATAGAAAGCCCGGTCGCCATATGAAGAATGTGTCCGAGGAACAGAGAGAAACTGTTTATCTGACGATCTGAGGCGACGTGATGGAATATGTGGATTGAGAAGATCGCTGATATAAGAAGGTGCCATATCATGTAGGGCTTTCCAGGTTAGGAGAAGAAGTTTGAAATGGATGCGATACCGAATAGGTAACCAATGGAGACGCTCTAAAACAGGTGAAATGTGATCAAATTTTCTAGTCCTTGTGAGCATTCGTGCAGCAGCATTCTGAGCTCGTTGAAGTTTATTGAGATTTCGTTCAGTGATCCCATATAATAAAGCATTGCCATTGTCAAGACGTGATGTGACTAAGGCGTGAACAAGTGTAGCAGCAGTATCATCATCAAGCACTTGGCAAATTTCATTTATGTTCCTTATTTGGAAATATGTTGATTTGCACACATTTTTGATGTAAATCTACAGATACAATCAGGAAGCAACTACTACATTATGAGATTAATAAATTATAGCCTTAAAGCCCGTGGTAAGAGATAGTTTATTATATTTAAATTCAGAATTTGTCAATGTTTATTTTCAATTGATTTTAAACATTTTTTTTGATTTGATAATAACCATCTGTAACAGTCTAGGTGCAAAAACAAGTAATGTAACCAGATAAAATGCAAGCAGTAGTTTATATGAGTTCAGCATAGCAATATTATACAGTACGATAGATGGGGTGGGGAGTTGGAGCTTGTGCCAACTATTTTCAATCCTGATTATCAAATAGGCCTAATGACTGTTAATCCACGTAACATTATTACAAATAAAAACGTCCACATTTGAACTTTCACACCGGACAAACAACTAAGTGAGTGTTCTATGAAAGAACTAAACATTGCTTCTTTTAGAACGACATAATAACCCGGGGGAGGGCCACTCATGAATGAAAGTTGTAATCATCCATGTGAACCCACTCTCAAAACCTACCCTTAACACGGACTCTCGAAGAAGGAAAAAGTGACCCTTTACAGCTTGAAGAATCATACTCATAGCAACGGAAAGCCTAGGTCCTCAAGACAGAGTTTAGACTGAAAAAATGTATGAAGTAATTGTGTGATTCAGTTTCAAGTGTTACTTAGTAGTAGATTTGTCTTGTACATTATAGGCCTAACCATTTTTGGCTATTTTTACGTGACTATCGGCCCAAGCAACCCTTAGCATGGATTCAGCTTGAAAAATACCCCCTTTTTCTCTGAAATTGGTAATTTTAATACCCTTAGAATGGGTCCTTGGGGCCCGCGTTGTGGTCAAAAAAGCACCCCTGGCCTTAATCCCCGTTTTGTTCATGCGGATGATTACAACATTATACCTGACTGGTACCCCTGGGCATAATAATAATACTGAGTTTCAGGACTACGCCCCCTCCCCCCTCAAATAATTGTTCTGTTGCCCTTAGGTGCCAAACATTTTGAGGTCGGGTCGGTGTGTCATGGTCGTTTATTGGTGAAAAAGATTACTGTCGGACCATATTTAAATTTGGGGAAAATGTAAATCTTATAAAAAATAATCCTAATTTTTGAGATTTTAGGGTCTGTTGCTGATGAGGGCAGTAAAATAATTTGTTTTGCCTTATTTCAAGATAATTTCATAATTTACTTACTTTTAGGATGGCCACGTTCAGCCATATCCATTCAGTTTCTTGTGTCTGCTTGTCTAATAGGTATAATATTGCACAAATCTGAAAATGAAAATATCATAAAGAGAAGCTCTGTTAATAAAAAAAAACAATTTAAGGAGGAACACAGTTACCATTTTGAATCAAAAGTAAAAGCTAATCTCTTTATAGACCTGAAATTCAGTGAAAAAGCTGAAAATGCTTGAAAAGGTGGAAAACAGTGTAAAATTGGGGTAAATTAGCTCAAATTGGACAGAAAACAAAAGTACATTTGGGCAACAAAAAAAAGTTGAAATCAGCTTAAAAGTGTCAGGCCTGCACTTTAGTATTTGTCCAATAGTATTAAAGTGTAACTGTCAACTAATAATCAGGGTGGCATCTGTTTTAAGTTGAAATTAGACTGAGAAAAAGGGGTGGGGGGGGGGGGGGGGGGGGGGGAGGGGGAGGCAGTAAGGATAAGAATGTGCTGGCATTGTAAGTTGGTAGTGATGTAATTCAATGTTGAACCTATCAGACCTTATCATTTCCTGTATAACATAACAATTTAAAAAATGGGCAACCAATATGTCTATTGTTATAATTACATATGAGGCTGATCGGTTTGTCACGGACGGACATTTTTGCAAAACACAGGAGGAAATGGTTTATTAAAACAAACTACTTGTACTTATTCAAATCTTTTATGTATTATGTTGAAGAGTATCATCAACTTCATTGAAATTTATAAAATTTTGGTGGGTGTGGTTTGTTACTAAGAATAGACACAGTTGAATATTTGCGTCACGGACGGACAAAATAGAAATAGGGTTCTCTACTTTTACGTAATCTTTCGTCATTTCTATCTAAACCATTAGTTACTCCCCAATGTTTTCTGGGCTAAACAACATCTAAGACACATGGCTTTATTACCTGATGCACAGTTATTGAAAACTGCCTTTACTTTTACCAGACAGGGCTGACAATTTGTGTCACGGACGGACATTTTTGGGCGTCACGGACGGACACAAATGTAATTGTAACTTGGAGAATTCAAGAAAAATGACATCATATACTTCAATATATAGTGGGGGTAAGTGTCAGGTAGTGATTTATGGGTAGTAAAGATTACCTTGTGTACATGAACAACATATCAAAATTCAATATGCTAAATCCAGGTTTAGTCAAGCTAAAAACTTTAATTGGTTCTCATCTTATCATTCTTAAGGCCCTGCCACACCATGGCGTATCGCTTGAACGTATGCGAAAATACGTTGGTGTACGTTGGTGTACGTTGATATAAGTCAGGGGAAGTTGGGGATATGTCGTTTACTTTAAGAGCACGCTGTGATACGCTGTGAAAATTTGGAACACGTCGAGCCTGCGAAAAATTATTGAGCATGTTCAAAATTTCTCGGCGTACTCAACGTGTGTTTAATACATTCTGCATAAGTTACGTTCATGGTACGTTAGACATACGTTCATGGTACGTTAGACATACGTTAACATACGCTGACATACGTTAGAGGTACGTTACTCGTAAGTTGGTATACGTTGATATATGTCGGCTGAAAATCTAGCATCTATAAAAACAAAAATATTGCAATTCGTTGGGAAGTTGGACGTTCTTGGACTCTGACAATTTTCGAGCTATGTTGTGTTAACATCGGCATACGTTCAGGCGATACACCATGGTGTGACTGACAGGCCATGCAATTCGTTGAGAAGTTGGACGTTCTTGGACTCTGATAATTTTCTAGCTATTTTGTGTATACGTCGGCATACGTTTAGGCCATACGCCATGGTGTGACATGGCCTTTAGTAACTAAAGAATAACAATGTGAACATTGAGCAAAATGTTGAGATACATTGTATCCTGCAAAGGATAGCTCTTCATTATTTCAAAACATTCTCACCACTTCCAGTAGTGTCCACATTAAAATAATACCTGCAATGGTCATACAAATTCTAAAACAAATTATCATGTTTAACACTTCTGTTCCTTTGCAGTTTAATTTACATTCATGCATGTGCTGCCAATAATTCACTTTATAACTTGTAACATCTGAGTCTGAACAGGTTCATACACATGTGTGTAAAATGCACTAGCTTTAAGTATTTTAATGCCATACAAGTAGAAACCAAACTTGAAGTACTGTAGAGTTCCCATTGTGAAGAACAAATGAGGCTGATCAGTTTGTCATGGACGGACATTTTTTGCAAAACACGGGAGGAAAAGGATTATTAACACAAACTACTTCCCTTAAACAAATGTTTTATGTATTATGTTGAAGAGTGTCATCATGCATCAACTTCATTGAAATATATAAAATGTTGGTGGGTGTGGTTTGTTACTAAAAATAGATACAGTTAAATATTTGCTTCACGGACGGACAATATAGAAATAGGGTTCTCTACTTTTACACAGTCTTTCGTCATTTCTATCTAAACCAGTAGTTACTCCCCAATGTTTTCTGGGCTAAACTAATTTGCATAAGCACACTCACATAGGACAAGTCCGTTTTAGTAAAGAGGGGTGGGCTTTAACTATGCAAAATACTCACAGGCTTGAATAGTGTCCGTATGTGACAAAATTTGTGTCCGTCCGTGACAAATTTCGTAATTGATTTTACTTATTTGATGGTGCCAGTGTTAGATAACATTTTTGCACGGGAAAGGGGATATAGAAGGAGATAGCTCACAATGTTTATAGTTTTCATCTTTGTCCTTAAAAGTTGGTAAAAAACTTTAAAACTCTTTTTGTGTCACGGACGTACATGTCCCTCATCGAAAATGTTAACTCAAGGGTAATGTATCTACTTTCCAGAACTTTTGTCCACACATTTTTTTAAATTATTTAATAGATACAGTACATGTCTCATCTATCAACATATCATAAAAAACCTAAAAATTATTCATTAACATAAAAATATCATAAGGTCATCTTCTACTTATAATGTCCGCTCGGACACATTTTGTTTTCACCCCCTTGGCAATAATTGACCGCTCCAAAAAATAAAACACATTTTACGTTTTAAAAAATACAGTTTCAGTTAGCCAAGATGTTGTTCAACATAATGAGGTACAATTCAATTTCAATATCAGAAATCTATTTATTCACACCTATGTTAACCTTAAACCGATCAGCCTCATGTACGTTTCAAAGACTAGTGCAAAAGAAACTTCTTGTAGGTAATCAAATTGTTGCCAATTGGGAAAAAACTTCCACAAAATGGTTTACTGTTGTCTAATTGACTGTTAAAGTGGTACATTTTGTGAGATTCATTTATTTTTGCTTGGTAGATTTTCAACTGTTTCGAGTGGTTTTTAGTTTCTTCACATAGATGTATGCGCAAAAGAAACATATTTGTGCATTATTACTTTCGCGGTTAATGGTTCAAGCGCAAAAATAAATGTGGCACACAAAACTGTCCACTCTTTAAAGTAGTTATTCTCTTCAGCATATTTTCGTGCTGCCAATTTCCATGTTGTTTAATTTGCATTGTAGGTTCCTACTTTACAATTGTACAATACTACCTTTCCTGTAAGATACAGAAACCTAGACCTGAAACTAAAACAACCAGGTGCAATAGAGCAGGTGGTCATACAGACTGTAACAAAAAAAAGTCATACAATCGCAATTTTGTTTTTAACCCAAATGTTAAAATCATGCAATGTCAAAATCGTTTACACTCTTTGTTAAGTTCCATTTTGGCTACCAGAATAATTTTATTTGGTATTTTTAATAACTTGCATTTAAAAGTTATGACTAGTATACTAAGTCGTCTAGAAATCGGGTTGGGCCACTTTCACTATCTGATACAATTTTGCTTACAAATTAAATGGTTAGGGTATCAAAACAAAACAACAGTTGATCGTCCGGACATTTTAAAAAAAGGATGAGGGAGGGGCTATTTTTAATTAAAAAAAATTCCAAGATGGCTGCCGGCTTTTGAAGTAAAGATTTTACAGTCTGAGACTCTTTACATTGTATATGCTGACTTACATTGTATATCGAAATTTGTTACTATAATATTAAAAATAAAAAAAATAAAAAAAATAAATCATAAAAAAATCAATGCGGCACGAAAAAAGGAAGCAGGCGGGGACGATCAACTGTTGTTTTGTTTTACATGGCCTAGTAGTAAGAAGACAGGATATAGGGCTTTCAGTAAAAAAAAGTAAATCGACCAATCGTCCTCCGTTAAAATATACAGGGTGGTCAAAATCATGTATATAAAATAATGGAAAACAATGCTTTTAGAGACATAAATTATATTTTGAGTTTTGCTGCAGTAATTATGTTTTGAACCATTGGGTTAGATACCTAGATGAAGAAAGACAATTATAGCAGAATTAAGACAACAATTTAATATCAGGGTGATCAGAAGGTAGAGTGGGACAATACCAAGAGAAGAAACCTCTAAAGTCTATAAATAATTTTGGAGTTAACAACCGTATGATTGCTGTACTGGAGATACTACATGTATACATTTCAGATCATAACATCAAGCTGGATACCATCTTATTATATTATTCAGGGTGTCAATAAAAATATAACTAAATGGCCAATTTTATGATTTATGACCATTTTCTATATATTTGCACACATTTTGAAAACAAAATTTAAAAGTCCAAATGCACACAATCAGGAATTATAACTGCACCTTGCATCAAGTAAGTGTCTAATCATAATGTATACAAAATTACATGGTAACCATCGCTACTTTTGCAATATATAAATTAATGGTTAGTTCAGAAACAACATTTAATCTAATAACCAATGTGGAATAATATTACTTAAATACTTTTTAACACACAGAAACCTGTTAAATGCACATCATGATATTTTTAAATCAGAAGTATTCCCATGTTTTCATTATGTCTGTAAAATCTTATGGGCCATAAATGTTCCATTTAGAAATGATAGGCTAATTTGTTGTGAATTACTGCCAACGGTGGTTAACCATAGTAGCGTAGCGGCTGCCCCCCCCCCCCCCCCCCGACACCTAAAATGGGGACGGAGAAGCGGAAAAATGGGGACGGAGAAGCGGGAAAATGGGGAAGAGAAATTGTTCATGTAGCTAGTACATTTACTGTGCGATTTTTTTGAAATTTTCCATTTTTTTTTGGACTGTGCGAACAAATTTAACCCCCCCAAATGGGGACGAGAAATTGTTCATGTAGTACATTTAATGTGCGTTTTTTTGGACTGTGCGACATTTTTTGACCTCACCCCCCCCCCCCCCCCCCCCCCACTTACGTGAAATTCACGATGTAAGTGACTAGAAAAAAAATTGGGGCAACCTTTTTGTGTTCCTTTTGCGACGTCTGGTCCTCTCTTAAAAATAGGGACGATATTGATGTTTGCCCCCCCCCCCCGGAATGACAATGCTGGCTACGCGCCTGGTTAACCACCAGCCAGTTTGTGTATTACTCAATGGGCAAAATTACTGTGACCGTGTGCTTCTAAAATTAGAACCATTGGAGTTATGCAACTCAAATTTTGGAATGTGACAATTGTAAGACAACCTTTCATGTAAAATAGAAAACATCAAGTTGAAAATCGGGCCAGCAATCAGAACATCTACCTTTAATTCAATAGGTCAAGTACTTTAAAAATAAATTGATATCTAATCACAATTATTTTGATATGTGTGACTAGTCCACCTTATTGACACACCAATTCACAACAAAATTATTGTGACCTTGTGCTTCTAAAATTAGAACCATTGGAGTTATGCAACTCAAATTTTGGAATGTGTCAATTGTAAGACAACCTTTCATGTAAAATAGAAAACATCAAGTTGAAAATCGGGCCAGCAATCAGAACATCTACCTTTAATTCAATAGGTCAAGTACTTTAAAAATAAATTGATATCTAATCACAATTATTTTGATATGTGTGACACGTCCACCTTATTCTATACACCAATTCACAACAAATGATCCAGCACAGATGGTTCCACCATCTGTGGAGTCGTTGACAAATCACATCAAAGCCTCACCGAGCTTGCTAATATTACGAAAAATGAACATAACAAAATTACTTACCGTACTGCCGCGTGTATAGTCCCACCCTTTTTTACCCAAAAATATACGTAAATTAGGGGGTGGGACTTACATCGGGTGCCCATGTGTGAATGAAAATAAAATCTAGATTTTACAATTTGAACTAACAAATTTCAGTAACAAAACACAAGGAAATACAGGCATTATTTCGCTCACGAGTCACGATGGATTTCATAATTGTTTTCATCTTCTTACGATCGCGCGCTATTTTGTTATGATTCCTTGCATCTGTGGTGCACCACTAGTTTTATTCCAAGTCATTTTTATTGGTTCTTTTTCGTAACACTCGGCGGCACGAGAACAAGACTAGCATCAGAAGTGACGTCATGATTATTACACTCTCCTACTTGCGCAGAAATCCGCCATTTTGTTCTAATTTTAAACTGACAGAATTTTTTTTGCGCACCTACGTGTAAAGCAATGGCAATTTTGACTCTAACAAAAAGGAAATATTAACTGCCAATTTTTCAGGATTTATCATACTTTTTCTAGTTATTTGAAGATGAAACTCTATCTTTGTT
>CM069441.1:4474534-4609890 GCA_035610835.1 Ophiura sarsii
GTCATGTTAGTTGAAAATACTAATTTTAGAAGCCTTCTCCCCGTTGCCATCAACCAGGGGCGTAACAGAGGTTGGTTGGTCAGGGCCCCAATTTTTTCCCCAGTCAGTCACCTCGTGAATTTCACGTAAGTGGGGGGGGGGGGGGGGGGGGGGGGGGGGGGGGGGGGTCAAACAAATTCGCACGGTCACAAAATTTCGCAGTACAAAAAGAACAACAATTTGTGGACTGTAGTACAAAAAGAACAACAATTTGTGGACTGTTGTGCTTTTTGTACTGCAGATTTTCTTTCTTTCTTTCCCTTTCTTCTTTTCTTTCTTTCCCCTTTTTTCTCCTTTTCCTTTTTCTTTTTCCTCCCTTTTTCCTTTCTCTCTCTCTTTTCTTTCCCTTTCCCCCTTCTTTTCCTCTTTTCACTTCCCCATTTTTCCTGGTGGGTAGGTTTGAATTTCCTGCTGAGCACCTTCAGGGGGGGGGCACTGTGACCACCTGCCCCCCCCCCCCCCCCGGCTGTTACGCCACTGCCATCAACCTTGCTTAAAATAAGCCTGGCTTCGTCAGTAATGACGTTATCTTGCAGCTATGCCAACGTATGGGGCGAGGTGGGAATTGCGCAGGAAGATGTCACACTGCCCTATCCACTTCATGATAAAAGCCGCGGAAACTAATATTAGGCTTACTATTTCTTATTATTATCGATTTATTTATTAATGCTTCTCCTCTATAGCAAACTGGAAGGAGGACATATTGCAATACGTGGACGCAGATCAACTACCGGTGCATTATGGAGGCACAAGAACCGACCCCGATGGGGACCCCAAATGTCCCATTTTGGTAAGATATTCTCCTAATTATTTCAAAGTGTTAATTTTAAAGGAAATATGGTTTAAAGAATAATACGCTTAGAAAATATTAAATGGATAAATATGACAAAGATGAATGATGACTATGATGATAATGACTACGATGACAACGACGATGCATGACGATGACAAAGATGACGATGACGACGATGGCAACGATAATGACAACGATGACGACGATACATGACGATGACAACGACGACATAGACGATGACGATGAGGGTTATTTATTGTTTGGGGTTGTCATACGAATGATGATGGCAATGAAGTTGAAGAGAAAAAATAAGATGAGTTATCATCTTTGTTTCAAATAGACGAATGGCAATAAATGGATTCTTTCTTTATATTCGTAGGTAAACCTAGGAGGAAAAATACCAACGTCGTATTATCTAAAAGGTAGACAAGTCATTAGTAAAAATATGCAATATCGTGAAATACCTCGAGGATCAACAATACAGATGCAGTATAAAATCGTCAGGCCGGGAAGTCTAATACGGTAAGAATATTACATATTTATAAACGATTGCTTATAAATAATAAATACTTCACTTTGAGAAAATCGAATATTTCACATCAACAACAAATTGTTTCAGAGAATAGTTAAACATTAATGTATTTTAATATTCAGTACTCGGCCGAGTGCACCAATGACGGGTAGCTGAAGAATAGCGCTACCTCGCTAGTAACTGAGGCGTAACCCAAAATTTTGAGAGCGCCAATGCGGGGTAAGCTACTAGGCTAGTAACTGGCGGGTTATTTACGCTAAATATTATACCTGACCGGACCCAAGAGTAAGTTGGGGCATAACGTTTTATGCCACAAGTCAGTCGATTCTAGCAGTATATAGCGTACATTTATTGTGAACATTGAAGGGGATGATTCGCTGATGCTGAAGAACCAATTGCACTTGCATGCCCAGGGGGTGTTTATTTGAAGTGGAATGTGACCCCTCATAAGCTGAAAGATTTTTATATTTTTGAAAATCCATTCATGCAATTTGGTGATTTTTTTAAGTCAAAATTTAGATCAATTCCTTTTGCCCATTCAAACACTAATCGCACCGACTTTGGGTCATATTTTGACCAAAGTGTACTAATTGTCCAAGGGTCTTAAATAATGACTAAATACATAAACTTATTATTGTTTTTATTAATTAAAAACTGATAAAACAAGTTTCAACATTATTGTGAGAGGAAGGGTAGAAAAAGAAGAAAAAAAGGATATCGTGCCGCGCGTGGTCTGGGAGTCGAACCGGGGTTCCGCGATTAACAAGCGTAGGACACGGTGTCCACGCCACGGAGGTATTTGTGTTAAGAGATGTGTTATAAATGTATATAATTGTTTCCATCGGGTGCTTGTGTTTTTCATTAAAATTGTGCTTTTTGGTGCAATGTTTGTATGTGCCCCTCGCCCAAAATATGTTTG
The DNA here is from genome assembly GCA_035610835.1 of Ophiura sarsii. NCBI lineage: Eukaryota > Metazoa > Echinodermata > Ophiuroidea > Amphilepidida > Ophiuridae > Ophiura > Ophiura sarsii. Next base: position 4,476,818 of record CM069441.1, read on the forward strand.
TAATGTCATGATAGTCCTTATTTTTGAAAAAGTGATAAACAAACTCCGAAATTTTTGGCCATAAAATGGCATCATTTTTTTCCGGATCGCAGTCCGACTCCACGTGTTCTTGATTTACACTCACCTATGACCTAGCGAGTGACGACACGTTTTTAATATTACGGAGGACCATCCACGTCAGAATTTTACAGTAAACTATAGGTTAACACTTGGCATATGCGACACTTGATTTTGTAAGGGGACGATGCTGATTAATGTGGATATTTACCTCGCTAGTAGCTATTCTGGTGTTACTCGCCAATTATGCTCTAAGAATTACATCGTTAGTAAGTTATGCTACAGTTAGAGCATAACTACTAGGGAGGTAGCTTACCTCCCTATTAAGTTACCCGTCATTGGTGCACTCGGCCGATAATGACTTTTAAAAATAACTGTCACTGATTTATCTGATCGTTATCGAAATCCACGATGGTAGGTAGAGCGCTGAGTAAGGAAGCTTCAGTTCTAATATTTGATCAGAGCAGTAGGCCTAAGATAAACACCTATTACCAACTTTGAAATATCAAATTGTCAACAACAATTTATGTTATAAATGGAATAAACTACATTCTTGAAAAGGTTCTTCAGGATCATGGGACCGTGTTGGAGTTCAGCATGGTATAATTGTAGGAAAATTTGCACATAGGTCTAACTTGTGCATGTTAGTTGACGTAACAACAACTACAGCGTGCCCCCCCCCCCCCCCCCCCCCCCCCCCCCCCCCCCCATACAATCACTGGATCCAAAAATTGGAGAGCTTATAACGTAAAAGTAGGAAACATAGCTGCTCCATATTCCGGGTCCATATTAAAAAGAAAATCTGATAAGTATGTCATCTATTTGAAATACAAAGCTTTGGATAAAGCGTGGTTAGAACCCGTTTCCCCCGATTTTAGCAATAAACCACTCATGCGCTGCATCTGTGCGTTGTCTGCAAGTTTTCCGTTAATATAACTCTCTTTCCAATTCCATTGACGTACGTACGTAGCACCAAATGTATATGAAGCATATTAGCAATTAAAACATAATTTTCCCCGTCTAGTAATCATTGTATTTTTATCGTTCAAGTTCACATTGTTCGAGTTGGTTTTTATTTTGAACTCTTAAAATGTACAATAAAAACTAACAGCATCTGCAGAGCGCCCTGATACCTTGCCTCTAATTCCTTGGATGAGATGAATTCCTATATGACCGATTTCCAATTCCGAAGAAATGGTTTACGATCTGCTATACAGAAAGGTTATTTATTGATTTTACTAAAAGGTTATTTACACTTTTTTAATTCCTTAATATGCTGCAGATATGTTTCCTGCCTAAGTCATTGTAAAGAATAAATTAAAGGCAAACTTGGATGACGTCAGAACAATGCGCAAACGCAACGCATGAGCGGTTCATTGGCAAAAAGGGGAAAACGGGTTCTGTCCACACTCTATTCAAATAGTTTACATCAGATTGGTCTCACTATTTTACCAAATAACCCTAACCGCACTGAATCTCACTAAATCTCACTGCCAGAAACTATCTCCAGGCACGTGCTGCTGCATTGCCGCGATGACGTCACCTACCGCAGGCATATGTGGCCACGGAGTTTGTGGCCGCATATGACCTAGGGAGTTAGCTCAGTCGGTAGAGGGACAGACTTGGGTGCGGATGGTCCGGCGATCAAATCCCGGGGGGTGCTGGGTGATTTTTCGGGTAAAAAAAATAGAACTTTTTCCCCCCTCCCCCCGATACGCACAAAAAACTAGCTTTACTGGTTAGGGTTAATAAATGTCAATTTTTGATGTGCAATAACCCTAACCGCACTGAATCTCACTAAATCTCACTGCCAGAAACTATCTCCAGGCACGTGCTGCTGCATTGCCGCGATGACGTCACCTACCGCAGGCATATGTGGCCACGGAGTTTGTGGCCGCATATGACCTAGGGAGTTAGCTCAGTCGGTAGAGGGACAGACTTGGGTGCGGATGGTCCGGCGATCAAATCCCGGGGGGTGCTGGGTGATTTTTCGGGTAAAAAAAATAGAACTTTTCCCCCCCTCCCCCCGATACGCACAAAAAACTAGCTTTACTGGTTAGGGTTTAAGGTCAGATATAGTTCATGCTTCTATATCCCCAAATATGAAACAGGTATATTTCCAACTTTTAAAATGATAAGCTCTCCAGGTTTGGACCCAGTTTTGGGGGATACGCTTATTGTCTTTGGTTGTCGAAACGTCCTCCAACACAACTACAAGCATGACGAGCGAGCAATTCAATGGATTAGATACACTAATTAAACTACATTTTATCAACCCTTAAAGCACGTGGAAATTACTTAACATGTGAACATGAACTTTCACACGAGTGACACTGTTTTCACTCTTTTCCTTGACAACCATACTTCAATATGTAATACGTGATATCCATTAGAAAGAATACCCACACAACACAATCGACTTTTCAAACACATAATTATGAAGAAAATTAGGGTCAAAGATGCAAAATCGTAAAAGTTGTTTGTTTGTGATTAAAACGTAAATTGTTTTCGTAATGTACTTTTAACAATGAATTGTGTGAGATTTAGGAATGTTTCATAACCTTTTTAAAGATTCATCGCATGTCCTATTCAGAGAGAAAATAATTCTTAACGGTCTGCCTTCAAAATGTCGCTATGTTGTTGTTGTTTTTACCATTTCTTATCCCCCTTTTTTATATTTAAATCAATTGAAAAAGTAAAAAAAGGTCTTATAATTTATAAGTTACATTTTATGACATTCTTTTTCACTCTTTTCTGATTATAGATACGAATTCAAGACAGAAAACTTTGATTTGTCGTTTTCAATCAAGGCAATGTTTGATAATGGCACAAAGGTGGAAGTGTTAAAGAAGGAACGCTATAACTGCCATTTAGTTCCAGAAGACGGTCAGATCACACTACAAGACTCAGGAACTTGTAAGTTGACAATTAATGGGGCATTGAGAGATGTATTGATATACTAAATGAGCAAATAACGTAAAGACAATCATCAAATCCAAAATGTCATAACAATTCCGACATCGCCTTCATGCCAAATAAGCAAATAACGGCACTTCCGGGTTGACATTTGCCGCGAAAGCCCGCAAGTAAAACGATAGCATAACTTCCGAATTCAGTACCTAGTTTCGATATGATCATATCGAAACTAAGAAAAGCATGAAATTTCATATGAAAAACGGCGAATGTTGGTAAACTGTTTCAGATGGTAGTTAGTATATGCCTAAGTATTACTTTGATGCAAAAAAACTGATTTCCAGGATAATTGAGGGCGCACTCCCATCTCTCAATGCCCCTTTAATGGGCTTTCTAAATGGTGTTGGAATAAAAGGGTATATTGCATGCTCAGGTTTGGATGGACCAGTCAGGCCTTCAACTCTCAACGACACGGTCGGTCAGGCAATCCAATCTGCCGAGCTTCTCCTTCAATCAATATCCATCAATGTTCATTTTTCATCATACGAACAAAGACAAACATACGATGACAATTTAGCAATTTCTATGATGGAGCAGGAGCAACTATAAGCGCCTGGCGTTGTTGCAGTTAAACACTACGAACTAATAGTTGCGTATAGAAAAACAACACAGAAAATAATATAAATAATAAAAATATTTTAAACAAGGTCTTCTAACAAACTGTCCGAGACGCCATTGAAGTATAAGCTATAATAATACATGCTTTGTATATGCGATACAAATTATTTATAATTCAAATTTAAAAATAGTTTTTCAAGAAAAACCACCAATTTCTTAATCAATTCAGGCCATTAAATTGATTCGATTTCCATTCGCTGTAAAGCGTTAACCACTGTTTTCCAATCGAACGACCGTCACGACAGCAATCGAATACAAATAATACACCATCATACACCATCAACTCCATGAAGCGCGACTCAAACAATCATTAGCATTGGTTGAAAGCTAGAATAAACCTGGATGTCTTATTGACTCATCCAAGTCAGAAATTCTTATCTATGAATGTCTTTGATTAAACAGTCCAAACAATGTTGATACAATCCCTTTCATTGGCCAAAACCGATAACAGCTTTAATATTGACGCTGTTTCGTCCAATCTAAAAATTCGACAATGGTGCGCAGCGCACTGCAAACTGAGATATCTCGTCTCTTATGTGCCGCGACGCTTTCGGCGTCTCTGCAAAAATACAGAAAGGTATAACGCAAGCAATGGACATAGTAGGCAAGTGGAAGTTTGTGTGTGTTTTATTTTGACTCAGTATGGTGTCTGGTATGGTATTGTTTTCTATTACTGTTAACAATTTCTAAATAAATAGGCTACATGAGGAAAAAATACTTAAATGTATAACAAGTTATGACGAATGGGGAGAGAGGGACAAGTATCTGATGGGTTTTTATATAGTGGTTTTATGTCTACATTAAGACGAGGGGCAATGTCGACGATTACAGATCTCATAAGCTTTTTGGGACACCCTCCGGAGAAACGTTGCGTACATTTTTAGGAGATTTTCGTGTTTTTCGGAAAAACCATTATGGGAAATTCATTGCGTTACTTGATTCCAAAGCAGGCTGTATTTAAGCCGTATTTATAGTTGAACACAACATAATGTTCGTTCTCTTTATTCAGATTTTGTGAAGTTTGACAACAGTGACAGTTTTATGCGAAGCAAGAAGCTCAGTTATTGGGTGGAAGTTTTGGAACCTCTGTCCGACAATGAACTACCCACGTACAACGCTGAAAACACATATGATGCGGAATTCGACTGAACAGATGGCTGCGAGTATACGGTCCATAGTGAGATTCCGTTGAGGGTCAAATATGAATGAACGCACCGTTTAATTATTAAACTGGCTGACGAAGGCATATTCGTTTTAGAGGTGAAACGTCTGCCTGTATTTCAAAATTGTTACATTAATGGTGCATTACGGTATATATATATAATGCAATGTCGTATGGTTCTGACTATAATTACTGTACCATCATATCCCTATGATGCCTTAAATTGTGGCGATTCATAATATATTAATTAGTCCACACAAAATATGGAAATTGACACTGAAAATAAACTATACTGAAATATACTGATGGTGCAATGCAATCGTGATCGGATACCGAACTGAATCGCGGTTGATTTTACAAAGTGATATTACCATGCCATGTTTGCACCATCAAAATGACTGAAATGAATTTGTGTTACGTGCTATCCATTCACACATCGATTTTGTATCAATAAGTGTCCGACATCCCGAAAAGTGAAAAAACAACAACATTATCTTCATTGTGATATGCATCTTGAAAAAATAAAGTTATGCCCATTTAAAACAAAGATGTCATCATTATGAGATGGGCCATTTCAACGGTTTTGAGCATCAAAATGTTAAAGGTATATTATGTGATCTTGCCAGGGAACGCCCTCAACATCGAAAAAAATTGAAAGCAGATTTTCTTGCAGATTTACATTTCTGATCATAAATCATGCATACATTCCAAGTTACAGGGCGATACGATTCTTAATTACTTCAAAATCATGATTTTAGAGTGAATATAAACTGTCGGAATTCCGACAGTTTATATTTTTCACTCTAAATTCACTCTAAAACCATGATTTTGAGGTAATTAGGAATTCGTATCGCTCTGTAACTTGGAATGTATGTATGATTTATGATCGGAAATGTAAATCTGCAAGAAATCTACTTTCTAAAATAAAAATCATGAATAGAGGGCGCTCCCTGGAAAAGATCACATAATATGCCTTTAAAAGTCTGTGTAATTGAAATGATTGGCTTTGTATTAGCATGCACGGCTTATGAGCCCGGCTTATGAGAGAGGACAAAGCAAAAATGTGTTGTTGTTATTCACTTTTTTTCTTTTATAAATAATTATTTATTAAATAGTATAATGGACTCGGACAAACTGGCGTAAATTAAATTAACAAAGACCTTAAAAATACACTGTCTTGAACCGGTCCCTCTATTAGGTTCACATATCAAATCCTTTGAAATACAAAACTGTTCACCCAAGCCTGAAAAGGGGAAAACTAGTATATTCACGGTGTGGTCCATTCATTCTATAGTTTGCCATTGATTGTCACTTTTTAAAGTTTAGACAATTGGCCACATCTCCGTCATTGCATCACCGATTTAAACGAAATAAAGTTGATTTTATAGTGAAAGGAATCGTCTTTACTGGTAAGAAAACACAAATCAATAATGGAATGAACACTAATTAATAAGGTTTACAAAATTGTATACTTTTTGTAACAGTCTGTGCATTACTAAAGTGCTCAACAAAAGAAAGTCATACATTTTGTTTAGGTCCTTTAAAGTATTTTCCGATTATGTTTGACCAAATAGACTAAATAGATATTTGGATGAATCTTTCCGGCACAATTTGATACCAAAGTTGCTAATAGGGGTCACTTACTGTAAAACAATTATGGCTAGTTCACTTTAAAATACTGAAAATATAAGCTATGGCTATTTAATTGTGGAGATCAACAATGATCAAGACGTTTTGTAACAGAACGTAACTACGTTCTGAGGGTATTTCTGGCACGGGACGTTCTGAGGGTGTTTGGGGCCTGGGAGAGGGGGGGGGGGGGGGGGGGCGGCAAGAGGGGGAACCATGGGGCGTACCCGATTAATTTGAGTTGACACGAGTGTGTCGTTTTGATTGGGCATCTGGGGACATTCTTTGAGGACAATTAAACAAGTCGATTGAAAGCAACTGTATAGATACTAGCTAATGGATTATTGTTTTTTCAACTCAACACTCAATGCCATAGGCCTATACTATATACTTGCTCAGATAATGACTTGCTCAAATTCGTTAGTTCTAATTGCGGTATTGTTGCACGAATGATTATCATAAATTTATTAATTGTTATGTTGTTACGAAGTCACTAACCCTCCAGTCATACTAACCCTCCAGTCACACGTCCCATAAAACACTAATCCTCAAGTCACATCTCAAGACACTCAAGTAATGTCAATTATTGTATTTGTCAATGGGCCCGGCCAAAGCCATAGATGGGGAAATGTAAAATGTCACAACCATGGTTAGGCCTATATTGAATTGAAATAAAAAGATATCTTTCAAGAAAGTCTTTATGTAATCTTGAATATAAACACCTTTTAATAGGTATTTTCAATTAAAATGTGTTGTTTTTCATGGTAAAAGGGGCTAACAGTGATATGCGAAAGGTTTTTTTTCAGAAGTAGCTTAATATTAATAACTATCCCCATCAAGTATTGTTTTCACATTCAAAATCTATATAAAGAAAGAAAACACCGATGTTGATGAAACAAATATCCCTATTCATTTGTATGGTTGCATTATATAAGGCCAAGTAAAATAAAAAAACATGTTCCTCGTCCGGCTTTTTGGAAAAATAGGAGGATGGCATACAGAATGGTGTCTGCAAAAAGGTGACCCCTTTTAATTTTGCTATTTTGAGAGCTAGACCACTCTGGTGATCACAAAACTCTCCACAAATGCTTCTGATTCAATTTGCAAAGCTATAGGATACACTGCAAAAACACCGGTGTTAAAAATAACACCGTTCGGTGTTTCTGAGAGGTCCACACCAATTAGTGTTATTTTAACACTATCTTGGTGTTACATTAACACTTACAGTGTTACATTAACACTTACAGTGTTATTTTTCACACTTGCAGTTGTTAAAATGACACTACATGGTGTTGATATAACACCAAAAATTTAACACCGGTACACCGGTGTTAATTTTTTTTGGTGTGGACCTCTCACAACACCAATGGTGTTATTTTTAACACCGGTGTTTTTGCAGTGTAGGTTTAAACTTCTGATACATCTTTTTCAAAGTTATGACTGAAAATTTGCAAAATAAAAATAAAATTGCAAAATTTTCAAAAAAGGAAGAGGAGGGAAGGTGAAACATGTTATTTTTTTATTTGGCCTAATATAGCATACGTTATACGTATATAAATTCAGAACATTTCAAATTGTATTCTTATCGTTAGCACACCTAAACTACACACAATGCAAGAATCAGATTTTTGATGATTTTTTAGAAACATTTTCTGATTGAACAAGTCATTGCAATAATTTCCCGATAAAAATGTCATACAAGCCTTAATTCTTATTGTATTATTTATAACATGGCAAGATGGATGGATGTTTTGTATTCCAACTTCGTCACTGATTTTCTAATTAATATGCTTATTATATGTATTTTGTATAATTATATGTATTCTTACTGGTAATGCGTAAATGTGTAATAAAATGGGATTATGAGAAATGATTATTAATAATAAAATGCACACTATTTATCATAAATGTTTTTCATGACTCGCGTGATGTTTCAATATGCAGCACCTGGTAATAATTCAATTCTATATGTTAACGCTTTCCACACGGCTATCAGTATTAGGCCTACTTAGTTTTTTATTTACAAAACAGATTTTTCAGAAAACGTTCCCAACTTTCAAAGTTTATCTCAAGGATTACCGAATAGGCATGTATCTATATTACAATTCACGTAAAACCACCCCTATGGCCTAAATCACACCTCCCATAATCCTTTGCGCTCACCCTCGGCCAAACCGAAATCATCCCCTGCATCCCCCCAACGGATTTAAAGTCGGTATAATATTTAAAAGTTTGTTCATGAACCATTATTTACTAATTAAAACCCTCATGGCCGTCAAAATCCTTTTAGTTTTTGCTTAGTTTATAGTTTTTTACGAAATGTGAATTTGTATTTTTACCGAAAGTAGTCCTCGAACCAGGGTTAACTGTCAAACTAAGCTTATGTCACTGACGCATAATTGGGCGTCATTTTGCGTGATGTGAGACGCGTGGACCATGTAAATTATGAAATTTAGTGGGCGCCTTTTGGCTCCTTTCACAAATGAACCTCACCTTCGGGAGCGTAAAGATGAAAGGAAAATAGTTATTGCCGAAGCTTTGGAATCCGGCTGTTTATTTTGACGGAACAAATCGTATTTAAAATTAGGAACCAGCGTTTGTGATGTCACACTCACATTACTCTGCTCCTGAATGTTGGATTTTTGACGAATCACCATTTATAGCAACACTGCCCACTTGCAGCTTTACAAACAAATGCAGTTTGAATCGAAAAGGCCAAGACAGCTATAGGTGGCCACTTAGCGGTGAACAATTATAGCGTAGGTCAATTTATCACCAAAACGAACCGCGCAATTTTGAACCGCGCACTTTGGGTACTAACACCGAGTTAAACTCCCGCGGAATTCGGACCGTCGGTTTCAAGAGTGATCTTGAGGTGAAATCAAAGTCTTTTATTGAGATCAATATCTTGAAATACTCCTTATAATAGGACCTGTCTTGCAAACTTTGTTGAAACCGGTCTATGACATCTACAAGCAGAGCATTTCCCTTCGGCATTTTACAAATTCGTCGCTATCGAAAATGAAATGTGTCAAAGTAGTGTCTACATTGATATGCCAAACAGCTGTCTTAACCAGCGAAATCACACAATTTTCATTTATTTAGATAAATGAGGGTTATAGCAACTATTATTCTCAAATCGATTTTACGACGCAGTGACCATTTAAGTACATAAAAGACATTTTAAGAGAGAGCAACATTTTGAACCAATGGCATTTCGTCCATTTGTTTATCATGCGCGATCGCATTCAATTTTAATTATATCTCAGTGTTTTCGGACTGCAGGCTAAGTATATTAGGGTGGAAACTCTTTTTGAGGGAAATGTTTTCTAACTTGGGAACTACGTAACTGTTTTTTTTCCTTTTATTATACTTATAACTAAGTGATGGTGGTAGAACGGGATTGGTATTTTAATTACATGCGTTTTATGTGTATATTTTATTGAGTTACGATAGACATTGTTCTTGGTAGCTCAGCGTCAAAGCGCTCGCTTTGATATCAGGAGGACCCGAGTTCGACTCTGATCAGCACCGACTTTTTTATACCTAATATATTTGCTTTATAAAAGCTTTTTTTGTCTTGTCCGTAAATTATACACATTTTGCCGCATAATTTGAGCTTAACCACAGTTATATTAAAACCAACAGATCAACAAAACAAAAATACAAGACAAAAAAACTTTATAAAAGCAAATAGATTAAAGTGGCCTATGAAAAAGTCGGTTTACATCAGAGTCGAACCCGGGTCCTTCTGCTATCAAAGCGAGCGCTGTAACGTTGAGCTACCGAGAATAATGTCTATCGTAGCTCAATAAAATAAACAGATAAACGTATGTAATTAAAATAACAATAACTTTGATCACCATTTTCCAGCTTTAAACCCCGCTTTAAACAATGCGGCAACTTTTGTCTTAACCACTCTGAATATTTCAAACATACAAGATTTCAAATAACTCGATATAATGAGCTACTGTGTTGAAGTATTTTCAATGTCTTATTATTCAAGCTTAAAGTTCCTACTTATTGAGATCATGTATGGTATCAATGGAAAGCTTAGATTGTATAGAATATGTTAATTTTTATTTCATCTTAACCTAATATACTGGGAATTACCAATAGGCAATACAAACTTTCGAGTACAGACCCCCCTTATACCTTGGGATAAATAGTCAAAACGGGGTTTAGAATTGTGACGTCACCCCAGGCGCAGAAATTCATCCTCATCCTATTCAACCCATTCATCGAAGTCCGAGATCGATACCACACAGACAGTACTGCACACATAGCTACTATTCAAATAGATACAAGAGAGACATGCATCACAATAGACAATGAGTTTGTTTACATTACCGGGTCCCTTTGCTGACGTCATACAAGAATCTTGATTTTCTCCTCTCCACTTCCGGGTTTGCGTCCGCCCTACACCGGTACTTTCTAATGCTATTGATTATTTACAGTGGCATTTTGGGACGTGGACACCCGCGGGTGGACACCACTATTTTTCTAAGCTTTCCAATGATATATAATTTGGCTATATTTCAATTTTCAATGAATAGCACCTTTAACAGGATGGGTTCAGGAACGTTTTTCAGGACATTTTTATTTTTACAATAGTCAATTTGTTAGCGATATGCGCGAATTATTCGCAAAGTTTTAAATCAAGTTTAATAGGATGGCTTCAGAAAGGTTTTTATGGACCTTTGCGCGCTTCTCGCGAATTATTTTCGATGTTGATTATTTATTTAAGCGTAACAAGATGGCCATGTTGTTAAGCCGCATAAAAGTATTGAAACTAATTCGCGTGCAGGAACGTTTTTCGGGACCAATTCAGTTAAAAACTGAAACCTTTCCAGATAAACTTGTAAAATAACCTGCTCAGTTCCTTGATAAATTCTTCAAGAGGATCAGGTAAAGTTCAAATTAAGAAATTGAGCTTGGATAAGGTTTTGTTATGGTTATTTCTTCAAAATTGTGAAGTATTTTCTTATAATAGATTCCATGACATGTTCATAATTCAAATTTACCATACTCTTGACATTAGTTGAGAATACAATTCAGAGGGCTTTAAAATTGTCCTCTGCATTTACTCCAGCCCACTTTACTTGGCCTTTTCTGAGCCTAGGGCCTATATCCAAACTGCTTGGGTTTTATCAATATTGTTAACTTTTAAAGACCAGATATTCTTGCGAACAAATCTAGCGTATTAGAGCCCATCTCATTGATTTGGCAGAACCATCAACATGATCAAGGATAATATTACAAAGGAGCGGGAGGGTACCAAGGGTACCTGCTTTCGGACGACCAAACTAACTCTTTTAAACCACCGATTGTAAAATGCTATAATAGAAGTTCAAACTAGAAAATCTAATATATGTAGCATTCAAAAACAGAATACTTTTTATTTAATAAATAAAATAAAATGTAAAGTAGGCTTTGACCGGCAAACACTGTGTCGGGCGTGAACTTGTACTTAGTGTAATGCTTACTAAGCGGTAGTTGATTTAAAAGAAAATCAACTAAAGGCAACGTGCCCGACAAAATCTTTGTCGTGGCAAAACTTATTAGATGATGTGTTGTTAAAACAAACAACACTGAATTTCTAAACTTGAAATTCCTATTTTGTCTTATCTCACAAAATATATTAGATTCTATGTCAAACAGTAAATGCTTCCGAATGAAACTCGATAAACGCTGGCTCTTTATCCGACATTTTAAATGATAAATTTCCAAACTAGGAAAGTATATCTTATTAAAATCTGACAATTAAATGTCTTGCTGAATGTTGTGTAGGCCTAATGTGCTTTATTCCGTATTGGACTAAAAACACGCGGCATTGAATGTTCTTGACTTTGAACATGTATTACTCATATTAAACTTATATGAGATGATGGCAGTAGGTCTATTTATCTTACGATGAATCAAAAAGCGAACTGGCTTAATGATAGTTATCTAAAACGATGACAGAAGGCATGTCTTGCCGTTCTTTAAACGATGATCGATGGAGGCGACTTGTTGTAATTCACCCGGTAATTCATGACTTATGAAACTTCAGGTTTATGAAACTGTTTGCTAAAAGAAAGCTTGCTTGCTTTCGTAACTAAGATGACTCTGGGAAAGTACAAAATTAATCCAATACTATGGACTAATACGGAAAACCAAATGCCATTCTAGACTTAGAGTGACTTATATATACAATGAACTTTGTATATGTAACATTCCTAACTTAAAATGTCCTCTCCCTTGAGTTTAAGCTACTAGGGAGGACTAGGGAGGAAACAAATAAGTTGAGAATGTTCTATAGAGTAAAGGCCCACCATGTTTAAGATAAAACAATGGTAACGGCATGCAGAGTAGCTAGACGCGTTTCGACTCTCCATGAGTCTCATCAGTAGCACGGGCTGCTGTTAGGTCAACTGACCTGTGCCTACATACACAAATTTTAACCTATAATTACCAAGTAATTTTAATACAATTATTACTTCTAACCTGGAACTTGTTTACAGTCATCTTTGGTTTAAGACTATTAGTAATTTTCAAGCTAAATTGAGGTCTTATTGTCTTTTCAAAAAATCATTTTCTCTTGAGAATTATGTTGTTATGTTCAACCGGTCTACTAGAAATATCTTCACTAAATTAAGAATTAGTGCTCATTCATTAATGATTGAGAAAGGTAGACATGTTACACCCAAAATACAACCTCAGGACAGAATCTGTAAATTATGTGATTTGAGTTTGGTTGAGGATGAATTTCACCTTATAATGAAATGCCCATTTTACTCAACCTTACGTGATGATCTCTTATGTAAACTCTCCGACATTTACAATTTAGATTCAATGTCTAGTAATGAGATTTTCACGACAATCATGGGTGTCTCTGACTATGACTGCATTCAACCCGTCATTAAATATGTTAAACAAGCTTTTGAGGCTCGACAATCATTGGATATATAAGACACGATGAATTTATATGTTAACATCGCGTCTATTTTCTAACAGTATTAATAAATATTATATTTTTATGAGATGACTACAAGTCTCGAATACTGTGTTTGGTAGCATGATTCTGATCATCTCCATTTGTAGCCATTTTTTAGGGGTTTTTGTCCGTATGTGTTGTGTTATCAACCTGGAACTTGTTTACAGTCATCTTTGGTTTAAGACTATTAGTAATTTTCAAGCTAAATTGAGGTCTTATTGTCTTTTCAAAAAATCATTTTCTCTTGAGAATTATGTTGTTATGTTCAACCGGTCTACTAGAAATATCTTCACTAAATTAAGAATTAGTGCTCATTCATTAATGATTGAGAAAGGTAGACATGTTACACCCAAAATACAACCTCAGGACAGAATCTGTAAATTATGTGATTTGAGTTTGGTTGAGGATGAATTTCACCTTATAATGAAATGCCCATTTTACTCAACCTTACGTGATGATCTCTTATGTAAACTCTCCGACATTTACAATTTAGATTCAATGTCTAGTAATGAGATTTTCACGACAATCATGGGTGTCTCTGACTATGACTGCATTCAACCCGTCATTAAATATGTTAAACAAGCTTTTGAGGCTCGACAATCATTGGATATATAAGACACGATGAATTTATATGTTAACATCGCGTCTATTTTCTAACAGTATTAATAAATATTATATTTTTATGAGATGACTACAAGTCTCGAATACTGTGTTTGGTAGCATGATTCTGATCATCTCCATTTGTAGCCATTTTTTAGGGGGTTTTGTCCGTATGTGTTGTGTTATCACGGACCAGTTACTGCCTTTTATCGTGGCTTTTTATCGTATTTTTTGTGGCACAAGAATCTTGAAAAGTAAGGACGTTGGTTGAAGGAAATTTTGATAAGTTGTGTATTATATTGATACCTACTGCATGAGCATATTTTTGAGGTCCAGAATTAGGCGTTACTAAGATGTTTTTGGGCCGTAACCAAGGCACGTTCTCTGTTTCACATTTAGGTATATGTCAAAGGGTATATGTGTTAGGATGTACAGTGATGCGCCCCTACGATAGTTTCTACGCATAAAGAAGTAGACCCCGAATTACATGGAATTAAAATGTGGTTTGTGTTTGTATTTATTGTATTTCATCAATCATTTTCCTCTCATTCTTCTCACTGGCATAATATGTTGGTGTTTGTTGTCATTTATACGCTATTTATAAGGTTATTTGCCTACGTTAATGAATGCGGATAGTTATAGTCAATTATAATTCAAGCAAATCGGCTGGCGTGAGTTCATTGATACCATGAGCTCACGTAGTCCTTTTCAGTACTTCTTCAGGCAAATGAATAAGGGGGAACCATACCAAAAAGACAAGGCTATCATGTGACTAATTTTAACATAATAATTAATGTCTAAATTCGGTTTTTCACGGACATATCGGACAGGTTTAACTTTAAAAATGAGTGCTCACCTGTTTCTTGACCCATATGCATCTATTATTCGGATGAAATTCAATCCGGTAGCCTTACATGCTTACACAGAAAAACAAAATTACCAATGTGATTATTGTTTTTTAAGATGGCCGACGAAGATTTTGTCTGAGACTAGTACGTATATACCACTCTCAGGATTTTGTATTAATACCACAGTTATTTACTTGCTAGTCATAAATAAAAAGATCCAATGCGACTTTTCTGAACCACTTTTGCTAGCTCTTAGTTTCATAGCAATGTCATGAATTCCAAAGAGAACATAAAAGGACAAGTTTGAGTCTCCAAAAATGTGAGTGAGTCCATGGACGGTGGGACCAAGTGGGCCATAAAAATGATTCCCTTCCAACATTGTACTTTTACCCGATACCCAAATTATAGATTTGGTACCAATCTATCGAAACTAGAGCTTACATCAGTTACGAAAATGAAAATACCCGGCGAAGAATCACATTTTAGCGAAAGAGTAAAAATAATGGACAGATTAAATACAAAATAAATCAATTTCAAATGAATCTCCACATTAAATGTGCATTAAATAATCGTGATTTAGCCGACAATTTTTTTAAAAATAAGCTTATCATTATTTTTTATTATTTTTATTTTGATGAATGAAATGATGGATAATTCCAGAATCAAATGTTTAGAGACATTTTGGGAATCTCGGGTCCCAAAATGGGCCCCGGGATATCGACTTAGTCTAAAAAATGATGGATACCATGATAAAATGTGTCCCGATGTGATTTTTTGGATGATTTCACATTTTGAGCTACTTATAAACTAAAGTCTGTGTTCCCTTTACGAAAATGCAATCACCAAAATGTGATTGCAGCAAGGTGGTACCAGGTTGCACAAGGTTGTCGCACGGTTGCGTAAGGTTGCACAAGTTTGTCACAGGTTGTCGCACGGTTGCGTAAGGTTGCACAAGTTTGTCGCAAGGTTGCACAAAGGTTGTGGATGATTGCTTCAAGGTTGCGCAACCTTCTCAGAACAACCAAACTGGTTGCGCAAGGTTGTATTTTTCCAAATTTAACCTTGCGCAAGGTTGCAGAATTGATTGCGATTTTCATAAGTGACGCAGAAAAAAAATGTCCAGCAATTTAGTCTAAAGAAATGAATGGACACCATAAAATGTGTACCGATTTGAATTTTTGGGATTTTTTTCACATTTTGAGCTACGTATGAAGTCTGTGTAGCTAACCGGTCAAACCGCAACATATTCGACGGAGAAGAAAAAAATCTGACAATTTAGCCTAAAAAATGACAGACACCATAAAATGTGTCCTGATTTGATTTTTTGGATATGATTTCACATTTTGAGCTATGTATAAAGTCTGTGTAGCTAGCCGGTCATACTGCAACACATTTGACGGAGAAAAAAAAAATCATACAATTTAGCCTAAAAAATGACAGACACCATAAAATGTATCCTGATTTGATTTTTTGGACATGATTTCACATTTTGAGCTGCGTATCAAGTCTGTGTAGCTAACGGGTCAAACCGCAACACATTTGACGGAGAAAAAAACATTCCGGCAATTTAGCCTAAAAAATGGCGGACACCATGAAATGTGTCCCGATTTGATTTTTTGGATAT
This sequence comes from Ophiura sarsii, assembly GCA_035610835.1. Taxonomy (NCBI): domain Eukaryota; kingdom Metazoa; phylum Echinodermata; class Ophiuroidea; order Amphilepidida; family Ophiuridae; genus Ophiura; species Ophiura sarsii. The sequence continues at coordinate 4,493,305 of CM069441.1, forward strand.
GATTTCACATTTTGAGTTACGTATAAAGTCTGTAGCTAGCCGGTCATACTGCAACACATTTGACGGAGAAAAAAAAATCAGACAATTTAGCCTAAAAAATGACAGACACCATAAAATGTGTCCTGATTTGATTTTTTGGACATGATTTCACATTTTGAGCTGCGTATAAAGTCTGTGTAGCTAACGGGTCAAACCGCAACACATTTGACGGAGAAAAAAACATTCCGGCGATTTAGCCTAAAAAATGGCGGACACCTTGAAATGTGTCCCAATTTGATTTTTTGGATATGATTTCACATTTTGAGCTACGTATGAAGTCTGTGTAGCTAGCCGGTCATACTGCAACACATTTGACGGAGAGAAAAAAAATCCGACAATTTAGCCTAAAAAATGACAAACACCATAAAATGTGTCCTGATTTGATTTTTTGGACATGATTTCACATTTTGAGCTGCGTATAAAGTCTGTGTAGCTAACGGGTCAAACCGCAACACATTTGACGGAGAAAAAAACATTCCGGCGATTTAGCCTAAAAAATGGCGGACACCTTGAAATGTGTCCCAATTTGATTTTTTGGATATGATTTCACATTTTGAGCTACGTATGAAGTCTGTGTAGCTAGCCGGTCATACTGCAACACATTTGACGGAGAGAAAAAAAATCCGACAATTTAGCCTAAAAAATGACAAACACCATAAAATGTGTCCTGATTTGATTTTTTGGACATGATTTCACATTTTGAGCTGCGTATCAAGTCTGTGTAGCTAACGGGTCAAACCGCAACACATTTGACGGAGAAAAAAACATTCCGGCAATTTAGCCTAAAAAATGGCGGACACCATGAAATGTGTCCAGATTTGATTTTTTGGATATGATTTCACATTTTGAGCTACGTATAAAGTCTGTGTAGCTAGCCGGTCATACTGCAATACATTTGACGGAGAGAAAAAAATCTGGCAATTTAGCCTAAAAAATGACGGACACCATAAAAAGTGTCCCGATTTGATTTTTTGGATATGATTTCACTTTTTGAGCTACATATAAAGTCTGTGTAGCTAACGGGTCAAACCGCAACACATTTGACTGGGAGAAAAAGAAATCTGGCAATTTAGCCTAAAAAAATGACGGACACCATAATAATGTGTCCCGATTTGATTTTTTGGATTTGATTTCACATTTTGAGTTACGTATAAAGTCTGTGTAGCTAACGGGTCAAACTGCAACACATTTGACGGAGAAAAAATAATTCCGGCAATTTAGCCTAAAAAATGACAGACCCCATAAAATGTGTCCCGATTTGATTGTTTGGATATGATTTCATTTTTTGAGCTGCGTATGTAGCTAACGGGTCAAACCGCAACACATTTGACGGAGAAAAAACATTCCGGCAATTTAGCCTCAAAAATGGTGGACACCATGAAATGTGTCCCGATTTCATATTTTGGATATGATTTCACATTTTGAGCTACATATAAAGTCTGTGTAGCTAGCCGGTCATACTGCAACACATTTGACGGAGAAAACAAATCCGACAATTTAGCCTAAAAAATGACAGACACCATAAAATGTGTCCTGATTTGACTTTTTGGACATGATTTCACATTTTGAGCTACGTATAAAGTCTGTGTAGCTAACCGGTCAAACCGCAACATATTTGACGGAGAAAACAAATCCGGCAATTTAGCCTAAAAAATGAGTGACACCATAAAATGTCTCCCGATTTGATTTTTTAGATATGATTTCACTTTATGAGCTACGTATCAAGTCTGTGTAGCTAACTGGTCAAACCGCAACAAATTTGATGGAGAAAAAAAATCCGGCAATTTAGCCTAAAAAATGACGGACACCATAAAATGTGTCCCGATTTGATTTTTTTGATATGATTTCACTTTTTGAGCTACGTGTAAAGTATGTGTATAATGAACTGATCAAACCGCAACACATTTGACGTATCAAATGATGTTCGCATTTCAAATTTTATCTCCAATATAAGTTTACATTAAATAATCGTGATTTAGCCGAAAAGGTGTTTTTAAGGGAATCTTTTTAAGTAAGCTTATTTTTATTATTTTTGTTTATTATTTTGATGAATGAAATGATGGATAATTTTCAAATCAAATGTTTAGAGACATTTCGAGAATCAAACTATCCATTATAACAACACATCGTTAACAATGTGAGTGTGACAGTCATCGAATCTGGTTCCGCTGGGATCCTAAAGTACCAACCACATTAAACATGTCTACCGAAACCGCTCAACCAAAAACCATGCAACCCGATAACCGCAAAACCCGCGAACCGCGAAGCCCGAGAACCGCTCTAGTTCAAATATGTTTATAGCTCAATTAACTTTTTAAAATCAATACCGAAAGTCTATGAATGGTTATTTTTATAGAACGATTATAGAGAGAGCTATTATGACCGCAAAGTAACAGATTGATAGTGTAAATTGGTCCGGTTACAGCATTAAGTCAATCGGCAGTTGTTCAGTGTTGCATGCGTGAATATTCATATACCAGTAAAACATTTGACCTGAAAGAACCGGGCGGAACCGTACGTAACCGGCGGTCAACGGGCGGTCGAGTTTTGACGTCTCCCCTAACCCGAAACTCAAACATCCACAACTAACCACTTATTTGACAACCCCACAGCATTGGGAGGTTTCTCCTAAGTAGTCAAACAAGATAAGCTATTATTTCTCTCTGTGGGGAGTCTAATAAACATCTCTCTGAATGAATCATCAACCGTCTATGCATCAACTAAACAAATATAGCTTTGACTCCATCACAGAGTGCAGGACTGTTAAAATAAACTGCATAGGTATATGTAATTTACAAAGCCTACCAACATGGCATGCCCCCACGTATGTCTAGAAAGACCTAAATGTGTAAGTTTTGGCAATCTCATGCTATATGGGTGGCTTCACCCCCCTCCCCCCCTCCCCCCCCCCCCCCCCCCCCCCCCCCCCCTCCAAAAAAAGAACGGTATCATCAGCGTCGTTAGCTCTGCTGGCATCGCCTAGGATTCCCATAATTCCCATTAATAATACTGTATTTTATTTTTTTTAATCCAATTTCTAGAAACACTTCAGCAGGTCAATTATCTACCAACACTGTCTCTATGCAGTTCACCAGATGGTCTATAATACTGCTGTGTGTGATAGCAGAGCTACAGCGTCGTATCCATATTGAGAAAAACGATATTCACTATCTGCTATTAAAATCCTTTAATATATTTATTTTTACGATAACAGTAATACTACCTATACGTAATTCTTATTTCATGATTAGTCATTTCGATGCAGATGACATCGAAATTATTAGCACGATTCCAGTCCAACATGTCATGATGATGCTTCATGAACCAATCTCTATCATTCAACCCTTTTCCCATACATTATTACATTTTATGGTTTCTAAATACACTGTAATCTATAAACTGTAAACAATATTTTTTTTTCGAAATTTTTCTCGGCAATCTCTCTGTGCCCGTTTACACTTTGAAGCATTTCTAGGTAAATGGCACAGATTTGACTTTTAGTGCCAACTTTATTTAATCAAGCATATTTTGAGACAGGAAAAAGCATATGCGATAAAACAAACAGCATATGAAGGTAATTTGATCGTCTTGAAGTTCCTATAAAATGTCAATTAGCAAATCCATTATTAAGTAATCAATGGCACAAATCAATGGCACACCAGTTTTTAAGTAGGCTACATATTATTATAGTTGATCAAGCATATCTCGTTTCACGTGTTTACGAATTGATGTTGTCAGGCTCACATTCTAATTCATCGTGTAATTATCATAGATTATAATGACAAAAATACAATTTAAGACTCAAAACATTTGAAATCTTAAAAATGTAGCCAAAAAGGTTTTAAACTTAAGGTGATGAGGCCAATATAATGTCGTAAAGCTAAAGTTCAATGGTGAGTGAGGACAGGTCAAGCATAAAAAAGAATTGGAGCCAATAGCAAGCACCTATTTTGAAAATAAGAAAGTGGCTTCCAAGAATTTTTACAGTATTTTCTGAAACCATCACAATCGATGGGAACCAAAATTAACCCTTGAGGGAGCGTTTTTTTTTCGGGATGGGCGGATTTTGTCAAAAGTGAAAAGGACGAGTGCCAAGTGGACCTTTTTACACCAAAAGGTAATTGTCAAAAACACAAAAAATCCTCTTTTGAACTTTTTTTTTTTGGGGGGGGGGGGGGGGGGGGGGGGGATTTTAGGGACTTACATAATAGTGCACGCTCCATCCAACCAAAGGCATTTTTTGAGTGACTTCTTAGGACCTTGCGTCATGTACAGGCTGTCCCAAATGATACATGTAGTACCCATCGATGCTCACATTTGACAATAGTCCGATATCCCCCCCCCCCCCCCCCCTGATGACATGCCTGTCCCCCACATGCCCCCCCCAAAAAAAAAAATTTAAAAAAAATTTAAAAAAAAAAAAAAAAAAATTTAAAAAAAATGATAATAATAATAAAAAATAAATAAAATTGAAGACCCTAGTTACGCTACTGATATCGGGGCCTTGATACTCGTTCGGTATGCCTACTAGCCATTTTTCCTATCCAAAATACAGTCTCATTTGGTCAGACTAACAATGTGTCATCACTCATCAGCATGCGCGCGGACGGTATGTTTGAAACGCTGAGCACGCGCGTTAGTGCAAGTGACACGCACACACCCCGGCTCCTCTTTGGGAAACACAATCCGGCTGGGCGGAGACATACCATATTTGGTTAACTACGTCATTCGTTAAATTGGACATTTGGCAGGTCACCGTTTATTATAACTAGCGGGACGCCCGTTCTTCGAACGGGCTCCCGCTAATAAGTTGCGCCTATCAGACAGAACCCCGGTGAAATATCACACAAGTTTATACTTCCTTTGATCCGAAAGACTACAACTCCATCACCTCCGCACTTTCCCGGATATCTGCTTGCATTGATGAAGTCAAATCATGGTTGACAGTAAATCGCCTCAAATTCAACGAGAATAAGACCGAGTTTTTTGTCGCTGTTGCCAAGCACCTTAAGCACCACATGCCTCCTGTGACACTTCGCGTTGGCAGTATGATCATCTCTTCCTTCTGATAGTGTGCGCAATCTTGGCATCATGTTTGATACTTCCATGACTATGACTGCTCATATATCATCTCTTTGCAAAAGTCTCAGTTTCCAGATGCGCAGTATCTCACGTAGGAGATTTCTTGATAAAGACACATGTCATCTTATAGTACGTGCCCTCATCCTTTCCAGACTTGACTACGGGAACTCTTTGTTATTTGGATCCAATTCTACTGATGTCCAAAGATTGCAAAGATTTCAAAACTGGGCCGCCAAACTGATTTGCCTTGCCGTAAAGAGAGATCATGCTACGCCTTATCTTAAAGAGCTGCATTGGCTGCCAGTTAGGGAGAGAATAACTTTCAAGATTCTTGTGTTTGTGTACAAATGTTTGAATGGCACCGCACCTGGTTATTTAACATCATGCCTCTCTCCCTACCAACCTGGACGTGCAAGTCTTCGCTCGGCATCTGACATTACTCGTCTATTTGAGCCCAACTCCAACAAATTGCTTCAGTCTGCCTCTAGTCGCACTTTTTCCATTTCTGCTCCTCACATCTGAACACTCTCAATGTCACCATCAGGGAATCGAACTCTTTAGGTATATTCAAGAAGTCTTTAAAGAATCATTTATATCCAATCTAATTTGTCATTCTGCCATTGGTTTTCAGGTTTTTTTGTGTTACTGCTTTCACTGTATTTTACATTGTTTGCTTTTTCTGTTGTTTTTTTCCACACGCGCTGCGTTCTTGATGTAGTGGCGCTATACAAATGCATTTATGTTATGTTATGTTATGTTAAGTAGCTATACGAAAATTTGTCTCGAAATGGTAATAGGCCTATTTCCTTACCTGAATTGCCGCCCCCGCACCGTGGTTATCTCAACACCCATAACCTTAACATCTCCCCAAGCTGTATATCCCTGGTTTATACTTTTAACCACACTATTTCCTTCCACTTCGTGACTCTCCCTGTTAGTGTTACGCACTTTAGTATCACATTTTTCATTAACTCCCTGCCTCCCAAACCTCATTACTTCGTGGCCTCCCCTCGCCCGCCCGCCCCGTACTGTGCGATCTAACCTTCAAGGCCTAAATTAACCACTCCCGTAGCGTTCTTCAGTAACCCCTTGCCTCCCAAACCTCATTACTTCATGGCCTCCACTCGCCCCCCCCCCCTCCCCGGGGCCTTCCCCTGCCGTCTCTTGCCCGCCATCACCGCCCCGCCCCTACCTCCGTCCCGCCCGCCCCGTGCTTATAAACTTCAAGGCCTAAATTAACTAACTCCCGTAGCGCAGCGTATTTCTCCAATATTTGCCCGCTCGCGTGTGTAGGGTGCGTGGGTGTAGAGCGTGTGAGCGTTTATTTTGCAAGGCGCACAACGACGCGTTATGTGTTAGGCGCCGAATGCATGGTTGCAATACGCATGAAGATAAACAAAACAAACACGGCCCGTATCATGGATTTTCATGGTTTTTTACTCATATTCTCGGTCAATTCTGTACGGTTTTCAGCCATTTATAGTTTATAACACTCACATATATCATCTTTTATCAGTGCAAAGTTCACGGCGTTTAGTTGCAAACTGAGAGAGCCTTTTATGGATACATACATACAACATACGGCAAATTATAGTAAGACTAGCGGGACGCCCGTCCTTCGGACGGGCTTTCCCGCTAGGGAGTAGGGCCTACCAGATAGAACACCTACAAAATGAAACAACACATAAGTGTTGGCAAATTTATGACGAAACACATAGGAATAGAACAATATTTAAAACATTTGTTTTAATTCAAAAGTTTTCAAATTTCAATTAAAGACCCCCGCCCGCCCACGCCCGTGGCATATTTCAACTCCAAGGCCTAAACCTTAACCATCTCCGTAGCCCACCAGTCACTCCCCCGCCCTGCCCCGCCCGTGGCATATCCGTTTACGCAATTTAGCATCACATTTCTTCATCATTACACCCCCCATTCGTCACCGCCCCGCCCCGCCCGTGGCATATCACAACCCAAGGCCTAAAGTTCCCCGCCCCGCGGCTTATCTCAACGCCTAGGCCTAACCTTAACCATCTCCCGTGCGGCGTATTTCTCCAATATTTGTCCGCCAGCGTGTCGCACACAGTATCAAATCCCACATCTGACACCATGTTACGTAATTTAGATTCACCATATCATGTTTTGTTTTATCAGAAACCACATTATTTCGTTACCTTATGACCCGCTGCCTCCCCCGCCCCCCCCCCGCCCGCCCGCCCTGCCGTCCCCGCCCCGTCCCCATCTCCGCCCCGCCCCCGCCCGTGGCTTATCTCAACCCCAAGGCCTAAACCATAACCAACCCCGTGTGGCGCAGCGTATTTCTACAATATTTACCCGCCCGCGTGTGTAGGGTTGCGTGCGTGTGCGCGTTTTTTTTGCATGGCGCACTGCGACGCGACGCGTTATGTGCTACGCGCCGACTGCATGGTTACAGTGTACGCAGAGAAAAACAAACATGGCCCGTAGAAATAGTCTCAAAAGCCGGGCTGAAAAGGCCCTAAATTGGACATCATTTTGCTCATATCTCGGTCAATTCTGTACGGTTTTCGGCCATTTATAGCTTATAACCCGTGTCAGGTCATCATCTAGTATCAGTGAAATATTCACGGCTTTAAAATGCAAAATGAGAAAGCCTTTTCAGGATACATACATACATACTCACATACATACATACAACATACGGTGAATTATAGTAAGACTAGCGGGACGCCCGTTCTTCGAACGGGCTCCCGCTAGTAAGTAGCGCCCTATCAGACAGAACCCCGGTGAAATAACACATAAGTAGCTATATCGGAAAATTTGTCTCGAAATTGGTAAGAATACATATAATGCATAGGCCTATTTCCTTACCTGAAATTGCCGCCCCCGCACCGTGGTTATCTCAATACCCAAGGCCTAAACCTTAACCATCTCCCCAAGCTGTATCCCCTGGTTTATACTTTTAACCACACTATTTCCTTCCACTTCGTGACTCTCCCTGTTAGTGTTACGCACTTTAGTATCACATTTCTTCATTAACTCCCTGCCTCCCAAACCTCATTACTTCGGGCCTCCCCTCACCCGCCCGCCCCGTACTGTGCGATCTAAACCTTCAAGGCCTAAATTAACCAACTCCCGTAGCGTTCTTCAGTAACCCCTTGCCTCCCAAACCTCATTACTTCATGGCCTCCCCAGTCGCCCCCCCCCCCCCCAGTCCCCGGGGCCTTCCCCTGCCGTCTCTTGCCCGCCGTCCCCGCCCCGCCGCTACCGCCCGCCCTGTGCTTATAAACATTTAAGGCCTAAATTAACTAACTCCCGTAGCGCAGCGTATTTCGCCAATATTTGCCCGCTCGCGTGTGTAGGCGTGCGCGCGTGGGTGTAGTGCGTGCGAGCGTTTATTTTGCACGGCGCACAACGATGCGTTATGTGTTAGGCGCCGAATGCATAGTTGCAATACGCATGAAGATAAACAAAACAAACACGGCCCGTATCCATGGATTTTCATGGTTTTTTACTCATATCTCGGTCAATTCTGTATGGTTTTCAGCCATTTATGTGAGTTTATAACACTCACATTATAATCATCTTTTATCAGTGCAAAGTTCACGGCGTTTAGTTGCAAACTGAGAGAGCCTTTTATGGATACATACATACATACATACATACATAATGTACATACAACATACGGCAAATTATAGTATGATGAGCGCGCTGCGGGGGGTATGGACGTAAGTTGAAGGACCCTCGCCTTCGGCTCGGGCCTGTCGGTTCTCGCTGGCGGCGCTCTATACCTCACTGGGCGAGTGGGACTTCACGACGGACTAATGTAATAGAACATTTAATTGTGAATGATCTAATACCAGTGTCAAGGAGTATATATAATAGGAGGGGACAGTTAGCTCATTTGCATATTTGTCATTAATATGATTAACCCTGCCTTGACCCTATGTCTGCTGTGAGAGGTCACAGATGACGCCCTCTAACCTGGGAGGGGACTTTTCTATTGTTCTCATGCACAGCGTTGGCGATGAGCGACCGAGAAGTATAACAAAAGCGTACATAAAACAGATCGATTCGAAGCAGTAATTTGAATACATGAATTATGCAACACGTTACACAACGTCCAGTCTAACAATGATTGTGGACCGTATAAATGACGCAATTTTTTGTGTTCGAAAATGTCAACATTTTTTACCGTTCTTTCAAAAATAAGGAGTATAATCACATTATAAACACATTTTGTGCGAGAGTAACATACAAATATGGTATAAAATGGCTAAAATGGCACGATAAAAATCCGTTCGTTATAAATAAATGGATAAATGGTTAAATAATTAAACTATCACCAACCACACTCGTCGATCTCTGTGGCGTGCATCGTAGGCCATGTTGTTCGCAAACGGCAACATGGGTTCGATCCCCGGTGTATCTGTGAATTCCTTGCTTTTTTATGTTTTTTTAAAAACTTGACGGTGGATTAATGTATCATTTTTATGTCAATTTTTGTAAATTATAAAGGCCCATGCGTTTATAGTTGTTGTTTTTTCTATCATTTATCTCTTTGATACATACAATTGTATGCATAAACTATATATGTACATGTATATTAGCGCGATAAATAAGTGATTTAATTTGATTTAATTTGAGTTCGGTTTGATAATGATAGCAAAACTTGTTGTAAAACCATTTTACCAGTCAGCCCAAGTGTGTGTACATCACGTTTAGTTTGTTATAGCTAGGCTAATATACTATTTGTAGCTATTTGTATACAAGAAGCAAACACATTTCCAAACAGAGAAACATGAGAAACGGGACCGTTATACCATGAAAGTAATTCATGGTTATACTAACGTTAAATTTAATACCATTGCCATGATTACCAATTTGAGGCTCTTTTGGAAATCTGTACAACCGATGAATTTCTAGAAAATCGTTCATACAACTTCACTCAGGAAAGTCAGATCTTGTAGCAAAACAATTAGCTAGCTTTATAATAAACGAATTGGGAGACGCAGTGATGTCGAAATCTATGTGGAAAACGGGGAATCAGATAACTATTGATAGACTCGATCAAGTCTTGTACCACTGAAGGGTGATTAGAGGTAATACACGTATCGGCGATGGGGAGCTAAAGTTTGTTTCAGAATATAAAAAGAGCAACACCACCAGAATATATCTTACTCTGTGCAACACATATGTTGATGGATACTCGTTTGAAATAACCCGCCAGTGTATAGATCATTCTTTTAACGCTTGTATTCAAAGGGTTGCTTGAAGGTCGTGCATTGACTTGATCTGAACAACGAATAATACTATGGGAGCGAAAACCTTTTGTTATGGGCCTCGCATGAGTAAAGTGGATTCTCTGTATAATAAAACAAGATTTCTTATTTAAGATCTGGAATAAAGGTTACCAGGGGACATTCGCTTCAACGATGCTCCTATGCGTACGTCAACTGAAAGCCTGGTCCGATGGTATGCTCAGAGGCGCCATAGCCAGCACTCGCGGAACACCATCAGAAACAAGTGATTTTGTTCTTTTTTTTGAAGATATGTGCACATTGTCTCATTCAGTAGATAGCGCATTTATCACATGTGGCACTACTTCAGTAGATAAGTGCATGTATAACCGTGGTGGCAGTGCTAATAGCGCATGATAGTTACGTGTGGCATTACTATGTGTGTACGCATGTCACACTACATTCACATGAGGCATGTGTGCTAAGTTAGCACATGTGTATGCGGTGGCCGCGCTATCGTCAGTAGATAGCGCATAGTCACATGTGGCATTACTATAATGTGCTATTTTAGTAGACAGCGCATGCGTCACATGTGGCATTACTAGTATTATGGTGTGCAAGAATTTTTAATTCAATGTGTGCTACATGTATCCTTCAGTTAGACAGCGCAAGTATCACGTGGCATAAATGTGTGCTATTCAGTAGAATACTAACGTTAGAGACGGTCATAGCATATAATAATAATAATAAATGTTGATAATAATAACACACAGCGCATAAAGCAACGGCACCAATGCGCTTTACAAACAAATGATCAATATCTTAAAAAACTACACATACATTAAAACACATGATAAAGATTATAAATATATACAATGCAAAGAACGCCTCAAAAAATACGAACAAATGTGTTAAAACAGCCATAGGAGAAAAATACAATCAGCTGCTATTGATAAAAACATTGCGATTTAAAAGTCAATAAAACATCAATGACAAAGTTATAAGCAGTTTGAAAAAAAATATACGTCTCACAGGGCCGGGCCGGCCAGAGCCTGCTCCCGCGCGGTCACAATCAGGTGAGGTGTTTCGTAAAGCGCTATAACATGTGGTATTATTGGGGTTTTTTAAATTATCATCCAGTCCGGGAACATTAAAATCAAATCACATCAAACTTTTTTGGATAATGTGTATCAATATCAATATTGTCGGTCTGCTTGACCTTACCATGGGATACCAAAGAATGACTCCGCGGCCGGCTAGAACATCGGGAACTTTTCCTAAGGCTTTTATGGAGCCCGGGGGACAGATACAATGTTGATTAGCGCATCACAAGAAGTTCTGTCACTTGCATTGCAGTACATACTCAATAGGAACGTGTCAACGATTTTGGTGGACAAACCAAAGAAATCGCACGCATGCGTAGAAAAAAATGAAGTCCCCTCCTAGGTTAGAGGGCAGTAGAGGGCCTTTTCGATTTTCAGACGATGCCGGACGTACGAATATTTTTATAGGTTACATTCGGTGGAGGATCGTTAGGATCCGTCCGCCACTGAATACCGTATACGGTTTCGTCAATGTTTATACGAACACATTTCACTCCCAGTTTAAAATGTTAAAAACATCATGTCAGGTATAACAGCGATTATTTTATACTCTTGAATCTTGTGCGTACAATGATTCTATACATGTGACACCGGTCAGAAGAGATTCATCATTGACTTTTTGAGTACTAACTACACGGTAAATGCAAGAGGTCCGCGTCACTATATTTGTATCAATATTTTTCAACTTTTCCGTGCCGATAAACTACTAATTAGTCAACATTTTGGCTTCATGTTTCATGTTCAATCCATGGTTCAAATAACCGATGCCTATAATGGTTATAGCTTAACTGCTGTTTCAATTTCCAATCAAAAACTATTTAGTCTTTGGATCGCCGCAAATCAGCTGTCCAAAGCGGGGGGGGGGGGGGGGGGGGGGTTCTACCAAAATCATACGTGGATGTGCCTCCCACGGCCACGTTTGATTTTAGTAGAAGAAACATACGTGCATGTGCCTCCCAGACTTTCCATACCTGCATCATATGCAAAATTAACACCTGATCGGTATACCAAAGTGAAATGTCTACCAATCACTTGCTTAATTCGAGTTGTGTTCTCGATCTACAATGGCTCTCCACACTTTCCTGTCCTGCATTGCTGTCTTTAAGTCTCCTACATCCAAACCAGTGTCCTGTTTAAGCACATCGATGTAAGTTAGGGCAGGTCTTCCAGGTTTCCTCCTCCCATGCTTTGGTATCCAGTGAACCAGCTTTGACACACATTCTTGACTCCTAAAGCAGTGGCCTGAGAATCTTGTCCTTCTCTCCCTGATCGTTTGGGTGATTTTGGGGAGATCTCCATACAGCTCTGTGTTAGTTGTATGTTGCTTCCAGTGAATGTTGAGGACAGTCCGATCAGTCCCTTGTATATACCCTTGTATACAGTGGCGTAGCCAGGTTATTCATATTGGGGGGGGGGGCGAGAAATGAAAATGAACCGAAAAAATTATTCTAAGTTAATGAATGCTCGCGTAGCGCGCGAATTTTTTTGACTTTACACCTATTTTTGGCACAATTTAGGTACATTTTGGCTCTAAACAAGCTTATACCAACGAATATTGCACTAGGTGATTGTTATGCGCGCATAACGCGCTACATTTTTTTCATATGTGTACTTTTGACCATCATAATTCCATGGTTCCTCTGGTCAAATGAACCGACAGTGGCAATCTCAACCGACACGATGTCAATATTGGGCCCCCCCCTCTGGCTACGCCACTGCTTGTATATACAAACAATAAACAGAAGGTAAGTAGAAAATTGGGTTCTCAAAAGTGTAATAATTAACCAAAATTGGGTTCAAAGTGTATTTTAATCAATAAACCTATCTAACAAAGTACGGGCCATTCTATACCGTCAAAGAGGGGGCATAGTGAAAACTTTTTTGATTACCACCCATCGATATACCAAATTTCGCGAAAAGGCACTCCAAAAGGCAGGCACGTTAATACGTAGTACCACTATATAGTGAGAACCCCGGGTCCAAAGCTATTGCTCGAAGTCTTTAAAAATAGATTGTAACAACAAAACATAAAAACTGGTATTGTCCATCTTTTAGTTTCCAGTAAGTTAATGATTATATTAGTGACCAGACTCCTTTTATGTTGCAAGTTGTCATTATGTCATAATAACTTCAAATTATTGACGATACTGACACTTTAATTTGTTATCCAGCTCCAGCGGTTTTAGGATGATAATAATTTAGTTACAACATGGGATGAATTTTCTTTGGTCATAATCAAAATCCATCCATTATAACATTGAAACCAACGGAGATTTAAAAATTACGGCCGTTCGTGTCCACCATCGTCTGGTATTTTCAATTTTCGACTCTACAAATGACGTGTATTTTTTAATATTCATTGATGATTATTCATTGTATATTCATGAACGTCACTGCCTTCTATTGTTATAGAACAACGAGTGTCCAGGGGTTGTACTAGTCCTGTATTATATAACAGCTAGCTATAGTCGATCTATAGTCTGTTCAATGTGAGAAGGAACATTACTGCAAAAGAATGATGTAAAATATCAAAGATCATGCGCTATTTTATGGCGAATAAACTATAGAACTTAAAGTCTATTCAGGTTTTTCAGTGTTGCATGGACAGATTATGATGACTAGCTAATTCACATTGCAAAATAATTATATATCATAAATGGTCATGTTTCATATTATGTTGAATGAACTATAGCAGGCAAGCTGGCTATGCCTATATCATAGCTATGACATGTCCCTAGTTTTTTAAATTACGCACGTGTATGCATTGCTCATTTTGATATGTGTGGGGTGTACGTCAGCGGGGGGCGTATTTTCTTTATGCAACTATAACGAGATGCATAGACGACAGATCGCTACACGGAATAAAGCGTAGTAACACAATGGGATGCATCCCGTTATGGTTGCAGAAAGAAATTAAGCCAGCGGGGGAGGGGGGGGGGGTTATTCAGTGCGATCAGCAGTGGCGTACCCAGGGGGCCCGGTGCCCCCCCCTGAAATATCCCGTCGGTAAGTGGGTGGATGATGCAGTGAAATCACTGCATCGAGGAAGAGAAATAGACTATAGATGCGTGAGGACGCGTTGCATTGCTGATCCAGCGAAGAACAGGGAGGGCACAGTGGAAAAGGGCCAGGGATATTTTTTGGGGGGGGGGGGGGGGGAGGTCGGGTCGGGTCAGCGGTACCCGTGAATTGCCCAGGCTTATCGCAGACCATTTGTACGTGGAAGTTACTGCTTGTGTGATGTCAGCGCAAGGTCAACAGGACTATCGCTCAGCATTGTGTTGCAAATGTGCCGATCGTGATCAATGCGCTGCATCGCACTATCATCGCATTGTGTTGTCGTCATACTGATAGTGTGGGTTGTACACTAGACTAAGACAAAATAAAAAATAAACCTGTTTAGCGTCCCCTCCTGCTTCAATTTTCTTTTCTTTTTTTCTCTTTATTTCACTCAGTCATAACTTTTCAGGTTCGCAGTGCGCTTACCAGGGCGGTTTTGTACTAAAAGTGGGGAAAAAATAAAACAAAAAGGGCCTCTTCCTTCCTTTTTTGAAAAAAGTCCCGATGCTAACGCTAAACATGTTTTTTATTTTTATTTTGCCTAGGCCTAATTCAATAAGCTGTACTGAGTGTTTAAATTATTAAAATAAATCCTCAGCGTTGAAAGAACTAGTATGCTTGGGCCCATATTTCAGATTTGAACACACTTAGATCACAGAGAACTTGAGCCAAACTCGAGTATTTTGCTGGGCTCGGGAGTCGGAGTCGAGCGCGCAGGAGTACGGGCCAGATTTGAGAAAAAACAGAAATAAACTTATTACTCAAATGTGGCAATGTCCGAATTACAATGCCTGTAATGCAATGGGTTATTTTAACACAAATTTGGT
Source organism: Ophiura sarsii (assembly GCA_035610835.1). NCBI lineage: Eukaryota > Metazoa > Echinodermata > Ophiuroidea > Amphilepidida > Ophiuridae > Ophiura > Ophiura sarsii. Next base: position 4,508,632 of record CM069441.1, read on the forward strand.
AAGAAAAAAATATTATTCGTTTTCCAAGATGAAATTCCCACCTTATTTCACAAAGTCTCGCAACTCTAGCGGGAATCGCTTATTGTAGAGGTTTTGGCTGCATTTTGATTATTTAATTATTGCAAACGGCTGAATACCCTTGTGACCTATATATTTTGTTACTGCGCGGATTGTGTTAATTAATGCGCGCCTGTGATTTGGTCTTAAGTGATTAACCTACGCCATCTTTTGTCTGAACGCATGGTACGCTGTGAGGAAAACTCGAAGAGCTGTGTAGAAAAACCTCGAAATTTGGTAGAAATTGGACGTTTTTGATTAACATCCTTTCATTGTAAGTACTATAGATGTATATAGAACATTCTTGGACCATTATGATTCATGTATTCTGTAAATTGAGCGATTTCTACGCGTTTTCGTGGACAAGATGATGCAAGATTTTTATACATGAGTTCCGTAACTTTTAACAGTGTATGAATAGGCCATTTCTTTCTTATTTTCATAATTTTGACGTCGCATTTTGAGACCCCAGATTTCTCGATTTGGTTGTGTCAAATTACTTCAAAAAGTTGATTGTGAATGATAGTAGGTTGTATAGCGTCATGTGTGACCATAGGCTAGCCCTGATTTGCATGTTTGGAAGGATTTTGGGCAGTTTTTGAATGCTGAAAATATTCGAAATCATCAGGACTTGTGTGCGTAACGGTGCTGTTGCGTGCAATCAATTAGTGTGCATGTCAATACGAGACGACACATGTCGGTTTCTTTTGATGTTTGAGAAGCGTGTTTTAAATTGCGCGGTATACCGTTTGATGTTTCCTTATTTAATCAAATGCACTCTGGATGTTACAGTGTATCCCAAAAATATTATGCTTTATAAAATTACGCTGTATTATGTGGTGACCTTGAATTGTTACCGTATATCCTAAATATCATGTTTTATCAAATTTCGTATATCCTACTGTGACTTTGGGATTATTACAGTGTGTTCCAAATATTATGGTATCCAATGAGTACTTTGTTTGTAGAAATGATTGAATGCATTTGTGATGAGATTCATTCATTAATTGTGTTTCTGGGAATTTCAGTTGCACTTTTCGGAATATTAAAATATTGTTAATGATTTTTAGGATTGTTACATGAAATCAGCTGTTCCTGACTTCCATGCCTAAATTTTGGATTGATGTTTTCCTCCTGAGCTAATTGTTAGTCTAATTTTTGATTAGTTATTCAGGCTTGCAATGCCAACAATAGTTTGTATGATTATACAAATTACCAGTGCACACAAATATTTTATGAATGTAAATTGAGTCATTGTTTCGTATGGACAAGTGATTACTCTATAACAAAATTGTCACTCCATCATGATTCAGTGCTGGATTTTGTAAACATGTAAATTGAGGCCATTGTATGGTAGGAGCGATTAGTAAATTTGTTATTATTTATTCTTAAACAACCTGGGATAGGAGTGTCGTGTATATAAATAGAGGTGCTTTATCTTTTTGAATATCACAGCTATCTAATTCAGTATTTTTGGGTAGGTTTTTTTGTGTGACAATATCCCATCATTCCTTATCGCGTTGATATAGAAACCAAACCATCAGAGATGATTCATGATCACTTTATTGTAAATACAGAGAACTTGCATGGCAAATTATTGTACTTTTATTACTTGTGTGTTGGACCGAACAGGTGACCCAGATAAGAGATTAGATTTCTTTTTGCACAAATCCAATAAAAAGTGAATGAGATACTCACAATTTTAGTTACGTTTCACTGCTAAACTAGCAGCTTCGTCAGACTGGCAACTCTGTCTGGAGGCAACAGGAATGAGGGATTTCCTGTTGCTGGGAACTGCCGTTGTAGAGGGCGTGATTCCGACGAGTTGGTCATAGATATTGTGCAGTGTGTAAGCCCCCTCATCTTTGTTGAGTGTGTTCTCCCCTTCTCCGAATCCAAATTGCTTCTTTGAGCCATCTTGTTTCTCAAAGAAGCAATTTGGATTCAATAACAATCCAGATGAACTTATTCAAAGAAAAAAAGAGGTGTCCCAGATGTTAGATTACTTTGATGATGTGTGTATTATATATATATTTTTATGCTAGAATTAAATAGGTATTCCGATATTCCTGAATATTTTCGGTGGCACTGATTTTAATCATTCAAAATTGCTTATAATATTGAGGGTTGTCATGTACACAAAGTGTGACACCCTGATTGTGCTGCGGAATAGTCGGCATGTTTGTTTTGATTGGTTAGACCGTTTTGGAGACTTATTGCATTGTGTAAAATGTAATCTGCTGATTTTGTGTTGTAGTTTTTTTAGTGACCAAAACTCGTGCTCAGTCAAAACACTTAGCGCATTTTTGATACCTCACATTTTTTCATGTTCAATGATTTTTGGAATATTTTTCAATTTCCAAAATACTTAGAAGATTTTCTGTGATCAGGAATGTGTTGTGCTGTAAAACCCTTAGAACATTTTGGAGGATCAAAATTTGTTCTGTAACACTTAGAAGTTTTCTGTGATCCAAATTTGTGTTTTTGGGAATTTTTTTGAAGTGATCGAAATTTATCACTTGGTCTAAAAATACTTTGCGGATTTTTGATTTCGATATTTTTCATGCAGTGTCAATACTTAGTACATTTTCGATTTCAACATTTTTCATGCTTAGTGAAAAATACTTAGTCTATTTTAAAGATATTTTTGAATGTTGAGATTTGGATGCTTGGTGGAAAAATACTTTAACGTTAATAGTTTTGACAATTAACTATCTTGTTACATGGTGACACTGTACTATGTGAAGTACATTGGGGAGCATGCTGATGCATGGGTATTATTAACTGGGGTGAGGTCAACCTTGTTATTGTCCATCCACACATACAATTGTGAATGCCATGACCTTATACTGTATATAGACTAGATTAACTATTAGTGGGAATATCCTACTATCTTTTGTGTTAAATAGGAATCGTGACAGAAAGTGGACTGCGAGTGGAACTAAAGATTTAAAGCTTTCGTATTGTAGGGCGAAACTTGTAAGTAATTTCACTTCATTTAAATCATGGTGATAAGTGGCTAATGGCGAGTAGGAGAAGTACAGGTGAGAACTAAACTGTTTGGTACAGCATTGATTCATCATAACTTTTGGAGGTATGAAATTGAGATAGGTTATTCTTATGAAGTCATGCTAATGTTCTGGAATGTTATAATACCGTGAATTTAGGACAATGTATTGAGGTGCTTTTGGTACTCGGACACTTCAAATGAACGTAGGCGGAGTTTTATTGATTCTGATGTTATGGGAATATGACTGTTGTAATAACTTAAATCATGCTTAAATATTGAAAAGTGGTTGTCAATTGTTCCTATTGGAATGATATGTGCGCTCCAAACCATGGCGTCGTGCTGAGTAATGAAGGTTGTGCACATGTTGATTGTAGTTTAAGAAATAAGACTTGTGATATTTTGTCAAGTTATGAACACATTTTACTTTGGTCACATACTGTAATGTTATAATAAAGTTTAGATAAGTAGTGTAGTAAGCGCACCCTAAGCGACCCATACTCGCGTAGTGTAGTTTTAATATGTGGTGAGAATTAATTTGTACTTGGGTGAACTCATCATTCAAAATTTGCTTACAAATAATAGGCTTACTTGTACAAATTCACCATTCATCTGTGATCACCAATACTATGCTTACTTGTGTGTATATATTGCTATGTGTTGGAAGTACTACGACTATGTACCGCCTCAAACCTATGGTTAATGATCGTGATGAGGAAGTTTGAGCAAATTAACCGACAAATTATGATATGTGTAAATGAAGGAAAATAGACTAAGAGTGTATGCGTATTGGCTGGAAAGTATTCATACGTGCACGTGGCGATTGCATATTTTCTGTTATCAACGTACCGGTGGCTGTGCGCGGTGGGAAGTGACTTTGTGGGGTGTTGGGGGAGGATACGCAGGTGCCAAACTGGTTTAGAGAGCAACCATTGGTTATCTGGGCTTTGTCTAGCTTGTCACCCTGTAGAGGAACTGACTTTGTGGGGGTGTTGGGGGAGGACACGCAGGTGCCAAACTGGTTTAGAGAGCAACCATTGGTTATCTGGGCTGTGTCTAGCCTGTCACCCTGTAGAGGAACTGACTTTGTGGGGTTTTGGGGGAGGATACGCAGGTGCCAAACTGGTTTAGAGAACAATCATTGGTTATCTGGGCTGTGTCTAGCCTGTCACCCTGTAGAGGTACCCACGGAAATAGCTTAAGCGCGGAGATGTGTTATGGAGCCTAAGCGCGGAGTTGGACCGTTAAGCTTATGGCGCGTAAACATTTACACATGTGATAGTCGGTGTGACATGGTATTAACACAGTGTTCTTTTCTTTTGTATATTTCAGAACGCTCCGTGGTGGTACAATTTTTCTTACATTCCTTATTTTCTTACATATCACATTTTCAATTTAGTCTTTGGTTTATTCGTTTAGTGGTACAATTTGTTTCTTTGTTGCAGTATATAATATTTGGTAGCACAACTTCATTACATACTTTTATCTGGTTAAATTTTTATCCGTCACGGTCATTTTCACGATTCACTATCTTAAATACTTGAAATAATTTGTAAGTGCTGTAGTTGAACCGTTGTTGGAGTTGTATGTTTGCAAAATAAATAGTCAAGTTACTAATAAATAAAATAATAATAATATAATAATAAAATAAAAAGTTACTGACTGAATACACATCACTCATATTTGGGTATGCTGTCATGTACATCCGCGTGCTTATTTTTGCTTACCGTTTTCAAAATACTGTAGTATGATTGGTTGGTTATATAATCTTGACATATATCTCAATCATATTGCCGAATATCGTGCAATTTCAAGCCTATCTTCTTATTAAAATCGTGACTTCAATGTTAAATCTACTTGAACCGAATCAATTAATGACGTGATTCAGTCTTGTTAGGCAAAATACAAAAAAAATAGCGTCCCCTCCATTCCTTTTTTGGGGTCCGTTTCAAAATCTTTTTCTTTTCCATTTTTCAGAGTTTGAAATGTTTGTAACTTGACAGCTTTGTTTCTTTCTTATATGCATTTTAAACAAGTTTTGTGGTGACCAACCCGAGGACCAACCTCTCGGAACAATGCAATAAAAACAATTTAAAGAGGCTTCCTATTCTCCTCTTTAAGTTTCTCGCTAAAGGGTGATTTTGCACTAAACTGTTTTTAAAAAAAGAAAAAGGGCCTCCTCCTTCCTTTTTTGAATCAGGACGCTAAACATATGGTTTTTTAAAAATTTTGTGGGATTCCCCGTCCGTGTCCCAATCAAAACCGTAAAACTATTGCGACATCGAAAGTAACATTTTGTTATCATATGAAACCAGGCGGATGCGGGAAATGCATTCTTGATTTCTATTCGCAGGATCCGATCACGCATAAGTACTTGCGAGTAATTGAAGACTTGTGAGGCACTGTCTTTTGGAAATTCATACTAAAAAGTTCTGTGTAATACCTTTGCACTGATCGGAAACATACCTGACTGAAAAGCGATTCATTTCATAATGTCGGTCCGTAGCAATGCTGAAATGCTACCTATTTTCCTCTTGGTTTATATAACCATAGCTGTTCATGCATCCCATTTTCGCGGAGCTATTATCACATGGAAACCAAATGATGAACCAAATCAGGTAGGTTTCAATACGTTCGTTCAAGTTTTGTTTTGTTTATTGATTGAGAAAAAGCACAACGAAATACCCTAATGAGAATATTTACTGACTGAAGAACAATCTATAGGTGAGACATGAGTATAGAGTACAGCCTGAGCCCAATTGGGCTCCTATGGGCTACCCATAGGGTTTCGGGCAAATTGGGCTGTTTTGAGCTACTTTTGCAGTTTTTCAATGGGGTGAATTTTTTGCGCTAATCTTATAACATTCTTTATACTTCTAAGTTGTTCAATATTTGACCTTACTACATTCGTGAAATTATCTTGAACGTATATACACTATTTGTTCCCACTAGTTATACGACGTGTGAACGCAGTGTCACGAGTATATTGGATTCGTTAGCCTAAATCTGGTAAAATTGCTCCGCATAGAAAGCAGCAAGTGTTATGTAGTGATGTGTCTGTTACAACCTTCTATTTTTGTCAGTCCCGACCCCTTTTCCGGAAAGTAAGGCAATTGGAGACCCACAAAATGGATATGTGCTGTGTTAGATTGTTTCCCAGTGCTGCGGGTATCATGCGGGCAAAAATATGTTGAAGAACTTGTGTGTTGGCGTGTTTCAGTGGCTTGCAATGTATTGTGGGATCATATCTGAGCCTGCCTGGGTCGAATTCTGTTCAGCCAATCATAACCACTCTTCAGCAGATTTGAGAGTTGTATTCTGGTGAGCATGGAAACACATTTATAGTTGAATGTATAGTTGGAGTTTAGTTAATGATGTTAAGTTTAGTTCATGATGTTAATCTTTTTATTTTTGGACGAAAAGTAACGAAACGATTGATCAAACTATATTCAATGAAATAAGAGGCACAAAACAGTATATATTTGAGAAAATAATCACTGCATCAGTGACCAGTCAGCAAATGCAAGCAGGTAACTCTACTGTATATCATAGTTTCCAACCACTCGCGCCTATGCAACTCTAGAATATGTGGGCTAAAATCATCTGTCAACAACTCCATTATAAACAGGTGGAATTGATCACGTTGACAAGAATGGGTGTTCAAACGATTTGAACATTTCGGGTTAACGCAAATTATATTCAGGTACTGTATAAACAACTTAATTTCGCTAGCAATTTAATTTCGCTAGGAGATCTAATTCGCCAAATTAAATTGCCAACATTTATATTATTTATAATGGTTATATAGGTAGATGGTACAAATTACTGAAATCAAATTGCCGCACATACATACTTAAATACTTTGGTGGGAGGGGGGCTGGATAATTTCATTTTTGGTATATCAACACTTTTTTGACCCCCCCTCCCGCCATGCCACAAACTTTTTTGACCCCCTCTTGCCATGCTACCAACTTTATTGACCCCCTGTATTACTGCCTGCACCTGAAACTTTCTTGTCCTCGTTCATTGTTATCAAGTTCAGAGAACATCGATATGATATCTTTTATGGGATTTTTTTTTGACCATGTTTCATATTCTATTTTGATGGACGCATCACATCTAGGGGGGCAGGTTGTAGAATCTAGAGTGAATCAGAACTCCCACTTCAATTGCAGGTATCTTTGGTTTAGTGCCATGGTCTTTAATCCCCTGAATAACTTCACATATTTATGCACGGATCTCTGTTTTTGAAACCAATTACTCCAATTAGGATGCTCCCTCCAATTATATATTCTGGCTTTAAATATGTTTTTGCTTTTGACATGAATTTGCCATTCATTCTTTTTTAGCTGGGCTAGTACATGAAAATAGGGCCGTAGACATCTGCGCGCGTAGCGCGCCAAAAAATTACGTTGATTTATGAACGTTCCGTAAATAATGTGCATACATGTAAAGCAGGGGTTTGGGGGCGGAGCCCCCAGAAAATGTTGGAAACTAATGAGTGTTTTAAACTTTTTTGACCCCCCTCTGTTGGGGTTTTCAAAAACTTCTTTGACCCCCTTTGCAGAGTATCAAAACCTTTTGGGCCCCCCTATAATTATCCAGCCGCCCACCAAAGTATTTATGAACACTCCCTAAATTAAGTTGCCGTGAAATTAAGTTGTATTACACTCCTACAGTAGTTAGGGTACAGTTACTACAGACCATAGCATAGCATCTGAAGTTCGCTGAACTTGTGAACTTATACCAAGGTTTTTTTGGCATCCCTTGTGGCGTGAATAGTTATACTGAAATAATAGCTGCCGAGGGTAGTGTTGTCATAGACGGTGGCTAAAATAATAGCTGCCGAGGGTATGTGTAGTCTGTCATAGACGGTGAACCGTCTATGCTATTGTACACATTGTTATATTTGTATACAGCTAGCTATTGAGAACAAGATGGCAGGGTGAAATTTTAATTGTTGCATTAGGTATTCTCTCTGTCCCTCCCCCAATGCCAGGGAAGTGAAATTCACCCCTGATGCATATATAGCGTCACCCTATGTATATAATAGAGAGCCATCACCGGGGCCCATCAGGTCAACCTTTTTCCTATATAATGATATAAATCATTTCAGGGTGCCTACATACATTATCTTTTAAACTACTGGAGGGGGAATTCCCCCTCATTGATTGATTGATTGATTGATTGATTGATTGATTGATTGATTGATTGATTGATTGATTGATTGATTGATTGATTGATTGATTGATTGATTGATTGATTGATTGATTGATTGATTGATTGATTGATTGATTGATTGATTGATTGATTGATTGATTGATTGATTGATTGATTGATTGATTGATTGATTGATTGATTGATTGAGCTTAATCCGCACGTCGTATATACGGTTCCGATAGGATCCTATTGCCTCATTTAACGAACTCAAACCACAAATCGCGTCAGCCGAGAACCGCGCCATCTAGTTTGAAATGAAATGATTGCTATCTAGGAAAATGTCGAACTTCATAGTACATTAAATTGTAGTCAAAGGACGAGATGTAATGTTTAATTGCTCTGAGCAGTTGTTTTGCATTCCCTCTTTTGACGTATGCGCCATCAATTAAGAATAACGTCTATAACAAAGCTAATTGTCAATAACAACATCATGTTTTAATCATAGTTTGAGTAGGAATCGATAGAATTGTTTATATACCATCAACAATGAATGTCCAAACAACATTCGACACATTTACTATAAAAAATGGATTTATTAGGTTCACAATTCTTATACTTGGTACAGAGATCAAGGAGTAGGAGAACCTGAATACTCTGGTCAGAGACGATGAAAATAACCTCTAAACATCGGTATGTCAAAACGGTATAGATAAAGCGTTATCGGATATTCCATGGGGCCACCTGTGGTCAATGATATGGTGGAGGACACTATGTTTACCCACGGAATTACAGATGAATCGAAAGAAATAGATTACCGATTGTTGTTTGGAGATTCATTGTTGATAATATAAACAATACTATCGATTCCAAAACTAAACTCCTCACAAAAAATATCGAGACACTTACACATGATCCAATTATTAACGGCCAGAAAGGGTATAGATTAATCGAAGCCAAGAACCCAATATGAAAGCGTAGGCTGATAAATGGAAAGTGACCTTTGAGCCTACCAAGTGCAAGACCATGGTAATCTCTAGGAAGAGAACCCCATCCCAACTTGAACTCTACTTTGGTGAATGCAAGCTACCATCTGCAGAAAAACTGGAAATCCTGGGTGTTACCATTGATAGCAAGCTGACTTGGTCCAAACACATCTCGGCTGTCTCAACCAGGGCTGGCCAGAAGCTCGGCGCTCTTCGCAAAGTTGCAAATAAATTGACGGCATTGGGCAGATCTACTGTGTACAAATCACAAGTCCGTAGTGTAATGGAGTATGCTTCATAGGCTGGTCTAGCGCTTCACCTACTATCCTAAGCCAGCTTGACAACATCCAAAGGAAGGCACTCAAGATCATTGGAGCTCATGACGCTACTGGTCTATCGCATCTCAGCATCACAAGCCTACTTCACCGGCGACAGGTAGCAGCAGCCACGGTCTTGTACAAAATGCATACCAACCACTGCCCACAAGACTTAGCAGCACTGCTCCCCACACCATATGTTCATCGTCGTGCTACGCGTTCAAGTGTTGCAATGCCAGATCATGCCCTTTCACTGCCGCCTGCCAGAACTTGCTGCTTAGACAGAAGCTTCATCCATACATGGAACAGTCTTCCAGTCAATGTTGTTGGCAACATCCAAGAGGAAGGACTACAATCTTTTAAATGTCGTGTTAACAGACACTTTCTCTCCAACTTTTCAGAGTATGTTGGCTAAGCTCTCTCGATGTATCAATGAACTCCAGATATTATTTTCATCTTATTTTTTGATGTTATTCTCTATGTTTGGGTGTTTGTCATATTCCTGTCCCACGCCACTTTCATTGGCTTTTTTACTAGCCGAATTGTGTTTACTTATATTTTGATTATTTTCTGAGTTGCAGTGAACCAATTGATTGGCCCATCAGAGCTCTCTGTTGAGAGTTACCCGTTTGATTTGTAATCACTCAGTTCATTAACGTTGTTAATGTCTGTTGGGCTATTGTTCACATTTGCTCTTTATATACAAAAAAAAAAAAAATCAACCCTTCACCATAATAATATCATAACCAGGGGACTTATCAACAGGACACGTTATTACAAGAAAGAAGAATGGTACGTGAGCCCTCCCTTTTTAGGGATTTTTTTATCATTTTGGGCGCGGTTTAGAGGATAGATTTTAGTTCCAGTAACAAATATAACCTTGTCAATAACAACATCATGTTTTGATCATAAACTCCTCACAAAAAAGTATCGAGACACTTACACATGATCCAATTATTAACGGCCCGAAAATGTATGGATTAATCGAAGCAAATAACCCAGTGCATAATTGTTGAGATACGATGTTGCGGAACGGAGTTATTGTCATTTCAATGGTCGTAGGTCCAGTTTCAAAAGTGGCAATCATCCCTATAGACAATAGATGCAGGTTTGCATTTATTGTTTTGAATGATCGGTGCTTTACACACGTGTACAAAAATGCAACATACACTCAGAAAATGAAGATAATGTGTTCCTTTCACAACACAGAGTTATTGTTTTCATTCAACTTCAACTACAATGACTTCATCTTTTTCTTCAGTACTTTGTGTGTCCACTATCATTGTCCACAACAGCGTGTGTAAGCATAAACCTAATCAAAAAAAACCCTGATCATTCAAAACAGTAATGCAAACCTGCTTCTACAGGGTGGGTCAAAAAGAAGTTGATCGAGATACCAAACAAATTTGACAAACCAATGAGGCACGTTTCAAAGAACAACTTATTCCGCTTATATGACAAAAAGAATCATGGAAATCGATCAATTAAATCAGGAACTATACCTGTTTTAATACAAGAGACCCTTTTTTAGCTGTCCACGGAACGCTTTTAAGCGTCTTCTTGAAATCTATCCACTCTAATTGGGCAGCAAAATGTACACACGGACATTCATATTCAAATGAGATTAAAGCCCGGGAGTTTCAAACACAGGTGGGAATGGTGTGCATAAAATAAAAAATGGCTTTATTTCAAAATTGTTAACCATTAATGGTGCATTATGGTATATATATAATGCAATGTCGTATGATTCTGACTATAACTGTACCATCATATCCCTATGATGCCTTAAATTGTGGCGATTCATAATATATTAATTAGTCCACACAAAATATGGAAATTGACACTGAAAATGTATACTGAAATATAATGATGGTGCAATGCAATCGTGATGGATTGGATACCGAACTGACTAAATCGCGGTTGATTTTACAAAGTGATATTACCATGCCATATGAATGACTGAAATGAATTTGTGTTACGTGCTATCAATCCACATACCGATTTTGCATCAATAAGAGTCCGACATCCCGAAAAGTGAAAAAACAACAACATTATCTTCATTGTGATATGCATCTTGAAAAATAAAGTTATATGCCCATTTAAAACAAAGATGTCATCATATGAGATGGGCCATTTCAACGGTTTTGAGCATCAAAATGTTTTAAAAGTCTGTATAATTGAAATGATTGGCTTTGTATCAGCATGCACGGCTTATGAGAGAGGACAAAGCAAAAATATGTTGTTGTTATTCACTTTTTTTCTTTTATAAATAATTATTTATTAAATAGTATAATGGACTCGGACAAATTGGCGTGCATTAAATTAACAAAGACCTTAAAAATACACTGTCTCGAACCCGGTCCCTCTATTATGTTCACATATCAAATCCTTTGAAATGCAAAACTGTTCACCCGTAAAAAAGGAGAAAACTAGTATATTCACGGTGTGGTCCATTCATTCTAGTTTGCCATTGAGTGTCACTTTTAAGTTTAGACAATTGGCCACATCTCCGTCATTGTATCACCGATTTAAACGAAATAAAGTTGATTTTATAGCGAAAGGAATCGTCTTTACTGGTAAGAAAACACAAATCAATAATGGAATGAACAATATTTATTAATAAGGTTTACAAAATTGTATACTTTTGTAACAGTCTGTAGTGCATTACTGTTACTCTACTACAGCATCTAAAATTAAGAGTTAGGCCTATGTGCTTTTAATGACGATTTTGATAACTCAAAGCGGCGCTTCTTTACTTTTTGGACACCTTGGTGGCGGGCTTGCATGGTGGGGGGCAATGTTTTTGCAATGTTTCTGAGATTTGTTTCAGAATGTACATTATACACTCCTTGTTTGTTTTATCAACAAGTCTCTGTTTTAATAGTTAACACTTTCCACGCGGCAGGCGTCTGCAGACGACATTTCAAAATTAAACAAAATGTTTCAAAAATGTCAACATTATTGAATTTCATCACCATATTTGGAGTCACCATGAGAAATACATTAAAACAAGTACTAACATGCGTAGTATTGGTTCAGTAATTCTTGAGGTACGACTTTGAAAGTTGGGAAAGGTTTCTGAAAAATCTGTTTTGTATAAGTTATGGCAAAACTAAGTATTACTAATAGCCGCGTGGAAAATGCTAAGTAACTCTGAGCTTGGATGGAATTTGTTTAAACATCACTACCAATAGGGGTCACTTACTGTAAAACAATTATGGCTAGTTCACTTTAAAATACTGAAAATATAAGCTATGGCTATTTAATTTAACACCGATGTTGATGGAACAAACATCCCTATATATTTGTATGGTTGCATTATATAAGGCCAAATAAAATAATTAAAAACATGTTTCTCGTCCGGCTTTTTGAAAAATAGGAGGATGAGGGGCTTTTATATTTTTTATTGGAAAACGGACCTAAATTACCCTGTTTAACAGCGTTTTAGCCCATATTTGGCATACAGAATGGTGTCTGCAAAAAGGAAGCCCCTTTTAATTTTGCTATTTTAAGAGCTAGACCTCTCTGGTGATCACAAAACTCTCTGATACAATTTGCGAAGCTATAGGATAGGTTTAAACTTCTGAAACATCTTTTTCAAAGTTATGACTGAAAATTTGCAACATTATTTTTTTATTTGGCCTAATAAAGCATACGTTATACCTTATATAAATTCAGAACATTTCAAATTGTATTCTTAAACGGTATATATAGCACACCTAAACTACATACAATGCAAGAATCAGATTGTTGCTGATTTTTTAGAAACATTTTCTGATAGAACAAATCATTGCAATAATTTTCAGATAAAAATGTCATACAAGCCTTAATTCTTATTGTATTATTTATAACATGGCAAGATGGATGGATGTTTTTGTATTCAACTTCGTCACTGATTTTATAATTAATATGCTTATTATATGTATTTCATATTTTGTATAATATGTATTCTTAGTGGTAATGCGTAAATGTGTAATAAAATGAGAAATGATTATTAATAATAAAATTCACACTATTTATCATAAATGTTTTGCATGACTCACGTGATATTTCAATATGCAGCACCTGGTTATAATTGAATTCTATATTTTAACGCTTTCCACACGCCTCGCCCCCCAAAAAAAATCAGTGTAGTAACAGGATAAAATTCCAACATACATTTTGCATATAACATATTACATGATTAAATAAACATAATTATTACAGATGTTCATTGTCATTGTTACCCAATTGGTTATACTTTCCCTGATTGACTGGCTTTTGCTCATCTGTTCACGATTTTATCTTTGTTGGTTGTTTATTTCACTGAAATCAATGTGGTCATGGGTCGGTGATTTAATAAGGATTACATCCATCCTGAAAGAGAGTCCTGTTAGTTTTATACACCCTGTAAGACATTTCAAATTGTTATGTACAATTTGAAATGTCTCGATTGTGGGTCTGCTGATTAGCCATGTCTTGAATAGAGACGTCACTTGAGTCTTGTATAGGGGCATGTCTCAAAACTGGCTTTATGTTAAAAGAGTAAAAAGACATGTCTTACTTTTGCATTATATAGGTGTCTTACATTGTATCTATAGACAATGTAAGACATTGTATCTATAGACAAGAGACGGGTCTTCTTGAATTGTTATATTTTTTCTTGTTGTAGACATGTTTATATCCAAGACACGACGATCGTTAAACACCATTTTGACAGGGTAGGAACAAATACGGTATTTGTTCCTACCCTGTCAAAATCGATGTTTAACGGTATTTTGAATTGACGTTTGTTGCAGGAATAGAAAGAAGGCTTCTTTTTCTGACTCCTTACAGGTCGAAGTTCAAACCATTAATAGTTCATACATTTTGGAGCGTTTTTAGTCTGCAAGGAATCCTGCGTAGGCTATCGCCTATCCGAGGTGCCGAGTTTTACATACCGCCTGCGGTGCCGCGTTTTATAATGATATTCCACCGGAGTTTATTTACAACTCATGAACTCAAGTTTTCCAGCAATTGACAATTCATAAACTGAAGTTACAACTCATGAATCTCATTTGCTCATCTAGCTGGGACCCGAGCGTAGCGAGGGTATCCCGCTAGTAGGCCTACATTGTAAATTGCAAAATGTATACATCTCTGTTTTGATCAAAATTGAGGGCGCACAGCCTGCAACTCATCTCTGCAGTACCAGACGGACTACAGACGGACTGATATTTTAGTTAACACTTTCCACGCGGCAGGCGTCTGCAGACGACATTCCAAAATTTCACAAAATGTTTGAAAAATGTCATAAGTATTGAATTTCATTACCATATCTGGAATCACCATGAGAAATGCATTGAAATAAGTATATGCCTATTCGGTAATCCTTGAGATAGACTTTGAAAGTTGGGAACGTTTTCTGAAAAATCTGTTCTGTATATAAAAGCTAAGTAATACTGATAGCGGTGTTAAGATTTGGGTCCTCAGGCGAACATCTAAAGGTGACAGGAAGACACCTTTAAAGTGTGCCATGACACCTAAAGGGTGTCGATTTGCTCTTGACACCTTTGGATGTTCGCCTGAGATCCCATTTCTACTCAGTGGTGTTAAGGTGACGCCTTTAGGGTGTTGATTTTCTCTTGAATCCTTTGGATGTTCGCCTGTAATCCACTGGTGAGAAGTGAAACTAAAACGACTATAGTTGTAAGTTTTAGTGGCGAAATGGGCTGATCAATAGAACCGTCATTTCCCGTTGAACAGGTTTTCGACGTACCTTTCTTTACATGCGCATAATTTGAAAATGGATTAACCAATCTTAATTATCATTTTACCACGTAAATGTGGAGATCCTACGGTTTTCAGAATGTATAAACATGATTAAAATCCATGGCTTAAAAGTCAAACTACATCTCTGTCAAAATAAGTTGCAGCGGGTTTTCTGGGACACCCTGTATTACGATTGTGTCGAATGATACCGATACACATGGGATGTCGTCTATGTATGGGTCTTCCATGTACAGTTGGCTAGATGTTATGTGTTGCGTTATTATTATTATTATTATTATTTTTATTTTTTTCATTCATTTTATTTTTCATTCGTCTATATTCTATACATAGTTATATAACATAATAACAATCAAACATACTGGTATCAATAAGTTACAAATATGAAAAAAAACATGACTACCAGCGAACAGCATGTACCAACAATTATAATTTGCATGAACATAGATAGATGGCTAATGATCATCAATGGCACATGACTTTCGCAGTTGAGTTGACAAACAAAGCAATATGTAATATGGGCTGGCATGTACATGTGTTTTACAAGAAGAATATCAAAACCTACTATTTACTCTGTGCTATGTAGGCTTTTGCCAATCTTATGCCACATATTTTCACTGTGTCTCAAGATACTAATTCTCCATTTTAATTCGTATGCATCAACGTTTTTATTATCAGTGATCTTCATATGTCTGAATCTATACAGAGTGAACGACGCCGGGCTAAGCATTCTATTTAGCATTACATTCAATACATTTTGATTATCTGGTTTATAACCAAGCACAATGATTTTTAACGATATCTCTGGACATGGAATATTGTTAGAAATAATAAATCTTTTAAAATGAACCTAAATGTTTTTTGACAAAGGACAGGCGATAAATGAATGTAGATAATCATCTGATGTGTTGCACTCAAAACAATTGGGTGAGTTCGCCTTGTTCCATTTATATAAGTTAGCTTTGGTAGCGATGATTCTATATAATAATTTGTAATTGAACTCTGCCAATTTTCTCTCTTTTTGGGGGATGGTTGGTTCGCGTAGCGAGCCGTCCCTCTTATAGCATCAGATTGCGGTATTTTCCACATTTTGGTGTTTCTAGAAATACGCGGGGGCTGCCATCTTGAAATAGTCTATCTCTCATACCTGTTAGTAATTTGGTAATACTGCCCTCTATCGATGAATATGTCATTATAAAATAATAGAGGGCAGTATAATAGTGGCGATGATACTCAGACGACGCTGGACACGGGCGTATTTACGAATATTCAGGCAAAAATATGCGAACGAGGTTACGTGATCAAGTGAATGGGACGAACGCTTAACAACGGTTTAAATTCAAAAAATGATACTGACAATGCGGATGGTTAGCCATCCTCAGTGGTTTTAGGATGAAATAATTTAGTTCCAACGTGTGATGAATTTTATTGGGTCATATAATCAAAATTCACTGTTAATAGCCTACGTTGAAACCAACGGAAATTCAAAATTTAACGGCCGTTCGTATCCACCGTCGTCTGATGATACTGACACCTGCATGGAGTTGGTTATCCAACTCCAGCGGTTTTAGGATGAAATAATTTAGTTCCAACGTGTGATGAATTTTTTGGGGTCACATAATTGAAATCCATTGTTACATTGAAACCAACGGAAATTCAAAATGTAAGGCCGTTCGTGTCCACCATCGTCTGAAAAGAAAGAGGCATGTTTTGTAAACATTTTTCTGGAATGTGGAGTAAGTTAAATCATCTGGTTAATACCAATATACTATGGAAAATGCTGTATTTTCCATACACAAACGAAAAATAGATAACTTTCCCTCTAACTATAAACGGTATAGCGCTTGCCCAAGATACTTCCATTTACGATTTTCTAGACATAAGTAGAAGGGAGCATTTGTCTTCCTGTATTTAAACATTTTAAAAATTAATTAACCCTTTCCTATTTTTCTGTATTTTCACGAAGCCACAACTCTATGTAAAAATAGGTTACATGATGTAAAGGCTAGGCCTACATTATATTTGGCTTGATTTATGATTGCCAGATCAGAGCTATTAGTTCCCAAATAAACATGGAATCTAATGAAAACAAAACCTTTCTTTAATATATCAAGCCGCACACAAAATTGTCATTCCTGATTTTAAAAAAACTTCTTTATTTCAATTTCAATTGAGTGGGCAAACAAATTCTTGTATTGAAATTGTTATAAAACAAAATTACAATTCATGCTGGTGTCTGTGTACTTTTTATGGCTTTCTATGATTTTATACACTGTTACATGTTCAGGCAGTGCCATATTCTTCCTTAATATCAGAACACTTGCTATGCTGACTGACGTCCTATCTGCATGGTTTCTCCTTCAAACAAGTACTAACTATTTTGTGTCTCTGTTGGAAGTACCGTATTGCCAATACATCAACAGACTAAAAAATAAATACCTTTGACTCCATCACAGGCTGCGGGGAACTGATAAACTGATAAACTATGGTACATATATTTTACAAATGTGGCATAAAAGACTACAAAAATCAAACATGGCTGCCTCCATCTGTATGTAGAAAGACCTAAATTTCATCATTTTGCCAATCCTACGCTATAGGGTTCGGCTCGCTACCAATGTAACTTAAAACAACCTGCAATCATTGATCACGTGTATGTATCTCCACATGTTTATTGGTACTCTGGCACTTCCAGTATCATTAAACAAGCGCAATTACGTGGCGCGCTGACATGCCTGTATTGATACACAAATAAACTATGCTGTAATATATATTTCTTTCACATTCATGCAACACAAAATTCTTTCACAATTAGCATCTTTGCGATTGATTCATCTGCCGCATAACATAGCACTTTTACAAATGCTGCTATTTTGCTTCTTTCTATTTGCATTATATCGCCATTTCCTTTTGACCGTCCCCATTCCATTTTAATGGAATTTTTATTCAAGAATAGTTTTCATAGTCCAAATATCGTCCCATTTTGGTGACGTAGACAGTTCCTGTGCCCATCTTTTCTGAATAATTGGCAGACTGTAAACTTTTTAACTACATAAACGTAAATATACCTTGATTGCCAATACATTATATTTACACGTTTTTTATCTACATATATACACAAGGTTTGGAATTGATTTGAAAATAATAAAAATCTCTGCAATCCGGTTGTGCTTATTTTTAAGTTTGTCAAGTATATATGTAATGGAAATGATACCATCATTATTTATAAGATCATTGATATATATTATATCACTATCAATCCAGTGTTTGAAATACAAGGTCTTACCATTGTGCATGATCAGGTCATTTCCCCATATAATATGATTTTGACCCTTAATGAGTCGTTGATTGGTAAGTTTCTATAATCATTATCTAGATTATGCCATGCTTTTATCAGATCTGAATAAAATTTTGGTAGACCAATTAACGATGGGGCATTCTTTGCTTCCACAAAATTCATATTCAAGATTAAAAAGTTTGGACCATGAGCATTTAAATAGCGTTTAAAAAGGCATTTCCATTTACTATCATCATCATACATATAACGTTTTAACCATACATTTCAAAGCTACACTGAGATTTAAAATCACACATTTTTATTCCTCCCATATTGTAATTACGAATGAGAGTCTTTCTCTTTATTTTCTCGGGTTTTTTATTTCACTTCATTCGTGAAGTTTTCAGGAACGGCTAGACAAGACATTAAAAATGTTAAATTGGATATACCAAGACATTTTATAATAGTTGCTTTACCATACAGCGTTAGCTTTCTTCTATACCATGAGTTCAAGATTCGAATTAGTCGATCTTTTTTCTCTTGCCAAATGCTCTTGTAACATTCTATCATATTGTGTCCAAAATAAACACCAAGAGACTTAACCTTTTTAGTTGGCCATTTTACAGAGTTATGTTTTACAAAGTGACCAAATGCTAAACCTTGAGTTTTTTCCACATTAATTTTTGGTCCTGCAAAAAATCCAAATGTATTAATGATTTTCAACATCAAGAGATTCTTTCGTTGAGCAGAAAAGAGTTGTATCGTCAGCAAATTGGCTAATGCGAGCTTCACATTTTTCTTCGTCATTGTCATCAATGACAATACCTGAGATAGTTTTATCTTGTCTTATGTTCAAAGCTAAGACTTCGGAGACTACAACAAACAAGAGTGCCGATAACGGGCAGCCCTGACGCAAACCTCTGCTCAACCTAAAGAACTTTGATTTCCAACCAAGATTTAAAACAGAACTCTCAATATTATTATACATTACTGTAATCCAATTGATAAACGATGGTCCAAAATTAAACTTCTGTAATGTTTGTACTATAAAGTTCCATTCGACGGTGTCGAAAGCTTTTTCGAAATCTACAAACAAAATCGCAGCCGATTTGTTCTCATTTATAACATCATCAATTAATCTTATATTTGTACCAATATATCTACCTTTTATGTAACCAGTTTGATCTGTATGTATGATTTTACTAATAACTTTCTTCAAACGATTTGCCAAAACAACTGACATGATTTTGTAGTCAGTGTTCAATAGACTTATTGGGCGCCAGTTTTTTAATTGCAGTTTGTCGCCCTTTTTGTAAATTAAACTGATAATTGCTCTTCTTTGAGTGGATGACATGTGACCTTTTTCGAAACAGCAATTTAATGAGTTAACCACTAAGCTACTTATACAATTCCAGAACACCTTATAAAATTCTGCTGGAATACCATCACAACCTGGACTTTTACCCGGTTTTAGTTGATCTACTGCTTCTTTGCATTCAATATTCGTCATTATTATTATTAAAATTGCCAGGGCCAGGGGATTCCCATCTGTAACCCAATAAAAAACCCGAGTCAAAACCGGATTGAAATCTTCAAATTTCACACACTAGTTTTCAAAAAGATTTATTGTGCTGAATCATGGAAGAGTGACGGTTGATATGCAGCGGGATATCATCGGTATTAGGATAATAGCACGGCATGCATGGAATGACACAGTTGGCAGCATGTTTTGTGTTGCGTTATTGTCCATGATAATAATACTCTGGATTTAGGCTTGTTCGGCAAAATACCAAAAAAAATAACGTCCCCTCCATTCCTTTTTTGGGTCCGTTTCAAAATCTTTTTCTTTTCTATTTCAGAGTTTGAAATGTTTGTAACTTGACAGCTTTTTTTCTTTCTTATATGCATTTTAAACAAGTTTTGTGGTGACCAACCCGGGGACCAACCTCTCAGAACAATGAAATAAAAACAATTTAAAGAGGCTTCCTATTCTCCTCTTTAAGTTTCTCGCTAAATTGCGATTTTGCACTAAAATGTTTTTAAAAAAAGAAAAAGTGCCTCCTCCTTCCCTTTTTGAATCAGGACGCTAAACATATGTTTTTTTAAATTTCCTGGGAATCCCCGTCTGTGTCCCAATCAAAACCGTAAACTATTGCGACATCGAAAGTAACATATCATATGAAACCAGGCATGCGGGAAATGCATTCTTGATTTCTATTCGCAGGTTCCGATCACACATAAATACTTGCGAGTAATTGAAGACTTGTGAAGCACTGTCTTTTGGAAAATCATACTAAAAAGGACTACTACGTGTAATACATTTGAACTGATCGGAAACATACCTGACTGAAAAGCGATTCATTTCATAATGTCGTCGGTCCGTAGCAATGCGGAAATGCTACTTATTTTTCTCTTGGTTTATATAACCATAGCTGTTCATGCATCCCATTTTCGCGGAGCTATTATCACATGGGAAGCAACTGATGAACCAAATCAGGTAGGTTTCAATATGTTCAAGTTTTATTTTGTTTATTTATTTATTGAGAAAAAGCACAACGAAATACCCTAATGAGAATATTTACTGAGTGAAGAACAATCTATAGGTGAGACATAGAGTACAGCCTGATCCCAATTGGGCTCCCAATTGGGCTACCCATAGGGTTTCGGGCAAATTGGGCTGTTTTGAGCTACTTTTGTAGCTTTTCAATGGGGTGAATTTTTTGCGCTAATCATAAAACATTCTTCATACTTCTGAGTTGTTCAATAATATTTGACCTTACTACTCTCTAAATGTAAAAGAGTGAAATTCCACTCTAATGGAGTGAATATTCACTCTTCAAAGGAGTGCCTACAGTGATCACTCTAATAGAGTGAAAGTCACTCCTTGAAAGAGTGGAACCATTTTCACTCCAAAAAAGAGTGAATTTTGTTCACTCCAGGAACGAATGAATTTTCACTCTTCGAAGAGTGCCTACAGCGATCACTCCATTGGAGTGAAAAAAGAGTGAATATATAAGGAGTGAATTTCACTCATTTAAAGTGAACTTAATTAATCACATTCACACGAATAACTTGCAATTCAATAGAAAATTTGAATAACAAACAAAGAGTCATTACAGGGGTATGCCACTGAGCTTGCCGATTGGGTCCACTTTTAAATTGAACTTAGTCAGCATATAATTGGTGGCGCTATACCGATCAGGCGTGATGATTGTAGCAGACGACGCAACGCTGGCCACGCGTCTCTCAGACGACCCAATTTGGCAACGAGAGTGCACCATTTTGAATTATTTTTAACAGTCATCGCCCGGTTAACGATAAAAATCCTTCTAATTATGATGTATTTGTCAAAATGATAGTTTAAAATGCGCGATTACGTGTTATTCACTACGAATTCAAAATTTAGGTTTCGCGTGGCCACCGTCGTCTGTGTAAATCTACAGCGCCCCCAAACCTATGCTGACTAACATGCCGTTTAACCTGCCGTTAAACCTGGTTAAACATTGTTAAACGCGTTAAACGCCGGTCACCGACACATTCCGATGATTACCATAATTTATGCAAAAGGGCCCGTTTTCGCTACGTACATTAGTATACGACTTTCCTATCCCAAAGTTAATAGTATCCCTGGTCATTATCCAAACTATACTCACCTTTTCTCGACCAAACAACTGCTGTCATTTGCCTATATTACATTATCACTTCCTTTCGGTAGTGAAACGATATCATATATCAACATGCTATTTCTGTAGTTGAAGTATCTAAATCTACTTTCTATGGTGTTTTTTATCGATGATGTTTTTACGCGTTTCATTAATGTAATTTATATTTAATCATTATTTGGACTTAAACATTATAGCAGAAACAATTAACATTGATATCATCATTAATTATCACTTCAATAATGTTTAAATTTAATAAAAATAAAGAATATTTTGAGTTTTTGAATATTTTTCTATTTGACTGTGTTCCGGCTCTCATATTTAAATTTGGTACAACTGATCACTCGCACAGAGTGAAAAGTCACTCGACACAGAGTGAAAATCACTCGACACAGAGTGAAAATCACTCTTTTCGAGTGACAATAATTTCACTCTGAACTCATCAACCGCACAGAGTGAAAAGTCACTCTGCACCGAGTGAAAAATCACTCTGTACGAGTGACAATTACTTCACTCTGAACAACGAGTGACATTTTCACTCTTTTACATTAAGAGAGTACATTCGTGAAATTAACTTGAACGTATATACACTATTTGTTCCCACTAGTTTGAAATTAAATGATTGCTATCTAGGGAAATGTCGTAATTCATAGTTCATTACATTGTAGTCAAAGAACGAGATGTAATGTTTAATTGCTCTGAGCATGCTCAGTTGTATTGCACTCCCTCTTTTGACGTATGCGCCAATTTAAAATAACGTCTAAACATGATAAACGTGAGTTTATACGAAATGGTAGATAAAGCTTTATCGGATATTCCATGGGGGCCATCTGTGGTCAATGATATGGTGGAGGACACTATGTTTACCCACGGAATTACAGATGAATTGAAAGAAATAGATTACCGAAATGATAAATCTTTTACTTATAGTAAATATGTCGATTGTTGTTTTATTTGGAAATTCATTGTTGATGGTATAAACAATACTATCGATTCCAAAACTATGATCAAAACATGATGTTGTTATTGACAAGGTTATAATTATTTGTTACTGGAATTAAAATTCATCCTCTACACCGCGCCCAATTCGATCCAATTTACGCTAAAACCCTATGAGGGGAGCCCAATTTCAAAAGTAACCCAAAGCAGCCCAATTCGCCCGAAACCCTATGGGGTGCCCAATTGGGCTCCTCCCCATATGCAGGCTGTACTCTACTGACAAGTTGTGCGAGTCTAAATAAAAATCCCTAAAAAGGGAGGGCTCACGTACCATTCTTCTTTCTTGTAATAACGTGTTACTTCATAAGTGCCCTAGTTATGTTATTATTATGGTGAAGGGTTGATTTGGATGTTATTGC
This sequence comes from Ophiura sarsii, assembly GCA_035610835.1. Classification (NCBI taxonomy): domain Eukaryota; kingdom Metazoa; phylum Echinodermata; class Ophiuroidea; order Amphilepidida; family Ophiuridae; genus Ophiura; species Ophiura sarsii. The sequence continues at coordinate 4,532,201 of CM069441.1, forward strand.
AACCACGGCACCAGGGTTTTTCATTGCCCGTGCAGTGGTTAAAAGTAACCGAAATCGCAAGGCAAAGTGGCGTCAGAAACACTGAGAGCCCCTTAACAAAGTCATACAAATGAAATACTAGTAGTGATCACCTCTCACTTATAATTCACAAAGTATACTCCTTATTTTTTTAAAGGATAGAGATAAATAAGCACATTATTATTTTCTATTGGTTTCGCGACTTTTTAAAACTATATTAGATTTCAAGTCATAATTATAAGCAAGCGTTTCACCCTTGTACGTGCTGGAATGAAATGATGGAATATACAGGGTGTATCAAAAAAAATTAGGACTCTGTTTCATGACTGTGTAATTCTTATTATAATCATTGGACCATGACCTATTTAGTCTCAATGTAAAGCCCAATTAGTTATTATGATATCCTGAAAATATGAGACCAATCCGATAAAAAATAAGAAAACTAGCGTACTTTGAGTAAAAAGTCGGCCCTCTTTGTACAACAAAACGTCGATTCAAAAATGCTGGTAGAGCCGCAACCGGCATTTTACATGCTTAAGGGTGGTATTTCAACATATTAAAACATTGTTTTAATCAAGTTTTGCTGGGTGTTTTTTTAGTAGAAAAAACAAGAATGGCAATTTTTAATATTCATCTTGAATTCTGAAGTAAATTAATTACAATTAAAAAAATTAAACATGACATCGTCTCCCTTTTTCATGTGCTGTTACTATACTCATAATATGTAAGGGATATGGGTAATTTCAGGTCAGAAAATAGTCTTATGCATTGTATTTCAACTCATGAATGTATCCTTTAAACAATGTCATGATATATTTTCCAACACATACAGTTGTTTCATTCTGTAGGTGTCGTAGGCCCTCGCTTGATTAATATAAATTTCATTTTTTGGGTTAGCACCCCCTTAACGTTATAAATTGGTTTACTTGGTGAAAGTTACTGAAATCCCCATTTCTTTAGAATGAGTACCAATACAAGTTTAGGGAAAATAAATGTCGTCAAGTATGAGAGGTGTAGGTACATTGAAACTAAATACCTCTACCGCTAACTCACTACACTAAACTTTCTCTACACACACTCTATAACTCGCTATATTTTCTCAATCCATGAGTATTGAAACATCAACACACTAAACAAATATAGCTTTGATCCTCAGACCATCATAGCTCTATCACAGACTGCAGGTACTGTTACAGCATTATACTGTATTTACGAATGTGACAAATAAACATGGATGCCTCCATCTATATCTAGAAATACTCTAATTTCGTCATTTTCACAAACCCATATTGGTCGGCTCGGTTCGCGATAAGGAGGTTCATCTCGATGAAATTAACAGAATAAGTGTCCACCACTTTGCAGTTATTAGATAATCATACATTGTTCAAGATTGTTTATATTTTATGAAATACAAATCATTCTGGGACACCGAGTAGTTGCCCCATGTAAAATGTACGCGGGAGTGTGCCGTTTCACATGCGTAATTCATCTGTTAGTGTTAATAGTTGTACCAAAATAGGACCTATTTGCATTGGACTGCAGCTAGCAATTGAAATCACGATTTAGAAGGAAGAAACACTGCAAAAATGGGACACATTTTTGACAGCCCTCTGTAAAGGCTGTATTATCAGTGAGTATTAGTATGTTTGCACTATATCCCACGACTCATCTACAGTTGATACAATCATGTCCAAAATATTGAGTTTAAGTGTCCTTTGGAAAAATCAAACAGATTTTGAGTGATAATGTGTGAAATAAATCATCCTAGGCGCACCAGTTTTGATTTGCTAGAAAAGTCAAGGTTGAAGAAGATGTGAATTTGTCAAGAAAAATTTTGTGTAAGAAGTCCTTGATTCACATCCAGGAGCTTTACCATAGCGAGGCCAAAGAATAATCTTGGTAATATTTGTTTATGCTATGTTTCACACCTTTTGACAGGTAACGATTTCTTGGCGAATATCATGGCGACGTGGGGCTCATACTTGTTCTCAAAGTCACATCGATTCTGGGCAGCTGATAACTGGGGAAGGTCAATTGCAATGTTATTATGGTTGCTCTGGAAATTTAAATCCCATGTCATTCTACTGTACCGACTTCAGCACAAGCGAAGACTGGACGACTGGTGTAAATTCTGTTGTGTTTGATGCAACAAATGCCGAATTTGGGGTCAAGTATGTCATTGTATTAACATTGATTTATATTATACCTTTTCACGCTGCAGCATTGAACGAGTGCCAAATTGTAATAATAATAATAGTTAGTGTCTAATGAAATGGGGGTGTCATATTTCTCGGATTAATATTATATCGGTGCTCTCTTGACGTTTTCATTATTTGATATTATAAATGAGCTTTTATAAATTAACATAAAAAGAGTCATTTAACTGTATTTATTTATTTGGACATTCGCTTTTGGGACAGTGGCATCAGTCTTCTCAACTGATGCGTCCTTAAACATATCACACTATGTAACGTAACCATGATAACACGCCTATTTCATTTCAATTGGTTTCACCTAAGATTTTCAGGTAGTAATTGGATTACCGTTAATAATGGAGGTGGGGGTTGGTCTTTACCAGCGACAGTCAACTTGACACAAAGAACAGATACAGGAAGACCCAATTCATCTCCGCGTTCGGCCATTACACCTATTGTAAGACTACAGCACGGATGCAATCATACACTAGTAATACCAAGTAAGATTCATGACTATTATTTATTTGATATGCGACTTGTCAAATTCAATAAAAAACTGATGAGGGCATCGGTATCATCCTGGCCTATAGTTATAGGCCTACTAGCTATAGGCCTACTCCCCGGCACGAAAAACGTGTACACAATTAAATCAGGTGTTTTTTCGCAAGTCAAACAAGACAATGGGCCTTATTAACCATCTATGATCAATGCAACCCCGGCGCCCAGTAATACGCGGCCGGTAGTGGGGGCATAATATTATTTTTCGAAGTGTATGATAAATAAACGATTCGCTACAAGTGCGTCCGTGCTTGATAATCGCTCTCGTTACTCGTGCATGCGGCGCTCAAGGGCTAGTGCACTCATGCAATGCCTCACGCGATTATTAATTATCCCATGTCAGGTATTACCTGCCATGATTATCCTTACCGTAAACTAAATGTGCGGCTTATACAATCATTGACTGTCTTTACAGCCAATGACCCGGATGGGGATACAGTTAGATGTCGATGGGCGATAGGCTGGACAGAATGCGGTGGTGCGTGTAATTCATTTCTTCAAGCTCAACTCGAAGAAGTAAGTTTTATGGTATTTGTACGCGCGAGTGTACAGTATATGCAATATGCACAAGTGCTTCAAATAATATTTGTATGCTGCGATCATAATAAAACTACGATATGATAATAACCAATAACGCAGTGACATCACTGTCTCTATAGGAGAAAACGGATTAAACGGAAATGAATCCCGCCTGAAGCATGTGAAGTGTGAATGTGCATTCGTCATCATCAGATCATTATATATAAATGTGATTTAAATGCGACGGCGTATGTACATATTTATGATCAAAGATGAATGCTTATATTGATGCGCATCTGATGTGCCTATCACTAGAATGCACAATGTCAGTTCCTGTTTTAATGCATATAAACCTGCTGCATGTGACATTAAAACATTATGTGGAAGTCATTTTATTCACCGTTAAAAAGAATTTGTTTATGACATATCCGAGGTAGCATTGAGATGGTTTGTGGTTTTCAATAATGAGAAAGTGAACATTAGACCTACCGGTGAGAAACAACGTAAATAGTGAGACATGATCCGGCCGAGTGCACCAATGACGGGTAACTTAATAGGGAGGTAAGCTACCTCCCTAGTAGTTATGCTGCAACTGTAGCGTAACTTACTAACGATGTAATTCTTAGAGCACAACTGGCGAATAACAACAGAATAGTAACTAGCGAGGTAAATATCCACATTAATCAGCATCGTCCCCTTACATTAATTGGCGCATATGCGAAGTGTTAACCTATAGGTTACTGTAAAATACTGACGTGAGTGGTCCTCCGTAATATTTAAAATGTGTCGTCACTCGCTAGGTCATAGGTGAGTGTACATAATTAACATAAATAATCACGTTTAGTCGGCTTGCGTTCCGAACAAAAATGACGGTATTTTTTTGGCCAAAAATTTCGAATTTGTTCAACGCTTTTTCAAAAATAAGGACTATCAAGACATTACAAACATATTTTGGGCGAGGGGCACACACAAATATTGCACCAAAAAGCACAATTTTAATGACAAACACAAGCACCCGATGCAAACAATTATATACAATTATAACACACCTCTTTACACTCATACTTCCGTGGCATGGATACCTTGTCCTTCGCCTGTTAACCGCAGGACCCCGGTTCGATTCACAGACCACGCACGGCACGTTATACTTTAATTTTTCTTCTAGTTATACCCTTCCACTCACAATAATGTTGAAACTTCAGTTTTAATTAAAAAAAACAATAATAAGTTTATTTATTTAGTCATTATTTAAGATCCTTGGACAATTATAGTACATTTTGGTCAAAATATGACCCAAAGTCGGTGCGATTAGTGTTTGAATGGGCAAAAGGAGTTGATCTAAATTTTGACTTTAAAAATCCCCAAATTGCATGAATGGATTTTCAAAATATAAAATATTTCAGCTTATGAGGGGTCACATTCCACTTCAAATATACATCCCCTGGGCATGCAAGCGAAATTGGTCTTTCAGCATCAGCGAATCATCCCCTCCAATGTTCACAACAAATTTACGCTACTGCTAGAATCGACTGACTTGTGGCATAAAATGTTATGCCCCAACTTACTCTTGGGTCCGGTCAGGTATAACATTTAGCCTAAATTACCCGCCAGTTACTAGCCTAGTAGCTTACCCGGCATTGGCGCTCTCAAAATTGTGGGTTACGCCTCAGTTACTAGCGAGGTAGCGCTATTCTTCAGCTACCCGTCATTGGTGCACTCGGCCGAAGATTTATTCTTGAGATCATGAGAAAATAAAGATAGTGACGACAATTGTTAAGCGAATTTGAGATAATTAAGGGTTTTGATTGATGGATACTGATCTTATTTTCAAACTTTAATTGAATACCAGAGTACATGTACAATCCGTTATGAAGCCATCTACCAGACCAACTATTTTGCAGTGGCGTTAATGATCGAAGATTTCGCTCAACCATTGTCGACTACACCTCTCAGCAAAATACCGCTTCAGTTTCTTGTATTTGTATACACAAACGAAGGTCCTTGTAGCAGCGCTCCGGAATTCGTCGACCCTACGCCTAAACCGGGTGCCTGCGTTGGTATACCACCGAATACGACTTACTCGGAACCAATCGTCGCGCGAACTGGAGATAAAGATGTCAGGTAATCAATGATCTTCTCATGTCTCTCAGAGGTGTTCCACGGGGTTGATCTCGATTCTAATTATGGAGAATGTGAATTTGATGGATCATGTTTTAAACATAGGCTTATATGCACATACCACTCCAATCCCAAAGTCCTGTCATCCAATTAATGGATGTTGAGGACCCAGGATATAAATATCCCACTTAAATGCCATACATGATTGAGGGTCATCAGGTTATACCTCACTTATTAAACAGGTATTGTTTGCATTTTATTATCTGACAGCATTACCAATATTGACACCATTTCGCCGTTAGGATTTTCGAAGTCACCTGTTGGCAAAGTAACTGGTCTTGAGCGTGACTATTACGTCAATATAACATGGACACCTCAACCTTCACAATTTGGTGAAAATATCATGTGTTTTACTGCTGAAGACAGCGCAAGGTAACGACAGTTTACATTTTCCGTTTATTTGTTTTCTCTGTAATCAGTCATTGACCCTTTATTAGTCCTTTATTTATCAAGCGCTTTAAAAATGTTAAAACCATGGCCCAGCTATTGTACATCTTCATCTCCTTTATCAATCGCCTATCAAATAAAGCCATTGCATGATTTCTTTACATGTATAAGCAAGGAGTTATAAGGTAGTATTTGTCAATGTAAAACTTCATTTTAGTGCAAAATAATGGTGATTTTGCCTTTCCCATATTCTCAAGGATTTGGCTGAGCACTGAAACAAGTTATTGTTACCGAAACAACTTATTGCTACATATGTGGTATCGTTACAAAAATATTGTGTTTTATATCAACATGATCGATGGAATACCGATGTTTTAATATTTATAATGACTCCACATTTGTTGCAATCACTTGAATACCAGAGTACATGTACAATCCGTTATGAAGCCATCTACCAGACCAACTATTTTGCAGTGGCGTTAATGATAAGCGACACTCAATCTGAATGTGCCAAAATCACGATTAATTTGTTATACGGTCAAAGAGCATCTCTCGATACTGTAGTCGCCAAATGTAATACTTAAATTGAACAACCTGACAACGGTCTTTTCATAACAAACTTACTATATATATAGTAGAGTATTTGGGATATAGAGATTGAGACCTCACCACATCCTCGACCTCAAGCAAGTAATTGGGCACTTAAACAGGTGATTACTCTGGTATATTGGAAAGATGAACACATCGGCTTTCCATTGATATAATGTACATGTATACCAGTCTGTAATTGATATATGTCACACGATATGAGCATATCAGGAAAATTCGCCTAGACAAAATATCTGGACGTTTTTGTTTGCATCGATTGTAAGGATGAACAGCTACGATTGACGTTCACTTATTTTACTTTTTCAGCCTTTCCAGTGATCAGCAATGTATAACATTTGTGGCAGGAGGTAAATTAAATTTTAATCTATACGTTTAAATTTAGAGATAAATGTTAAATAAAACATTCGTATAATAATTATTCAGGGTTATTTAATTATTACTTATGTCTATAAGTTTTCCTATTGTCAATTCTAGTCAACTTTACGGTCTGATTATTGATGGTGCTGTTTTACTGTTTTGACCCATCTCCCGATCCCGTTAACCCTAATCTCACGTTATGTTTTTGCGTGTATCGGGGGGGGGGGGGGGGGGGGGGGAGAAGTACAATTTTTGTAACCCGAAAAATCACCGAGCACCCCCGGGATTCGATCCCGGGACCATCTGCACCCCAGTCTGTGCGCCTATCAACTGAGCTAACTCCCCAGCACATATGCACACACTTCGTTCCCACATATGCCTGCGGTATAGGTGACGTAATCGAGCCAATGCAGCAGCACGCGCGTGATGATAATTTTATTTTGGATGATTTTGTATGGTGTGTGGGTTAGGGTTTTAACGGAGAATTACAAGGGTCGACAGGACGCAGGAAGTGGCTAAAGGCGTTTTGAACGATACTGGCATGCATCATATTAGGACAAGAAAACTCCCCAGTGCATATGCACACACTTCGTGTCCACATATGCCTGCGATAGGTGACGTAATCGAGCCAATGCAGCAGCACGCTGTTTTTTGGATGATTTGGTTTATGGTGTTTTTGGATTTTGGATGATTGATTTGGTATGGTGTAGTGGGGTTAGGGTTTTAATGGAGAATTACATGGGACGAGAGGTCGCAGGAAGTGCCTATTAAGGTGATTTGAACGATACCGGCATGCATCATATTAGGACAAGGATACAAAACAGACAGACAACAAACACACAGAGTGTTATGTGCTTTGGTGAAAGCCCGGTGAAAGCGCTGGATGATATTCTTTCCATTCCACAATGACATTAGACGAAGAAAAGGCAAAGTGGGAAGATATATTGTAGCAGATAGGGATAAGTTTAATAAACGCAAACAACAATCAGGGGACTCAGTTGAAGTATATAGATTTAAGACCTTTAAGCTATGTAGTTTAGGACTGTGAATACGAACTGATTCGTGATAACATTGTTGTCGCCAAGCGGAAGGGAGTGTTACTGCAAATCGCTGTAATCAAAGCAGAATCACGCCATGAAAATAAAAATTGCGATGTAGTTCGCGGAGACCCAAAGACAGTGGCGTAGCCAAAGGGGGCGGGGGGGGGGGGGGGGGGGGGGGTATCGTCCAACCAACATTTGAGTCGTGTTGGTTGAGATTGGCACTGTCAGTTCATTTGACAAGCAAAGAGGCGCACCGTAGATGTAATATTGTCTGGGAGGTCGTTGATATAGGCTATAACAAGAAGAAAAGTTAGTAGACCGTTGACGTTAAGTACCCAGACTTGACCGGGAATCAATTAAACACTGATTACCACTTACTCAACCCTGATTACCACATCACTCATCGCCCTACTGCTACTCCACTATAATATACGCATACTTCAATGGTATAAGCGACGCGAATAACATTCTTCTACTCGCTTTTGTTACGCTATTTTATAACGGTCAAATGTTTCGCCCCGCTTTATATCGATAGCTACGCTTACAACGGCACGTGAACATTGCTTAACAATTTGAGCGACAATTATAAGCAAATTGCTGCCAGTATATGAAAAATCATTAAGATACGATAGGCCTAACTTGATTTTTCCCAAACAACGTTAATCAAATATTTAAACATGGTTATTTTGAATACATCATTCAGTTGCTGCACCGAAGATAATTCCTAATTCGTTGGACCCGCCACCGAACTCACAAATTTTGTCAAGTCACACAACATGGCGAATGCAGTTTGACGCTGAGGTAACATTAGCAAATTACTCTAACTGACTATAATAATAATAATAATAATAATAATAATAATAATAATAATAATAATAATAATAACACGGCATTTATATAGCGCCTTTGCCAAAGGATACAAAGCGCTGTAATTTCGCTGCTGGTGAATCATCAGAATCAGATCGCATCAACTAGGGTGCAGCACGTAGCGCAAACCCTATCCGCACTTAGATTGTAACATCCACCATTTTTCAATGCAGCTCCCCAAATACCATTGGGTCAAGGAAGTTTTTGATAACCGAAACAACTGATCACTGATTTTGAAAGCAAGGAAACCGGAGAACCCGGAGAAAACCTGCGAAGCGTGTCCTGGATCGTGATAAACCAAATGCACATAAAGCCCGCGGTCGTGCACAGAATTGACCCGGGTTTCATTGGTGCGAGAGACTATGCGAATAATAATTTCCGAATGAAGAAGTTTTATCTACATTTATATCCCGATTTATATTTGATGAAAAACAATTCCTTTGTTATTTTATTTAACCGTCGTAAAATAAAAGGCCTATTCATTCCACATTTTTAACCATGGTATCGCGATTAATTAGTCGCTTTCTTTTTGTGTTTATTCACTCAACACGTTGCAGTGAAAAGGTCTATTCATTCAACATCCATGGTATCGCGATTAACACATGATAGATGCCCACCCCCTCACATGTATCCGTGTGAGCTGGGCGGCCCCTTATAGAAAAATAACAGAGTCCAACACGGTGAACAATCAGCAAAATATGTCAACGGCCGCATTGATTTGTTTTTGTAACCGGGTTCATACCATTCTATACCGGGTCCTCATCGGCCTGGAACCGGGCTCATATCACCTCCTTACCGGACGGAACGCCTGGGTACCGCCGAACCGCCTTAATAACGTCATCAAACGCCCTTTATAAGCTGAGCGCTCAATCTCGCCGCTTCACTTAAATTCCGGGAATCTCTGTATTACTCACATGTATCCGTGTAACCTGGCCGAACCCTTACCGTGAGACAAATTGGTGCAGACGGCGGTAAACGGTGAGGACACAAGGTGGGCCGTTTCCTGTCCGTTGAATACGTTGCCGGGGACATTGCCGGCCATCCGCGCCCGGCAGGAATTATAAGCATGCTCAAAACTCCTGCCGGGTGAGTAAAAGCGGCGGCGAACGGTGAGAGCCCGGTTTGAGGACGGTATAAAGACGGCGCACACGTTTCGCGCCCGTTCGCAGGAAGGAGGTGGTAGGCGGCCACCTTACCGTCTAATAGAAAAACAACAGAGTCCAAACAATTTGTAAAAAATGTAAACGGGCGCATTGATTTTTTGTTGTGGTCACCGGGTCCAAAAAAAACCAAAAAACCATTTGTTTTTTTGTTTTTGTTTTTTGCCTTATTCACTCTTTGTGAGAGTCCGTTCTGCGAACGGTTTATCAGGCGGCATGCGTCCACCACCATCCATCACCGCCCTTCGAACGCCGCGAAACGGTTGCGAAACGGGTGCGCCGTCTTTTATACCGTCCTCATACCAGACTCTCATTGTTCGCCGCCGCTTTTACTCACCCGCCAGGAGTTTTGAACATGCTCAAAACTCTGGTGGCCGGCAAAGTCCTCTGAACGTGTTCAACGGACGGGAAACGGCTCACCGTGTGTGCCGCCGTTCGCACCATTTTTCACACGGGAAAGGGGCCGCCCAGCTCACACGGATACATGTGAGGGGCCTATTACACATCGATTTTTTACACGTTAAACGCAAGTTAAACTACCTCCATACCCTTGTTTAAAATTAAACGATTTTTTACAAGTTAGACGTATATATGTTTAAAGGGGCATTGAGAGATACGTATGGGAGTGCGCCCTCAATTATCCTGGAAATCAGTTTTTTGCATCAAAGTTATACTTAGGCATATATACTAACTACCATCTGAAACAGTTTACCAACATTCGCCGTATCATATAAAATTTCATGATTTACTTAGTTTCGATATGATCATATCGAAACTAAGGTGCTGAATTCGGAGGTTATGCTGAGTTTTACTCACGGACTTTCGCGGCAAATCTCAACCTGGAAGTGCCGTTATTTGCTTAGTTTGGCATGAAGGCGATGTCGGAATTGTATGATATTTTGGATTTGGGCTATGTTGATGATTATCTTTACGTTATTTGCTCATTTAGTATAGGCCTATCGATACATCTCTCAATGCCCCTTTAAGTGAAACAAACTTTTGAGAATTACTTTTAGTTCAACGATGTGTCTAAAGCAAGGTTAAATATTTAAACGCTTTATAGCTTAAAATCGCGTTAATATACGTACGAGAATACTGGCCACGTTTTAACATTTATTAATTTCATTTTATTTCGTTGTCATGTTATGTCATGTCATGCCATGTCATGTCGTCATGTCATATCATGTAATTTGTATTCTTTTCCTTTCTTAACAATTAACTGCAGTTTGTTCGGCCAACACAACCGACATTTATCCGATTCTTCACAAAGGGTGGCACTAACGTGTATTCGATAGACGTGGCTTCTCGTCCAGACGTTTTGTACTTGTCTAGTGTAGACCGATCGGTAGAATTCAATTCTGAAGGTTTGCTGTTACAAGAAAAGCAAACGTATTATATACTGATGGAATGGGGCATTGCAAAAGGGTTACAATTCTGCGGCCCCGAGTCGTCTCCAATAAGAGATTCATCATTTTGGTCAGTAAAAATAAGTAAGTTCAATCATGATATACTGATAACATTTTGTTAATACACTTGTTGGAGTGTAATATGGGTTTCTTGTATGAGCATGTTCAGCACATGTAATCTTTTCCGGAGTTTTCTTTTATCTCAGAAAAGATTACATGTTTGGTCCCGAGTCCCATCTGTAAGAATGACGACCAAAATTGAGGGACTTGGAAAAACACGTCCACACAGTGGATTTCCACGAGTATAGACTCAGCCTGACTAGCTTGATTTGTGCGGGATCTACTATATGGTTTGAGCTGGACTAACCTTACGTTAGTCGGGCCAAGCCGGACTAACCTTACGTTAGTCAAGCTAGCTTGGCTAACATTACGTTAGTCAGAATGGACACCATCTGGACTAACTTAAAGCTAGTCGAGCGACTAGCCTAAACTAGTCTAGGACGGACTAACATCAAGCTAGTCGAGCTTAAAGCTAGTCCAGCACTGCTGGACTAGGCTAAAGCTAGTCAAAATGGACACCATCTGGACTAGCTTTAAGTTAGTCAGGCGACCTGTTTAGGTTTTCAGTGTGGTGTCTACGGGTTTCAGACAATACGTTTGTGTTCATGCGATAAGCGGCAACATTTGGTTTATAAATTTACGTTACTGTTCACTTTTTACGTTCCAGAGGATACATCACCGCCAATTCTACAGTTTATCGACAAACCATCCATTTCTAACGATGCCATCACCATAAGTTGGAATTATAACGAAAGAAGTAATTCGTCGTGTACCGTTCAGGCTCCAGATCAAAGAAATATTGTTGTTGATTGTGACCTTTCATGGACAGGAAGGAATCTCACAGAGGGATCATATGCTATATACATAAGCGGCACAGATGAAGCTGGTAATGTTGCTTTACCAAAGGTTCATTCTTGGAGAGTAGGTAAGTATGTCGCTTTCGAATCCTTCATCAAACACGACTAACCATTTTTTTCTTATCAACCGGTTCCTATATTGTTAACAGGTCTTTATAAACGTATACATATTTCTAAACGTCCTTGCTTATAGTAGTTTTGGAATACAGAAGCGACGCGGAAGGTCTGGTGTTCGTCTTCATCTTATACATCGTACATTAGAATCGTTCAAACACTTTTTGCAGACAACCACATAAGATATTTTGAAGACTTTGGATGTAATGATTATTGATTGTTCTCTTCCAGATTTGACTCCACCGACGGTAAGGATCTCTACAAGCCCGCCCTCACCTAGTCGCGATCAATCGGCCCGGTTTCAATTCACGTGTAATGAAATATCCTGTACATACGAATGTTCCTTGGTTAAGGAAGACGAGTCCCCGTCTTTTTCAGTGTGTAACTCAAGATTATACACCAGAAATGACTTAGACGCCAGTGTTTTCTACGTGTTTTATGTTCGAGCTACGGATCAAGTAGGCAACAGAGGCGCTCCCAGTATTTACAAGTGGTATATTGGTAAGTTTAATAAATCTGGCATTCTTAAAAAGGGAACGGACGTAAAGGGTTTTGAGTTAACACATGCCAGGGGATATCAACGAAATCTTCCACTTTTCAATTCTGGTTATATGGTTACCATTATTTGTTATGTTTCAGATACAACACCACCCGTCATTCTTTCTGTTGCGCCAGTAACATTATCCTGTGGGCAAGATTTCACCCCCAGTGCAACTGGTGTCCCTACCGTTACAGATACGTATGACTCCAATCCATCCGTGATGTACACGGATAAACCTAGCGATGGATGTGTTCTTCAAAGAGTTTGGATGGCAATGGATTCAGCGGGCAATGAGGCATCGGTTACTCAAAACGTTACTTTTTCCAATCCTCAACCACCCATTCTGGACTTGCCTACCAATCTATTGATACCATGCGGTGATCCCATTAATGATCATAGAAGAACTGAAGACTTTGTAGCAGATCAAGTCCTCTCACATCCATGCAACAGAAGTATGAACGTTTCTTATCAGAATTCCGTGGAACAAATATTATGCGGTTTTACATTTACTAGATATTGGTATGTGGTTGATGATTGTGGAAACTCTGTTAGTACGCAACAGAATATCAAGGTTCTCGAATTGCAGATGCCTGATCAGCCTGAAGACGGCCAGGTTAATGTTGATCTGAGAAGAATGTTGAAATGGCCACAGTATCCGGGTTCCAGTGAGTTCAGAATTTTTATTTGGCTCGAAAATGACCTATCACGACCGCAAATGCCCATTTTGGTAACAACTGCACTGTCATATCAACCATTCGAACCTTACGCGCCTAATACACGGTATCTGTGGCAGGTGGAATACGTTCTTGCAACGGAATCCAACAGCTTATTGAATGTTACAGTTGTGCCTAGCCCTGTATGGGGATTTGAGACGCGCACATTCGCTGACTTCTCCGTTGCAAACGTTTTCATTCCGTCACAAGCTTTTTCTGGACAAGATTTGACCGTCTCATGGACGGTGGAAAATTCCGGATCAAGAGGCAGCGCAGTGTCGACTTGGTATGACGACATTTACTTATCTTTGAGTCCTGAATATGGTGCTGGTGCACGAAGGGTACTGAGACAAAAGCGTTCTCTATTTTTGGATCCTAGTGATGGCTATTCGTCGAGCGCTACTATCCGCCTTCAACAATACACGATAGGACTTTACTACATATTTGTGGTTACTGATTCAAACTTTAACATCGATGATTACGATAGGAGAAACAATATAAGACGAAGTGAAACCCCAGTAGAAATCCGTCTAACACCTCCGCCAGACCTTGTTGTGAGGGATATTGTAGCGCCAGAAACAAGTTATTCCGGTAAGTAGTCGTGTTATTTTCAGTTTAAAATTAAAATGTATATCCTAGATTTTTATTCTAGATACGCAACTTGAATCTATAATTTGTATCATGGAATAGACAACCACGGACATTCTGTATATAGTAGTAAGTATTTGAATTTCATGATTGAATTCGTGTTTAGTAGATCTTTGTGTTCAATGTTAATAAAATAAAACTGACGGATGTTACTTTGCATCCATCAGATATCAAACCAGTAATGTATAACACATTGCAGGTGCAACTTGTTGAACAAATAGAAATGTAGAATGTGTAAATGTTAAACAAAACATTCATGTTGTAAATGAGGTTTGTTGACCTGGTAAATATAATGTGTTTCGGCAACACCTGTATTGTCTCTCAATGTATATTAGTTTTTATTTAAGAATACAGTTCACGTCTGACAGAAAGAAAAGACCAAGGCCAGCTACCAACATGATGTTCGAACCACGACGATAGGCAATTTATTTTATGTTCTTGAATAAAATAAAGACAAAACAAAACAATTTGAAACTCCATAATCGCCACTAGGAGAGCACCATCAATCAACCTAAATACGCCGAGAACAAGATCACGTATTAAATGGCCCTGTCACACATACGGCGATCAGGCCAGCGATTACACTGCTCTCAAAAAAGTATCAAAATATGATTAACACGCAGTGAGAGCGCAGAAAAACTGTCCGAAATAGTCCATTTTTAAATCAATGTCACTAAAACCCTTTCACATTCTTCTGCGATCAGGCCGGCGCTTGGATTACGCTGAAACATTATCTAAACGCCAAGCCAAGCACATCAAGAGTTCTACGAACCCCTCGGTGACGCAGTGGGAACTGGCTGGGACGTGAGAGGGTGCCCATGGTCTCCCTTGAGCGCCAGTGCCCCGCGCTCGTTTTGTGCATGCACGAAACAAGCGCGGAGGTTCGGCGTCTTCAGATCGCTGTCCTGTCCTGTCGTTCTATGTACATGTTAAGTGCTCAACAAAAGAAAGTCATACACTTTTTTATGTCCCATAGAGTAACTTCTGATTATTTTCTGACCAAACAGGCTAAATAGACATTTGGATGGATCTTTTAGGCACAATCTGGTACCAAACTTGCCACCAAGCAACAAAGACAAGCCATCGGATTAGCACCATTTAATGAAAATCCGTGCCGTTTCCAAATTCACATTTTCAACAAACTACGCGGGGAGAAAAGACCACATGTTACCTGTTCACAATTAAATAGCCCTTTCATTCCTGGCCATTCAAGTGCCACACACAGCATTTTCTCGTCGCCTGCTTGCGTTGAAAATGTGAATTTGGAAACGTCACGGATTATTTTTAAATGGTGTTAATAATAGTTTATCTTTGTTGTTTTGTGGCATATTTGGTACCAAATTGTTCCAAAGAGATTTATCTAAATGTCTATTTAGCCTGTTTGGACAACAAATAATCGGAAGACACTCTATATAACATAAACAAAGTGTATGACTTTCTTTAGTTGAGCACTTATGCTGTTCACTTGTCAAACCCGAGAACAGACTGAGCAGGCAGGAGGCTTTCTTTATAGGGCGATTTCACGGGGGTCATTAGTTCAAATTTCTTTTTAGACAAAGACATGCATGGAGGGATCGAGTCCAATCACTTGGATTATTATGTTTTACAGGTGTCTGGTATTATATTTACTGTGATGATTTGAATTATGGAAATTGTAGAGGGAGAAGATTAACAACGAGATAACCTAATCCGATTATCTATTCAACTTTACAAAGGATTGAGCATTGCTACATACCCTATGTGTTGAATTATATTGCCGACTATAAGCAATTCAAAAGTTGTACATAGCTATTTTGCTTAATACATTTCTACGTCAAATAAATACTCAAAATCTTAGTGACGCGCCTACACCTTGCAATTGTAAATGTGTTAAACTTAATATAAACAATGACAACAAGTTTAGCTCCTTGAATAACACAATACCGATAATATTGACCTGTCTGGCAAATTAAATGTGGTAACATTTCATTAATTAATAATATTAAATATATTCATCTCACATGCAGGTAATTAAAATACTCGCACATTGTAGCTAAATTAACAAAACACACAATCAAATTTGTCATATGAGTGCCCCAGACTGCCCTTTCCTCATATAATGCATCAAAGACAATCAGATTTTATAAACCAAACATACTCTATACAACTATCAAGTGATCCATATCATTCAATTTGGTTTTCTTATTGAACCGATATGAGCAGGGACAAACACATCATGATACTATCGCTATATCATTTTAATGTATTCAGATTCAACAATGTTATTGATACACCTGTTCAAAGCTCCCGCCAACATACACACTACTATTTCCATGGCTATACAAAAGCGGCATTATCGCATTACGCCGCCGTCCGCTAAGCAAGGACAATGCTTTCTGTGATTGGAGCTTTAATCATGGATCATGGTTATACCTTCTGTATCTACTATTTTTATATTGGAATCGAATACCCTTCGTGCAATCGCTCTTTACACTCCGCGCCGTAGCAGAGAACGTTATGGAAACGTATTGAGAACGTACTAGTAACGCAGACAGCGACTTACAAGCGCAATACAAGCGCTGGCTTGATCGCAGCAGAGCGTAAACAAGCGCGGCGATTTGTATGGCGCTCAAGGGCGATCATGGGAACCCTACCCGCTCTAGATAGTGTCCACTGCGCCCCCAATCGGTTCTTAGAGACCTTACTTCGTTTTGCTTGGCGCTTTGATAATTTTTTCAGCGCAAAGAGAGGGCAAGGCCTGATCACCGTATGTGTGACAGCCCTATAATCAACCTTACGTACACTATAGGTAAATTAATAATTGAACGAACACAACTAAGCAGCGTATCGCGTACATTGCGGGAAGCGTGCACAGCCATTCGCGTGATAATTTCGGGCGCGTTCATCTTTGTACTGCGTTCGTGATGTTCGTTCAATTAATAATTTACCTATAGTCGTAAGGAATCTTTGAATATTTGAGGTTTTGTTCACTTTTGCAGGCGAAGATATCGACGTTATATTTACGGTAAGAAATAGTGGTACCGGCGTCACATCAGCTTCCAGATGGCACGATGCCATATTATGGTCTCCTAATAATGTAACAAGCAATCGTGATACACGTTTAGCCGTTATCCTTCACGATAATGGACTACCACCAAATGCTGAATACATCGTCCGGCAAACTGTTACTGTGCCACGCAGGATAATTGGAAACTTCTGGATCTCCGTAATAACAGATATCTTCAACGCAGTGTATGAACATGTATCTGAGGAGAATAATGGACATATAACGCAGGTAAAGTATGGCCTTTATTGTTTATTGCGACTATATCACTGCTGCAATATATATAAATCAGTATGAATTGTTGTTCTGACACATTTGTATGCAAAACTGAGTTCAATTATTTTATATAATATGAGTTCAATTAGTACTAATATTTGTACTAATCTGAATGGAATTAGAGAATAAAATATAGTTCGTATTTTGCAATATACGATGGTCTCATAATGTATAGGCTGTAACATATTTGGAGTCGTGTATGGTCGCCGCATTTTGTTAGATTTATTTAAATCAAACAACAACAAATGAAAATCGGCGAATCCAGCGTGCTGTTTACCAACTTCCTGCTTCGAATTAATCGCGTTCTTTAACACACGCTCACATGGCAATGCTGCGTTATACGCACAACGCATACGCCGGCGACTTTGTGTAGGGCACGCTAATGCGGTGACCATACGCACTGAAGGTATTATTATTCGAATGATTTAGGCCCCGTCCAACCTATATATACCATCGTCTCATAACAAATAGTGCGTATTGGCTGAAAATCAGCCATAACCCTATCAAATTGCCTGTTGCCATCTAAAACCACACCCACTATACATATAAGAAATTACCCATAACTAATAACGAATACATTTCTGTCCTTACAGATTCCAATCAACGTTCTTTTAAGTCCACCTCCCGATCTATCGGTGTTACTTTTGGAAGTCCCAGCACGTGCAGAGTCAGCTACTACTATAAGGCTGCATTGGGTCGTCACAAATATTGGATTTACGAAACCCTACGAGACATATTGGAGGGACAGATTGGTAATAATTATTTTCTTTCTTATCGATAACAAATTATTCCCGACTTCTTTGCCGTTTAACATGTCTACGGGCCGAGTGCAATTTCCAATAATGCTCACTTTACATGCGATTTGCCAGTTTGGTTCACAAAACTAAAACCGAACTACCCTCTTCATACGAATATTCGTCTCATTACGGTTCCGTGCCCTGTATAAAATCCAACTTTCTTGACCACGTCTTTGATGACATATCCAGGGTAATAAATCATCCCCTCCTACACCATTTATCTGATTTATTTTACACCAACTGTGTCTTGCCAGCATGCGTGCTACCATTTCCACCGCTATCCTAAGCATAGCTCAAGGCTCTTTAGTGTTGATGTAACTAGAAGCCCTATATACTACTTTTGAAAATGTTCTTGTGATAACAAATTCCAACTTTTAATTTCAATTTGTCATAAAAACTAGTGCTATATCATATTTTATAAAAACCAATGTTCAAATTTAGAGAAAAAAAATCACATTATATTATCCAAAGAGCAGATTTTAGTTATAAAACTAGCCCAATTCTGGCGGAAAATCACCACGTGTGGAAAGTCATATGTGGCAATACTGCAGCCCCTCAGGCTTGTTTCTAGTTCCACCGCTGCCATACTCAAGGTCCCCCAGCATGCGGTCAATGGTGTTGAATGGATCAAACTTGGGCTCAAACCTTACAGGCAACTGGAATGTAATTAAATGTAACTACTCCTTATACAAAATTACCCGCAACCTTTAAAATGTTATTACGAAATATTTCAGCTATGAAATCTATTAATGTTATCTCCCGTTTTTTAATCCTCAGATTTTATCAGCAATTAATGGAGAAAGATCCGCTGTTCTTACTACGCAGCCGTTCTCCGGTGATCTGGGAGTAGATGATACCTATTCAAGATCGGTAGACTACATCATACCATCACAATTTCCGAATGGCATCTATAATATTTCCCTATATGTAGACTATTATGGACAAGTTTTTGAACATACATACAGATCAAATAACATCGTCACTAAACAGATAACAGTAACTCAACTGCTTCCTGATCTGTCTTTGGAATATGCAAATGCGACTATTTCACTCGATTTGCAGAACGAGCAAGCTGTATTGTATTTATTTTGGCGTGTCCACAATATTGGAGATGGTCTACCAGGCCGCAACGAATGGGTCGATAGAGCTTACTTGTCCAACTCACTAGTATTTTCAACCAGAACAGCAATCGCTCTAGGTGATGTTATTCATCGAGTAGGTGATGAAGGAGAGGATGTTTCAGGATTTCCGCCTGGTAGCTCGTACTTCGCAACCGCCATGTTTACACTGGCACAAGATATTTACGGCCAGCTTTATGTTCATCTCAGAGCAGATTACAGAAATGCC
The DNA here is from genome assembly GCA_035610835.1 of Ophiura sarsii. Classification (NCBI taxonomy): domain Eukaryota; kingdom Metazoa; phylum Echinodermata; class Ophiuroidea; order Amphilepidida; family Ophiuridae; genus Ophiura; species Ophiura sarsii. The sequence continues at coordinate 4,551,894 of CM069441.1, forward strand.
GTAATACAGAAAAGCAACGAACTAGCAAACGATGTCAAATCCATTATGATAGACATACCTAGTCGTTCATCTAACCTGATGGTACTGTCCATTGATATCACGGCTGATGATGACACATCATCAAAGACGGATTTTTATTCTGGGCAAGAGGTAACCATTGCTTGGACTGTATCAAACTCCGGTAATTGGGCTACTGACCGCACACGATGGGTAGACGTAGTATATATCTCCCGGGTGCCTTTCATCGACAGTGCTGCCAGACTTCTCGCTACTACTATGCACGAAGGAAAATTATTCCCACGAGAAGGTTATACTCAAATGATTCATGAGCTTATTTTCCCTAATGATCTTTGGGGAGAGTTCTATGTTTTAGTTAAAGCAGACAACCATGACAGCGTGTATGACATTAGTGATGGGGCAGCCAAGATTTCAGCATTACGGATTTCTATACAAGTCCCTCCTTCCCCCGAACTTGTTGTCACCGGTCTGGAGTATTCACTCAAAACCCAGACACGACGTCGCAAGAGGCAGGTGCAAGGTGAAGAAACTCGTCTATTAACAGTGAGATGGGTAACCCAGAATACAGGCAATAGTATGGTACGATATTTCGTCTGGAAGGATGCAGTTATCATAAGCAAAGAACGTGGAAATGTCAGGTCACCGATAGCTACTTTGCTGACAACGTTTTCCGTTACTGGAAATCTAAGAACTGGACAGAGTTATGAGTTTACCAGGACAGTGATAGTCCCTGATGGTGTGGATGGCGGTAGTTTTTACGTGTATATAATCCCTGACTACTTTCACGTTTTGACATTGTCCAACGCAGAGCTTATAACACAGCAGCTATTTGATACAGACGAACCGCTAGATATTCCAGAGCTCGCTCGCCCGGATCTCGAAGCAATTTATTCGCACGGTATCCCATCGGAAGTGTTAACAGGACAATTTGTTTCAATCACATTCAGTGGAATCAACGCAGGAGGTAGAACAAATACTAACTCATGGATTGATGCAATTTACATGGATACAAATGCAGACAAAGATGCAACAAAACCAGACGCAAGCGCTTTATTAGTCCATCAAGTGCGCCATATTGGAAGGTTAGGATATGATAGCCAGTATCAAGTTGATACTCAATTTCAGATACCGTTTTCTATTCGCGGAAGTTATGCTATTTTTGTTGAACTTGATTATTTGAAAAGTCTCGATGACACCAACGAAAATAACAACTTTTTAAGAATTCCATCTGACGTTACAGTTCTTGCAGCGCCCTTGCCTGATCTCATCGTGGACGTTCAGGAAGCTATCTCGGTCAGATCTGGCGAACCATTCAGTTTGAACATCACCATCAAAAATATTGGTCTAGCGGTGATTAACCAATCGATGCACAACGGCGTTTATCTCAGTGAAGATGTTGATGTCGACCCATTTGATATCCGAATTATTAATACAGAATTGTATCTGAATTTGGAAGTAAACACCACTCGTTACGTTCAGTTGGACTTGTTTATGCCTTTTGACATTCCATCCGCTGACTATTATGTTATAGTTCACATAGATAGTCGGAATGATGTCTACGAAACTGATAACAACAACAATGTGGCATATACACTGGCGACTATAGAAGAATCCTTCAGCACTGACGTGGCGGTTATATCGGTTGTTCCTCCTCCTTCTCCTGTCACATATAGCACAGATATAACTATCCAATGGACCTTGAGAAACAACGGCTCAGAAGAAGCATTTGGATACAAGTGTGATACAGCATACTTCTCTGAAGACAATATGTGGTCAATAGACGACGCAGAAATTGATACACAGTGTGGTTCAGTGAACTTACAACCCTTTAACAATGATGCCACTCATGACAGGTCTTACTCAATGACGTCATCTGTACCTCTCATCACTCCCAAAGGGTACAGGACACTCGTTCGGAGTAGAAGTAACATTCGGGATCTAAATCTTGAGAATAATGTCGGTGTGGCGCAAAGTATAACTGACGTAGATATTGACATATTGAACATAGATGAGCCTAAAGACATCACTTTAGGAATAAACGAACAGATGGTGTTTCGAGTACCTAAACTTAGGGCTGAAGAAACTGTGATATTTCAAATAATAAGCGATACACCAACAGACTTCAATGAATTATATGTTAGACATGGGGAAATAGCTACAACAGGTTTTTACGATGTAGCCGGGGTAGAATTTCTCTCACCTAATCAAAATGCAGTCATTGCAAAATCTCGAGCAGGGGACTACTATATTTTGATTCGGAAAAAAGGAACTACTTCTTCGTCAGCGCAAAGCCTATCCACGGTAACACTCATTGCCAAATACGCACGCCTGGAAATACTGGACGTCTTCCCGAGAGAAGCAGCTCCACTCGGCACGGTGACGCTACGAATATCAGGTACTTTGTTCCCAGAGGAAGTGAGCGTAGTTCTTGAAGATCAGCATATGAATGAAATTATTTCTGACAATGTATACCATTTTACATCATTGGAAATGTATGCTACGTTCAACATTACCGGCGTTGAAGTAGGGTCAAATTTAAAACTTCGGGTAAGAGATGCATATTCAGAGACGGTAGAGACTGAATTTTCCAATGCTCTGGAGGTAGTCAATGGCAGACCAGGTACTCTCAACTTCCGATTCGACAACCCGGGAAGGCTTCCACCGCTGGAAACGGGGCGTATCCGTCTGTTTGTACAAAATGTAGGCGATGCTGACCTTTTAACCCCGATACTAAAGCTAAAACTAACAGGAGACGCAACATTTAAAGTAGTAGAAGCTTCACAGCAATCCAACTCGTCCACAGATTTTACTGTATACGCAGTGCCACAGCGTGGTCCTGGTGGTATCCTGTCACCCGGAAGCACAAGCCTCATAACGTTTGACGTCATACCAAACTCATTCGGTACATTGAGTGTCCGATTTAGAGTAACAGAGCTTCCACCCTCTACAGCTATCGATAACCCGTATGCGCAGAACAGAGCTCTGTTTAAACCTTATGAAATAGACAACGCCTCCTGGGACCGAGTTTGGTTTAATTTCCTGTCGGCAACGGGTTCCTCTTTGTCCTCGCTTAGTTCACAACTTTCCAAAACAGCCAATCAACTGAGTCTGATTGGGCGCAGAATCGTAGACGTAGAGGAGATGGTCACAGTCCAAGCAAAACTAGCCGATGGATTTCAATCCGGGAATGTGCTGTATAGTCGAACCGATTTATCCATCGGAAGTCAAGATTCGGGCTTACATGCTGCTGAGATTGTACGCTCTTACAGCCCCAGGTTAAGTCATCGTAACTTTGTCGGAGCATTTGGCAGAGGTTGGTCTTCGCCATATCTGTGAGTGAAAACATGTGTATCGATATTCATACCGTAACAATGCTTATTCGTTGTGTTATTTTGGTTAGATGGACGGGTGTTTTATATTCGAACTACTCTCTATTCAAGAAAAATGTATAATTTCTGCTTTCGTCTTTCATTTATAAGATACTAAGGGAAGATCCCCTGAATGAAATCCTATAGAGGTCAACGTGAGGGTCAAAATCCATTTGTCACTCAATACCCAAGTGTTAGCAAATCGTTTGTCCATATATTCCCTTTAATCGCCCTTTATAAATATTGTCAAGACTGACCCTAATCATGTTAATGGTATTCTAAAAATGTTTGTTCATACAGGAGTACACAATTACGTAAAGTTACCATCGGGTATGCTGTCCTTGAACGTGGTCAAGAAACTCTACTATTTCCTGTTACCAGCTACAATCATTTTGAGATTCCTTTCATTGGTCAAATAGAAGTAAAAGAATCAGGTTTGTTATCATAATACCATTTTTTTTCTAAAAATAGCGATCTTTCTGGTTAAAATATTTTGGTAATATCTTCAACAACAAAATGGGGTCATTAGATTTTGGGTGAGCATGTGAGAGTGGGGCTGAAAAGGGGGTGTTACATGTACTTTCAATATCCCTCCGGTTAACATGGTTAACAACCAGTACGTTTCTTAACTCTTTTTGATTTCAGAAATACTCTTCATTGACACTGCCTTGTCTGCTAAGTCAATTTACCACTTCCACAAAACTACCTACAGGCTGAGTGGTATCACTAATGAATTCGACAATTCATCTTTGAGCTTTGTTTACAAGAACGATGACATTTCGATGGTAGACTCAATAACATCCAGCCTGGGATCCAGACTCAATTTTGAGTACAATTCTTACGGGTTGGTTGACATCATAACTGTATCCGGCGATGATGTGGAAATACAGATATCCAGGTATGATCCGAGATAAACTAAATAATTTCGTTTTTACCTTTCACATACGATCCCTACCATGCCTACGATGGTGCTATATGTGAAGACATATAAACCAGGCATGCCTAGAGGGCTGTTCGATAAGTCATGTAAACAGATAAAATATATGCGGCCAAAGAAATGTTGTGAAGTTGATGAGGAGCAAATTACGCTTTTCTACTGACACACAGATTCATTGAATGACTTTGGTCTTGATTTATCGGACTCTTTTTAAATTCCGCACAAAATTTCAGAACTCAGAATCCTCGGTGCCGAAGTAAGATTCGTTAAGGATTGTCTGAAGTATCTTCTAAGCAACTGATATGCACTCATTCACCTCATAAGGAAAACATAACATTATGATAAAACACATGTTTGTAAAACATAAAACACATGTTTGTTTATAAAACAAATAAAAACCACAAATTTGGTATCAGATGACTTTGCGTTCATCGCTTTCTCGTGAGGTGATTTATTTTATTCATTGCGTTATTACCAACAGATACACCTACGATAACAACTTTGAGTATCTGAGTTCTGTTGATGTCGAAGGCAACATCCTGCATTATCAATATACTTCAGATGGTGCGCTGGAATCAGTCCGAAGTCCAACTGGTGCACACCAGGATTATGTTTACAATGACGATGGACTCTATTCAGGATCTGCTACGTTCGATCAATTTGATAATATGGAGAATAGGGTTACATTCATACATGATGACAGTGGCAAGGTGATAGCTTTGGAAGAGCCAAAAAATGATACCACCGTGTATATTTTCGACGAAATTGCTAATGTCGGATGTGTAAAAACGCTTGGCACCCTCTCGCATCGTTTTGTGAGGAATTACTCAACTGGAAAGAAAACAATATATATTGGCGACCAGGTGAGTGTGAAACATAACAAAACAAATATTACTATTACTATAAAAGAACCACTTGTCCCCGGACTTGTCCCTTCCCCGTATTGCTATTTCAGGAATGATTTCATCTCGTTTCAAAAATATGTCTTTCTTCGATCACATTTCGACCTCTCACGTCATTTAACACCTTGAGATGTAATTTCGTGCAAGAAGTTGTGGCTACCCTATTGAATTTTCGATTGATAGCCTCTAATCATGCTAATGTTAGATTTCGAAGAACGTGAGTAAGCGATAATCTTTTCTATTATTGAGTTCACTCCGATCTTTCGAGGTCATTCCCCACATGAGTTGAATTATGTACTGAATATGTGTTATTCTTTCAAGTGCATTTTTTACTCATTGGAGTGTATTTACACTCCAACGAAAAGGGGGTATTTTACAATTTTCCATCCACTATCTTTATCGTTCATATGACAGATCCTATCACAACAGAGCTATGACGTAACTACGGATACATTGACAGTGGTGGATGCAAATGGTGCGATCAACAGTTTAGGACTTCAACCAAATGGTGATGTCAACTACATAAAGGACGGCTTAGGAAATATACGCACAGCCTCCTACGAAAGTGATCTGCTAATCAACGTGACTTTTGCTGACGGATCAAAGGAAGAGTATTTTTACGACGATAATGAGAGCCTGAAGAGTTTCAGAACACGGGCAGGGGATACGTTAAGTTATGAATCGGACGAAAGTGGAAATGTGGTGAAAAAGGAAATTCCCGGTGAAGAACCTTCGTATTACCGTTATGATAACAAAGGTTTTATCGTTGAGGCTGCCAATGGGGTCGGTAAATTGCTCATAACATACACCGACGAAGGTTTACCTTCTTCGGTGCAGTATCCTAATGGAAGATTGTTAAACTACGTTTATGATGAAGAGTCCAGGAGGATTGAGCTTAACGACAACGTGGGCTATAACATCTCATACGCCTATAACTCGAATGGACGTCTTACTGATGTTATTGACAATACACGTAGTGGCAATAAGCTGCTAGAAGTGGATTTTGATTCTTTGGGACGAATACAACGAAGAACTACCGGGAATGGATGTTTTACTGAATATGCATATGATCCACGGGGAAAGAAAGTGAACACTTTGGAAACGTTGTGCCCTGATGCAAATGATGCAAGCATTTTCAAAGCAAAATACGGTTACGATTCAAGAAATCGAATCAAAGCTATGAATACTACGTCCGGCAATTGGCGTTTTCAATACGATGCTACATCACAGGTGACGTCATGGGTGGATCCAAATGGAGAGGAAAAACTGATAACATACGACAATGCACAAAACAGACGTGTGTTGTCAGAAGATGACACAAGTACAGCATACAGTGTCAATAATCTCAATCAGTACGAGGCATTTGGTAATGATATTGAATTCGAATACGATGCGAACGGTAACCTGGTGGAAATACTCGACAAAGCCGAAGGGAAAGCGGAAAGATTCGTGTACAGCGCAGACGGTCAACTTATCGGGATGGCAACCCAGGAACAGGATTGCAGTTTTACGTATGACGCATTAGGGAATTTGTATGAAAAGACGTGCTCTGGCAAGACAACTGCATTTCTGGTAGACCCATTTGGATACTTTGGTGCTGATGTGGTCGCAGAGGTGAGTTTCGCCTATTTTATCGGTGACGATTTCGGTCTGGTCGGTTTGGGCTAAAACGTTTCTGGAATATTCAAACTGAAACTAAAGATGAAGCAAGAAGTTATGTATCTACCGTAACAATGAAACAACGCTAGAGTACGGTATGTGAAGTGTAACAAATGTAGTATTCTGAAGGTAAAGTAAAGTCGATGGAAGATGATTCGTTGTTTCTTTGTTTACTTTGACCGACCGCACGTGTCATTGTAACTGTATCTTCTTTGCCCAATACATTCGTTATTTAGGGGCCCGGGATGAATAGTTCTAGGGCTCCGATGATGCTTTTGGATATTTACCATATTAATGTTGTGACGTGGTTTTAGGGAAAATACTCGCATGGCGGAGAGGGGATCAAAACACACAGAATAAATATAACGGATATAGCTTCCAAGTTATTTATATATACATTTTATTAATTCATCATAAATAGTTCACTTACTCATATTATAAACGAACACAGCACCCAGCATCTAGACTATCCTAAAGAAATGACATGACACGCATCAATCGTGAGCTTCTGTAATTCAGAGCTCACTATTCCTGTTGTGTGAATTGAAAACTATATGGCCTAAACTTATCATGAGGTGTTGTCTGCGTGGCACGACGACTTGAATTGGTCAGAGATATTGGCGCGTAGACTGAATGGGATTCAGAATACGGAAGTACGGTGTTGCCATTTCAAGTCAATCATGGCCTGAATTCTAGATATGAAAATATATAATAATATCAATATAAATTTAGCGTCACAACATACGCCCTTCCTAACAAAATTGACACCTGACAATTTAACTTAAAGAATGCTGGGTGAAATATTTATAAAAGAAACTGATATCTTTATCATTTAGAGAAACGAATTATGCATTTCGTCTCAACATTTAGCATGTCTTTTTATACATGCTTACGTCAGCCAAATTGACGACATCTATAATCAGGTTGTTTATTTTAACTATCAGAGAATGTTATTTTATTTTTAAACGAGTGGCCTTAAATACAAATTTATTATTAATCTTCTGCGACGCCAAACCTGTGGAAACCTGCGACCGTATTAACCCGGAATTCACGCGATTAAATTCCAAGTGATTACGCTCACACGGTAAAGAGGGATTTTTTTCTGAACAAACACGCATACGGGATCGATCCCTTAAATGGCCTAACACAAACACACACACTCTCATACATAATCCTCCGATTAACGTGTGCGGTCTAAAGGTTTCAGCAAAAGTTGAAGCGCAAAAGAATTGGAAAATTTCCTTCCAATTTCGATGTTTCATACGGAAACATATTTTTCTTATTTCAAAGAAATCACGTTTTTGTGACCCTTTAAAATTAAATAGTCATCAATGGTGACTATATATTATGTGTACACAACAAGACAATACAGGACAGACAAAACAAGACAAAGTTAGCACTACTGAAACATTTAGTAATTTACATTAAACTTTCTTTTGTTTGCGTCTATTCATGTGAGACTAATGTTGCCAGAAAACCTCACAACATATGCCTCTTCCGAAAAGATACAAATAAATATAACACTTATTTGATCATACTGCATTTCCGCATTTTTTGCTCAACTATATAAATTCAAACTTTCTACATGAAGAATATCATTGTGTGCAATTCTTTGCAACAATCATTTCTATATACAAATTAACGAAAGTGAACACACACTTTCAGGCAATGTTGCCCAAATTACAAATTGCTCTCATTCAACAATTTTATCAAAATAACACATTTTGTGTCATAAGAATTGTAATACTCATACCATGACATATCTCAGCCTACGGACTATAAATTGTATTCATATACTTCCTCTGTGTTCTCTATACTTGTACACTTTTAATTTATTTGCTGTTTCAGACTCTGTTCCTCCAATGATTCTTGCCCGCTGGCTTTACATCTTGCCAGTAATTTTGACTGGGTTAGCTTTCAGAGATTCTAAAGCGGCCGCGTTTAGGTTAGTCTCTGGTTCCCAAGTATTTCTTGAATTTGGGAAGCCCTGCCATTTTATCAAATACTCAAGACGTTTATTTTTAAAACGTCCCCTGAGAATACGCTCTATCACATATTCTGGAGTTTCATCTTGAATAGGAGGCAAACCTGGAATAATTGGAATCTGATTCTTGTCAGACTCGTGGGTAGCCAAAAGTTGTTCAAATATATCATCAGGACAATCGTCTAGAACTAATCCTGGAATTGGATCTCTATTTTCAGGATCCACAGGGGGAGTATCATTGCTTGGACGGACAAATCTATTATATGCAAATTTCATACGGTTAACATGTACAGTAGATGTTACCAATTTGTTGTTTTCAAGATTTCGCACCTTGAAATTTACAGGACCAGTCTGTTCGACTAGTAGAAAGGGTCCCGCCCAGAACTTTGAGAGTTTACGTGACAATCCTTGTTGCAATGCAGGTATATAAATCCAAACTGAATCACCAACTTGATATGGAACATCTTGCGCACGATCATCAAAACGCTCTTTCATTTTGGCTTGATTACGTTCAGCATGACGTTTTGAAATGTCCCTAAATACTTCGAGTTGTGCTACTAGATTGTGAATGTGCTCACGAAGTGTCTTATCTGGATATTTGCATTGTGCTAGGAGTGTAACGTCTATCGGAAGTCTTGCCTCTCTACCATACAACAAGAAGAAGGGACTAAATCCGACTGAATTTTCAGCGGGAGTTGTTCTATAGGCAAATTGTATAGCTGTTATGTACTTATCCCAATCGCTTTGGTATTCATTGACATAATGTGAAATGGTATCCAGAATTACTGCATTAAAACGTTCCTGAATTGCATTGCATTGTGGATGATATGAACTTGTATTCAGTTTGTGAGTGCGCATAATACGACAAACTTCCAATACAATCTTGGAGAGGAAATTTTGACCTCTGTCGCTCAACAAGGTTTGAGGACAACCATGTTCACAAATTACATAATCAAAGAATGCGCGAGCAATGGTTGACGCATCAGTAACTTTCAATGGTACCAAAATTGGCCATCTAGTACAATGATCTGAAAAACAGAGTACATAGCGATTACCTGAAGTGGTAATAGGTAAAGGACCTAAAATGTCAACACTTACTCGTTCGAAAGCGCCTGGCACTTTCATAGTTACCATTGGGGCTAGTACTTTATGTCTATGAGTTTTTCGTTGAGAGCAAGAAATACATGAACGGACCCAGTTGTCTACGTCACGATACATGCATTTCCAAAAGTAACGTTGACGGATTCTATTGTAGGTTCGCTGAAATCCAAAATGTGCGGCTAACACGTGATCATGACAGTTATTTAGAACTGTATCAATTAATTGCACGGGTACATACAAACGATGGACATTTCTTTCAGGCATGTGCCCTTTAGCAGGAGTATGCCAAATGTGATACAACAACCCTTCGTGTGCATAGTACTGATCAGCCTGTAAAACTACATTCCTAGCCTTAACAGCATTATCTGGCAATTCATCGTTTTCCAGATATTGCAACATTGATCCCGCAAATATATCCGTCAACAAAACTTGTTTGAATTTGTCTAAGTTGAGCTCATTTGGAAAGTTTGGAATATTTGGCTTGACTGAATCTTTGTCATTCTCAACACGTTTCCCTTTTTGAAATCGAAGATTTCTAACCACGTTTACTGTAGGACGAGAGTTCACATCATTTCTAGGATTTTGTATGATGTCGCTCACCATCTCGTCTAATCCCGACTTTACCCAGGCTACCTTATTAACTTCTACAGCATCAGTGACTTTGGAATGAGAATGATTGCAATCAGTACAAATATCCATTCTGTCATAATCTATTCTACTTAATGCATCAGCGTTACCATTATGGCGTCCACGAATGTGAATTACATCAAACTTATATGACTGCAGTTTAAGTGCCCATCGCGCTAATCGACTTCCGGTATTTTTGTTTATACCAAAGAGCCATTTCAAAGCGCAATGATCAGTTACAACAGTGAATTTGATACTATGTTGCAAATATGGAGCATATTTCTTGATTCCCTCGACAACTGCCAAAGCTTCAATTTCTGTAACAGTGTAATTTCTTTCCGCATCATGTAATGCTCTTCCACCATAGGATATCACACGTTCCTTGCCATCCTGCTTTTGGGCCAAGATAAAACCTAAACCAGTACGACTAGCATCGGTTTGCAATATGAATTCTGTGCCATCGAAATTTGGATATGCTAGAATTGGTGGCTCTAACAATTTTCGTTTGAGCGTTTTGAATGCTTCTTGACAACTTTGATCCCAAACAAAAGATACATCTTTTCTAGTTAAATTGGTTAGTGGTTCAGCAATTTTGCAAAAGTCCTTTATGAACTTTCGATAATATCCCACAAATCCAAGAAAAGATTTGACTTCGGTTACTTTGGCAGGAGTTGGATAATCTTGGACAATTTTCAATTTTGCTGGATCTGTTGCTACACCATCTTTGTTCACTACGTGACCTAAATATTTGACCTCAGTTTGACCAAAAGTACATTTCTTAGGTTGTAATTTTAGACCAGCTGCGCGCAACCTATCGAAAACTTGCCTTAAATGGTCCATGTGTTCGGAGAAAGAACTACTGAATATAATTATGTCATCTAAGTAACAGAGAACGAATTTCCAATTCAAACCTCTCAAAACTTCTTGCATAGCTCGTTGGAAAGTGGCTGGGGCGTTATGTAAACCAAATGGCATTCTTTGGAATTCATATAGGCCATCTTGAGTGATGAATGCAGTTTTAGATTTGGAACTTTCTTCCAAGCCTATTTGCCAATATCCAGCCGCAAGATCAAGAGTTGTAATGAAATTTGGTTTAGCTGCACCTAAACTATCTAAAGCATCGTTTATGTTAGGTAACGGAAAGTTATCGCGTGCGCAAATCTTATTCAAGGCTCTAAAATCAATTGCAAATCTATAAGTATTTGGGTCACCAGCTTTAGGTGTCATGCATACTGGAAAGGACCAAGGACTTGCTGACTCCTTTATAATGTCTTGTTCTAACATTTCGTGGACTTGTCTACGTACTTCGGCTTGAATGTGAGGAGCTTGCCTATACGGTCTAGATCTAATAGGAGGGTGATCACCAGTGTTAATAGCATGTTTAACACGGGAGTAATTACCAGTAGGACCCCCTTTTACTTGAAATATATCAATATATTCAGTGAGTAAACCATTGATTTCAGATGCTTCAGTACCTGACATGTGATCAGTATTTAAATTCACTTTTGAAAGGACTTCCTTTACTGAATCTTGTTTACTGTTTACATCGCTAGCTACCGCGGATGCTTGCCTTATATTAACATTGTTAACATTGTTTTTCTCAAGATCGGGGAAGGAGTGAATCCTATGCGGGTCAACGAGAGAAAAAATGCCCAATTTAGTACGAGGGTACAAAGTTATTGGTTCATCAGTAGTATTCATAACTAATAAATGAATACAGTTATTCTGTACACTAGAAGCAGTATTCGCGATCAATACACCTAATGCAGAGACACGCCTACCTCCATGAGAGAGACCAATTGTATTGAATGGCAATTTATTTGACAGTCTTGCGCACACAACAGACTGAGTGTGAGCAGGAATTTCCTGTTTCTCAATGACAAGTATTTTACTCTCCTTAGCAAGTCTTAGTGTACGAGATTCACAATCTATTCTTGCGCAGTGCCTGTTTAAAAACTGAGACCCAAGTATGATACGTGTACTTAAGTTACGAGCAATATTCATAGGTACAGGAAATTGTGTGCCATTGACAGATATGGACAAAACTATGAATCCAGTAATTTCCAAACTACTACCATTTGCTGCGCGTGCTTCAGCTACACGTGATTTTTCTATAGAAAAACGCAAATTGGAAAGATTAGCATGAAACCAATCGTGATCAATAATGTTGACAGAAGCACCTGTATCAATCAAACATTGAACAGGGTTACCATTAACAAATGCTGCTATGGTATTCAACTTAGACAAATTAATCTCAATATGCGCTTGTGAAAAACTAGAATTCAATTTTTGTCCAAATGTCTGTCTGTTCAAATCAAGAGGTACACGGTTTGCATTGTCATTTCGGTATACACCTCTTACATGTTCAAATCTTTGAAACCTTAACCCATCTACATGTCGTGGAACATGTTTCTTTTTTTGTCTAGCAGATGGGTTTATTAGTTTAAAGGATTCCTATTTACGTCAAATTTGGCATAGCATTTTCTCCACCCATGTCCCACACGACCACACCTATTGCATACTAATTTTCTGTACGATCTATAGGGGGCCTGTGACTGCCTTGGTTGATTCCAAGTTTGACTAGGTTGATGCCTAGGTTGAGAGGAACTACTTATACGATCTGAATTGTAAGTACGATCTAGCGGGGAAGAAAAAGAGACATGTTTGTCGTGTTCCAATTTCTCCATTCTGGTGGCTATATTAGACACGACTCCCGTCAGTGTGTCCAGAACAGAATTAATGCTATTTACCTGGGGCTTAGTATTTTGTGATTGTGCGGGTGCGAATAGTGAGTCATTTGCCGTTTGCTGTACTGAAATTCCCAATCTCGCGGCGTCTAGTGCTTGTTTAAATGATTCAGGTTCTTTTGAAAACACAAACGCTCTGACAGAAGGCAAAAGACCACGAACAAAAATAGATAATTTTTCTGCTTCAGATTTACCAACCTGCTTGCACCATCTTATTATTTCACAAGCATAGTCGTCAAGTGTTTCTGATGTCAATTGCTTACGCGACAACAGCTTAGATTCGACGCTCCATTTCCAAGATGAACCTTCGAAATTACTTTTAAGTAAATCTTTAATCTTGGCTATGGTATTCTTATCTGTATCAGGAATTGAATCCAAATAGACGCGAGCATTTCCATAAACTTTTGTTTGTAAGGCAAGTATAGATTTTGGCGCGGTATAATCTCTCAGCTCAGCATACGTCTCAAATCTACTAATGAAGTTATCTACGTCATCATCTGGATTACCAGAATATTTAATATCGCAATTATGCATATCATATTTAGCCATATTTGCTACGTCAAGTTCAACCTCCTCTATACTATTAAGTGATATAACAGACTTACTATCACTATCACTATCGCTATCGCTATCGCTCATTGCCTTTTTAACAATCTATGTCAAAATCACAAGCTAATTCCAAAGAGAATTCGGAATTTAATCAACAAAATTTTTTAGTCAATCTCAAGTTCAAGATCAAAATTCAAGTTCAAATTCAATCAAAATTTGAAAAATCTGAACATGAACCAAGTTTATTAATTATTAAACTTGATTAAGATTATCAATTAAAATTTATTGATTATGATTGATGATTAAATTTAATTAATAGACTAACAATGAACTTAATTGATGAAGTTTAAATTCACCAATGAGAAAAAAATTAAAAGCTCAATGAAATCCAAGTCCAATTAAATGAATAAAGTCCCAAGTTACAGCTGAATTTATAAAATATTTATTCAATTGCAGTGCAGTGTATCAATATTATGTATCTTGATTTAGAAATCAGTCCATTCAAAAATAAACAAGATTTATTTCATGCGAAGAAATTGTCTGTCTGAAACGCACCTGTCCAGTAGAAGAGCTTATAAAATCTACACAATAGAATTTTACCGCGCTCGAGAATTTCAATCTCGGATTAAAAATTTTTATCAATGGATATCAGACCGTGGTCATGCACTTTTGAACCAGATTATCAGAGACTTGTAAATCGGAACAATTATATAAAAGACTTTATCGACTTGCCACGTTGAACATGTAGAACGCGCCCATTATTGCCAGCGTAAATAAGACCTAAATATTGATAGGCCATACTACATGTATTTCGTGTATACTATTTTAAACACAATTTTAATAGACCTTTCTGGGTCTATAAAACAAATTTCAATAGACATATAATTAAATGTCAGCAGTGCATACCAACAAAATGCTACCTGAATTCAAACCGTCTCACCACGCTGAGTTATAGTCGTCGACACTGGATGCGATGAACAACAAAATACATATACAACTTTGTAGCTACAGTCCTAATTATTCAAAATGAAGGGGGCTGGTAAATTGACCGGAATAATATAAACATTGACATAAATATATCAAAACGAACGAATTCTCCACCAGATATTGTGACGTGGTTTTAGGGAAAATACTCGCATGGCGGAGAGGGGATCAAAACACACAGAATAAATATAACGGATATAGCTTCCAAGTTATTTATATATACATTTTATTAATTCATCATAAATAGTTCACTTACTCATATTATAAACGAACACAGCACCCAGCATCTAGACTATCCTAAAGAAATGACATGACACGCATCAATCGTGAGCTTCTGTAATTCAGAGCTCACTATTCCTGTTGTGTGAATTGAAAACTATATGGCCTAAACTTATCATGAGGTGTTGTCTGCGTGGCACGACGACTTGAATTGGTCAGAGATATTGGCGCGTAGACTGAATGGGATTCAGAATACGGAAGTACGGTGTTGCCATTTCAAGTCAATCATGGCCTGAATTCTAGATATGAAAATATATAATAATATCAATATAAATTTAGCGTCACAACATTAACACAGGGTGTCCAGTTATTAATGTTTATAGTTCGATGAAATTGAAACATTTCCTTTTTTTTACCTAGGATTTGGTTTAGGTCTACATTCAAATGGTTATTTTGTTACAAATTGTATAAAACATTATTGCCTTTTTTAATATTTGACCGAACTGTTTTCTATTTTCTTTTTTCGTCGATGGTAAATTGTTCCCCTTAAATTCTGACCTATGACAAGCATGTTTATTACCTATTTACCTTTGCAGATAAACGAAGAGGGTGTTATATATTACACGCATGCGTTTTATCACGGTCTTGTTGCCATGGTACCTGACAATGACACGAACATTTACTATTATCATTACGACGCTCTTGGGTAAGTTATGCCTCAATGTTTCCTTAACCCCGTGAGCACTACCTGCTTTCTTACAGTGTCTCTGATTGGCTCATCATTAGAGGATATAATGTGATATACCCCTGTGAGTAACCAATCAAAAAAGTGCTTTCATATCTCTTTATCAACCATACTACCAGTCTTACTGTATCACTGATTGGCTTAATATAATAGTGGTATAACACTCTTTGTAACCAATACAATTGTATCTAGATGCCGATCAAATTCATGATTATTTTCGGCAGACAGTGATGTGTTACGACATGATATTTAAGCTTTCTTGATAAAATCATCCTGTCCGTTGTTGGTTATTTGACACCTTATAAAATGTGTTTGATATATTAGAAGGGTTGTTTTAACACAATTATGAAGAATTTAACTTATTATCATTTTGTACAGATCTGTATTGGGCTTAACAGACCAAACACAAATATTGCGCAATACGTATCAGTATGATCCATTTGGTAACATCGTTGAGTCAGAAGAAGCTGTTCCCAATCCTTACACATACATTGGTCAATGGGGAGTTCGAAAGATCAAGGAATCTAACGAACTGTATTACATGCGAGCTCGATTCTACAACTCTAGATTCGGTCGGTTTCTTACGCTAGATCCGTACGGTATAGGTGGTAAATCTACGAATCTATATTCTTACGCTAACAACAATCCATTAGAAAATATAGATCCAAGAGGAACTGCTATAATACTACTACCATGGGTCGTTGGAGCCATCACTGGGACAGTTGTGAATACCGGTGTTTACACAGTATCGCAGATTTTATCTGGCAAGAAATTTACCCTCGGCGGTTTTACAGGAGCTGCTCTTTCTGGAGCTGCATATGGTGCTGCTTCTGTTTCTGCAGCTGGTCTAGCGTTAACCGCAGTAGCAGGTGGATTGGCATCTGCAGGTGATAACCTGTTTACAAACTCTATCGATGGGAAAGCTATTGACCTAGGAAAGTTAGGCCAGGACACGTTGATCGGGGCATTGACTGCAAACCTTCCTCTTAAACCATTTCTATACTCAAATGGTAATAAAAGTAAGTTGATTCCTTTTTTTCCAGCTGCATAGGACACATAACTCAGAATCATTGGTGATTCCTAACTAAATAAAGCAAACTGGCACACAAACATAACAAAGCCACTTCATAAGTTTCATAAATCGAGCTAGGCTAGGCCTATGTTGATCTACCACGTGTAGAGATTAGATACACTTTAAGTATAAAAAGTAACGGGTTGTTATTGCGATAAGGTCAACGATCACACTAGTATTGCAATGCATTACTGTTTTGTTTATGGGCTCATGAGTCATGATCTTTCAACTTTTATTTAATTTTCAGTTTTGGGAAAGGTGTTATCAAAGGCTTTGGCGAAAATACAAGCTAAACCTGGTCTGGCCACCGTTTTAGATGGTCTCGTTGATATAGCAACAGGCACTACAGTAAAGCAGACTGTCAATGCGATAAAGGAAGGAGTCAAACACGCGATTGATGAAGCGATTAGTGACATAGGTGATGGATTGTCCGATGCACTGGATGACGTCGGGGATTTTTTAGATGGAGCGAGAAACGCTCTAGGCAATCCATTAGAAGATTTATTAGGCTATGTAGGAGACCTCGTTGATTATGTGCGTGATCTCATAGACAAAATAATCGATGATGCAAAAGAAGGATTTGGGAAATTCGTGGATGATTTGCTGGACTGGCCGCGATCGAGAGATCCTGTAAGTATACGTTATCTGTTTTATTTTTCAAAAATGATTCAACGACAACATGCTTGTTTAGTTTGATCAGTTCCAAATTGGCGAAGCCTCCTTACAGTAGCGAATGAATTCAGAAGGACGCGGACGTGCAAGCAAACTATAGACTAAATACTTTAGCAGACGACGCTGGACACGGGCGTATTCACGAGTATTCAGGTTAAAATATGCGAACGAGGTTACGTTATCAAGTGAATGGGACGAACGCTTAACAACGGTTTAAATTCAAAAAATGATACTGACACTGCGGGTGGTTAGCCACCCACAACGATTTTGGATTGGAAAATTTTTCTTCTAACCTTTGATGAATTTTTCAAAATTATTAGATCAACATTCGCAATTACGTGTTATTCCAATACGAATTCAAAATTTAGGTTTTCGCGTGTCCATCGTCGTCTGACTTTAGAGACTGCTCATCATGCTCATTGAGCAAACTAATACACGCAATTCGCTGAAGCTAAAAATAACATGGTCTTCCTGGCGATATTGTCGGATTGTCGGGGGCGTACTATGGCGCCGTAAATTGCTAGCGCAGCTGCTTGTGCGACGGGCGTAAATCAATACCACCAATCAATGATGCCGGAAATGGAAGCGCAGCACGCGGAGACTGCTGCAATAAAGTGACGCACTACTGACACGCGAGAAGGTACGCTGGGTTTTTTAATCGCGTATCATGGTGCGCTGTCCGTTCTTTGGCTTTAATTTTTAAGCGTCGTAAGCAGGCTCTGAAGCAAACTGTGAATCATATGCGTGACGCGTGTGTGCGACCAAAACCGCGCACGCTTGGATTACTTTTTCGCGCGGAGAGATAAAACCGAATATTTCTCGCCAATTTGAAACTGCTCTAACTATCTATAGTATTGTTTTAAAAGCGTATTGAAATTTCTCGATTGAAATATCGTTATCGATTACATATAAGTGTGTTGGGGTGGTAGCAATCACTCTCTGTAGAATATGGGTAGATTATAATGACATTTATGATATCTATACAAATGAAAATTCAATTACAATGCAACCGAGTCCGATTGATCGTTTAGAAAAAATAGACGGAATGAGTACAATTATCAAATTTAAAACTGTCCATATGAACAACAATTTGAGTGTCTGGATGTTTTCAAAAGGTCAATTGTGTTCGTATCGCTTTCTGGATCTACCCTTTTTCAGATGTTTTTGATGATTACAAATATGCAACTTTTACTAAACGGGTTCTATTTAGCAAGGATCTGATTGCGAAACGGGTTCTATTTAGCAAGGATCTGATTGCGTGATTGGTGTCTTATTTTTTATTTGTATGAAGAATGATATAATCGGTCCCGCCGGATATGGTGATGCTCGTTTTATACCCGTCGACGCCGTCTTGTTATATAAAATCCGATTTGAAAATGACGTCAATGCCACTGCGCCTGCGCAACGTGTTTTCATCGAGACGGTACTGGATGATGACATAGATATAAGAACGCTCCGTGTGGGTAGTTATGGTTTTGGAAATTTTTCACAGGAAGTGGCGAATCCGAGTGGATTTTTACAGGTAAGTCAAATTTTCATTACGTTCTGACTACCTTAGTTCTTGTGTCACTTTGGAACGTGAAAGGTCTTTCAGTTATTACAAACGCAATTTAAGTGCATACAAAATTGCATTCATACAATAAACACCATTTGATAATGTAATTTGACAAATATCATTTTTAAATGATACGTTCGAACAACCGTAACACATGCTTTTTCTTATTGATCTAATTATACATCCTGGTTGATACTAGTATTTGTATAAATGTGGTGTAAAACATTTAAAAACGTTTAAACATACCATTCGATTGAATATCATGGTCTGCTGATCATTTTTAAATTCTTGTTCCTTCTGATATAATTTAACGTTGGTTTTTATTTGTCCAGGAAAACCTGGACCTCGTTGACAACCTTGGCGTGTACGTGAAAGTTCGAGCTGGGTTGGATATTTTAACTCAACAAGTAACATGGGAGTTGATAACAATTAACCCGGAAACAGGTAAATTCATTGTACACGGTTTCAAGATGCCCAATTTAAACAAAAACACATAGATTTGCTTCCAACCTAAAATGTGTAAATTTAATTGCAAACTTCTTGCGCATATTGTATTTTGAAACATGAAAAGAAAACCAGAAAAAAGTGTTACAACGTACTAGGTCGCTTTGCGATCCGGGTCGCTCCTGATGACGTAATTTGACCTTCAAATGTTTCAATTATTCGGCGACCTCACGCGACTTTCCTAAAGTCGCACTAGGTCGCACGGCCTGAATACCCGCAGTTGACTTCAATCCAACTCGTGATCTTGCGCGACTGGTCGTTCAATCTTTCGAGTCGCTGTGAGCGATTTTCATTCCATAGTCCACTCGAGTCTCGAGTGGCTCCAAATCGCCAATATCTGCGACTGCATGTATAAATGAGCATTTGGCGGCTCTAATACAATTCCATGTGATTTTCTTTTTTCATGCTACAGGTCGACAGCCTTCTGATCCATCCATTGGCTTTTTACCCCCTAATCCTGTAAATGGAACCGACGGCCAGGGTTTCGTTACTTTCAGTGCCAGAGCTAAACGAGATGTAGAAGACTTGACTGTTATAGACGCCAAAGCCAGGATCATATTTGACCAGAATGATCCAATAGACACTCCGCCAATATTTAATACGGTAAGTAAACAATCAATATACTAGACCCGCAGCGCAGAATTATAACCCCAACTTCTCGGGGTAGGTTTTGAGACGGGAATATGCTATCAGAGTTAATAAATGGGACAGATATGGAGGATAACCGGCACCCTCGGCGCTGGAAATACTTTAATTTTGTATCATTTAAATGTTTTATTATTACCTAATAGATTGATGCTGGCTTTCCGAGTGTCAATATGACAGTTGTAGAGGAAACATTGTCTTCTGGAATATTAGCTGTGGAATTACAGAAGAAGGATGAAGCATCTGGAGTGAACTTTGTTGATATACTTGTCCAAACGGGTAAATATTAGAATAGTAATACTACTATAGAAGAAGTTTGGTATTAAAGGGGTTACTGAGATATAATATGAGATATAAGGCCTATGATATATATGCGAGTGCGCCATCAATTTTCCTGGAAATCAGGACTTTTGCACATACGTAATTCTTAGGCATATACTAAATACATCTCAAACCGTTTACCTTTATTCGCTGTTTATAGTGTAAAACTTTACGATTGTAGATCACATCGAAGTTATCAGCACCACTCACCACATAAATTGCTTCTACCGAAATGTCTATCTAGCGGCATCATTCAAACCTTTTCCCATAAATTATTACACTTCAGGGCAGGGCTCATATATAATATACTTTATCTTTTGAAACAATTGTAACGGGACTGTGAAATGCTGCCCTCTCTTGTTTTAATGGGCCCGCTAATGGGTAATTTCGCTCCAATAAATCGTCGAAGTTTACATCCTTTCAAGGTTTGACAGTCGATTAAAGTTCATGACTTGACGTATAAGGAAATCCGTTATTGAAATATGGGCCAAAATATGTAACACTGAATCACCTATAGTGTGCACAATAAGCTTAATAATTGAGTGATATTTATTGAACCCATGTAATTGTAAACATACTATTGACACCTCATGACAATTCAATTGTTGTTATTGCATGATTGTTCGGGCACCCCTGGAATCTACCCACTCATATAGTCAATGCCATTTATGATCAATTGTAGCCTGTTGCTCTGAAATCATTGAGCTTACAAGATTAGTCAATGTGAGCCCCTGGCCTGGCCCAAGTAGAAGTGTATGCACACCTGTGAAATTACGATTAATCCACGTGAGCTTCCCTACCCTGGCCCAGCACTTATCAAACTGCGTGATACATTTCACGGACATAAATTATGCTAATGAGCTAATTCGTGAAGGGCGCCGCTCATTAAATGACGTCACTCACATCATCGATATTTTCGGAACGCCAAATTTGTAGGTTTGAAATTCTAGGTCGAGTAAAATGATGTGCTTATTTGTTGTCTGTGAGCTTTTGTGAATTTTTTCCTGTATTGGAGTATTTTTTTATTGAAAATAGACAGTTCAAATTAAACGTTGGTTCTAAGTTCAACAGACAGCACATGTATTTAAGTACACAGCAACAACAATATTCAGGCAACATTTGAGAAAAAACGATGCCCGGCTTTGCAAGGGAGTGTACGGGGAAGTGTACGGGTGAACATGACAAACCAAAACAGCCTGGTAAATAACCGCCTCCGTGGCGCAATTGGTTAGCGCGTTCGGCTGTTAACCGAAAGGTTGGTGGTTCGAGTCCACCCGGGGGCGTTGTTTCTTTTTGCATTTAATTCAGATCGACAAATCACAGTAAAAATCTAATATTGACAAAATCACAGACCACTTACACAAAAATTGCATCTGCGCATGCTCCTGTCGTGATCGAAATCCAACACACAAGCAATGGGCGAGTTTTATAAGTGCCCAGGTGTATACACACTTGTGAAATAACAGGATTACATCATACAACGTGAGCCTTGACCCATAAAAATGGTTGTATATACACACACTTGTGAAATTACAGGATTAACATCTCCAATTTACCCCCCCCCCCCCCCCCCCCCCCTATAAAGTGTATTCACTGTATAGTTATGCCGACTGGATAAAATTATCCCAGAGTCAAGTGCATGTACTTATACAGGTGAAATATCCTAGTCAAGTGCGGGGTCAGGTGTATGTACGCATACAGGTGAAATATCATAGTCAAGTGTATGTACGCATACAGGTGAAATATCATAGTCAAGTGGTTGTACGCATACCGGTGAAATATCCCCGAGTCAAGTGTATGTACGCATACAGGTGAAATATCCCCGAGTCAAGTGTATGTACGCATACCGGTGAAATATCATAGTCAAGTGTATGTACGCATACAGGTGAAATATCATAGTCAAGTGGTTGTACGCATACAGGTGGAATATCCTAGTCAAGTGTATGTACGCATACAGGTGAAATATCCTAGTCAAGTGTATGTACGCATACAGGTGAAATATCCTAGTCAAGTGGTTGTACGAATACAGGTGAAATATCATAGTCAAGTGGTTGTACGCATACAGGTGAAATATTCCCGAGTCAAGTGTATGTGATCAAAGCGTGTCAATAAATAGTCATAAACCCATCGTCCATTTCGTGGCCCCAATAACGCTACAAGTGGTGGCAGCGGTGGGATCATGGCTGAAGGACACAGAGATCACATGTCGGCTGCGGAGGCGCTTATGCAGTTGAACGATAGGCGCAATATTGCGCAGAACAATTATAGTATAAGGCTGTAAATAAAGCACGGCATGCTATGGAGGACGATTGACATTATCGAAACAACAGTACCCAACCATAACCCATAAATCGATGCACACATTTAACAGCAATTGGTCACTTGGCCCATAGCTGATGGGTATTGTTGAATGTGTCCGAATACAAGGTTGTGTCTGCTGTAGTCGGGAGTCATGAATTAGAGACTGACATCAAGCTTGCCGACAAATCCTGTTACAAGTTGAACTTTTTTGTTGTTGTTGCTGTAGAGTAAGTTTGATATAAACGTATACATATTTGCGCTATGTTATAAACATACATGTGAGGAATCATCGTTAAATTACATGCTAGGCTGAGGACAGCCTAAATTCGGATAAGGGAGCTGTGTAACGGAACTGTGAAATGCTGCCCTCTCTTGTTTTAACAATGAATAAGCCTAGAACTCTCCACAATATTAATAGCCAATGAACTCTTTCACAAGCGCCAGTCACTACGCTGGAGAATTGCCCGGGTTATTGCATACAGTAGTGCTATAAGAGACTAGTCACTAGTGTTTCTACATGGTTATCATTTGATTCCATGATTTATTGTACCTTTTCGGTATATTTTGCAGTAGTTTAAAGGCATATTATGTGATCTTTTCCAGAGAGCGCCCTCTATTCATTATTTTTTTTAGAAAGTAGATTTTCTTGCAGATTTACATTTCTGATCATAAATCATACATACATTCCAAGTTACAGTGCGATACGATTCCTAATTACCTCAAAATCATGGTTTTAGAGTGAATTTAGAGTGAAAAATATAAACTGTCGGAAATCCGACAGTTTATTTTCACTCTAAAATCATGATTTTGAAGTAATTAAGAATCGTATCGCCCTGTAACTTGGAATGTATGTACGATTTATGATCAGAAATGTAAATCTGCAAGAAAATCTTCTTTAAATTTTTTTTTCGATGTTGAGGGCGTTCCCTGGAAAGATCACATAATATACCTTTAAGTCTAAACAAGCGTTTTAGACACTTATATCATTATATTACGACAAAACATCGCGTTAATTATCATCGTAGGACACGGATTGTAGCGCTGTCTTAGTAATATAAAAACACTTCCCTTCTACCACGATATAGCAGATGGGCCCGCTAATGGGTAATTTCGCTCCAATAAATCGTCGAAGTTTACATCCTTTCAAGGTTTGACAGTCGATTGAAGTTCATGACTTGACATATAAGGAAATCCTTTATTGAAATATGGGCCGAAATATGTAGCACTGAATCACCTAGTGTACACAATAAGCTTAATAATTGAGTGATATTTATTGAACCCATGTAATTGTAAACACACTGTTGACACATCATGACAATTCAATTGTTGTTATTGCATGATTGAAATGTTAGCGTTAAAAGCGTGTCAAAGTCAGTAAGTGTTTATTAATTGAATATTGGTGATCAAAGCGTGTCAATAAATAGTCATAAACCCATCGTCCATTTCGTGGCCCCAATAACGCTACACAATACATTTTTTCTCTCCAAATTTCACGTTTTTCTTGGCAATCTCTCAGTGCCCTTTTAAGAACCACAACGTGTATTCCAACACTAATAAGCCCTTAAATAGTATACTTTACGAATCGTTACAGATAACAACAGCAGTATATTCATATATTTAAATTCAACATAATGTAAACAAAGAATTAACCATCAATATTTATTCAATTACAGACGCTGGTACGGAAATTGTCGTCGAAGGTGTCCGTGATAACATTGTAATCCTTGACCTACCGATGGGGAAGACCCATAGCATCGTCGCAATTGCCACTGACAACGTCGGAAATACACCATCAACTTCAACCCGCGCGTCCTGTGTGTGCTCTGATATGATTGTGGAAATATATTTCCCCGAGATTGAAGGTCCGCTTTATTTTCCAAATCTCGTAATCATAATTGGTGTAAACGAGTAAACTATCCCCGGGCTACTATCATATTTCTTTTCTTATAATAGGTTGTTCCAATGTAATATTATTGTATGTATATGAAAACTAATTTCCACCCACTCCTCCGTAACATTCCCTTTTAGGTAGGCTACCTGTGATTCATGATTTAAGGGGCTAAAGGCAAATTCGCTTCAAATAAATGTATGCATAATAAGTTGTATAAAGTTCGCCTTCACTTATGCGGTACTTCAAAATCAGTACGCTGGACTCAAACAAAAAGTAATCTTTAACCTATACTCCAAATCCCAGCCTAGACTATACGATTATGCCTGTGTAATATTGTACATTACACAGCGAAACATTCGTGAACAGTGGATCCTGTTGAATATTTGCTCTGGTTACATTGTTATGAGTTCTGTACGATGGGTGGAGCACTAGTATTACTTTAGGATCATCGTACAAAGCACAAGTCATTTTAACTTTAGAATCCAGAGAACTGAAATTCGCCACTCCGCTTAATCGATAGGATCGAATAGCAAAGGATCTTTAAACACTTTCCACGCGACAGGCGTCTGCAGACGACATTCCAAAATATTACAAAATGTTTCAAAAATGTCAAAATAATTGAATTTTTAACCATATTTCGAATCACCGTGAGAAATGCATTTAAAAAGAGTACAAACATGCCTAGTGTTGGTTGAGATAGACTTTGAAAGTTGGGAAAGGATTCTGAAAAATCTGTATAGGCCTATTTAGCCGTGTGGAAAGTGGAAAGAAAAGAATAATGACTGGTTTCCTTATTGACACCACCTGACTTAATAATTGCCAACTTTATACAATTGGGCTCATGACTTGAGTTCGACCAATCAGGTTCTGAATATTTCTTACAGACGATGGTAGATTAGTTTATGACCAGCCTCGTTCGTGTATGATCAAATTTATTTACTAACGTTGCATTACAGTTTCCTGCGACAAAGTTCACAATTGTTCCGGATTTGGTACCTGCATTGGGGATAATTTATGTGATTGCATACAAGGACGATACGGAGATGACTGCAACTCAGGTCAGTCTTTATGGGTTACGTCACTAATAAAATGATAAATGTCCCATTGGATTATACGTAAACTAGGGGTATATAAACCTCATTTATTTGTCCTTATTTTTACCAATTTTGGCATGTTGGGATGCTTGTAGTAATTGATTATGGTTTGAATTGTAATTAAGTGTCACGTCTTCCAATGAGATTTTACAATATGATCATTTAAAGAGGTCAGAATACAAGACCTGCTATTTTGATTATTTTCCAGTTGATACTATCCCTTTTGTCACAAAGACAACCGCGCTGCGAAAGACGTGAACCATTAGCCATCTAGTGGTATCAAATTGATCAACTTTGTCTTTATCCTTACAGATATTGCGCCTATCGAACCCCCGATAATCGGTTTCCAGGCATCACAATCATCCGAAGATTCCTCAATCGATCTTGCAATCACTGTTCGCACCGCAGATAATAGCCCGGACTCTAAAACAGAATTGGTTGTTCGTAACGTCCCTCAAGGGGCCATGTTAAACTATGGTACGCAAATCGGGAACGAATGGAGCGTCCCATTAGAATTCCTGCCTGATTTAGCTATGATTCCTCCGCCTAATTTTGACGGTAATGTAACTTTGTTATTCATTGCCACCACAACAACCCCTACTGGAGAGGCCACACGGGAAGTGTATCTTCCGATTGCTTTGGCTGCTGTTGCTGACTCCGTGATTCTTAACATTGAACCTATATGCTTCAGTTCCGGTCAAACGATAATTCCGTTAACTGTTGGTGTCCAACCAAGTGATTCGGACGGTTCCGAGAACATAACGTTGATGATTTCGAGTGTACCACAAAATGCATCTTTATCTCCGGCAGAGAAGGTTATGGATGGACAATTTCTCGTGCAGCAAGGGGATCTGAAGAATTTGCAGTTGATATTATCAGCTCCAAATCTGTTACCTTCCTCCATTACATTGAATATGACGGTGACAAGTACTGAAACTTCAAATGGCGATACGTGGGTAGACTCGACAAATCTAGAAATCACTCGGTGTAAAGGTAAGACTAGTCGTAAAGGAAATACTAAGAACGTACAATCCACGAAATAACCATAGTCATCCAATACTTCAGGAACATCGACCGTAATTGATGGGAAGGTATGTTGTCGGCATGCCATGGGTTTATAGATAATTGTGAAGTGATGGCCGCACACGCTTTACACGATTAAGTTTTTTTAAATCTTTGGACATTAGAAGGTAGTCACGGTATTTGCAATGATAATTGAGGAAGTTGGGAATTAAAGCCAAGAAGATACGTCATCATTTTTACCATCATTTTACATTTTCATATTGAGGAAATATATTTGCAATTCTTCTAATCATATCGACACTCTATTTACCTCCCCCAGACCTTACCAACAGTGACTACAGTACTTTATTATGGATCATTGCTTCGTGTGTCATGGGTGTTGGGTTCCTCATCCTTGTAATCATCGTGATATGTTACATATATCTGCGTCGAAGCAAAGACCCTGCTGGTCGAGGAATAGAGAAGACGTCAGATGCGAGCGACAACGTAGAACTGACAGATACACAATTTTAGCAGATAGCTGAAGGAGTATTAATGCAGTATCTGAAGGAGTATAAATATTCTGATGAAGTATAAATAACACTATCTGAACTGAAGTATAGTAGCATTTGAAGGAATACAAGTAGCAGTATCTTAAGGAGTATATAGTATCTTAAGGAGTATATGTTGTATATAGTACCTGAAGGAGTAGCAGCACTAAAGGAGAGGAAATAGATAGGTATCATGTGTAGAAACCATGAAGTGTAATAATTTATGGGAACAGGGTTGATGGTGCTCGATAATAATTCGGTTGAGGCCGCATGTGGCGAGCGAGTAGTGCTGATAATTTCAATGTGATCTACATCGAAATAACCAAATCGTGAAATTTTACACGATAGCCCGCATATTGAAGGAATACCGTTCTATTCATTAAACCATGCATTATATGGTAGGAAAATAATTATCTAATGTATATTGACCATTATAATTGAACACAGAACTATAATGTTCAATTAAACGAATTTAAACTGCACATCCCCAACCTGTGATTATTTGAAATTCGCGCCCGGTGGTCTGTGTCGAAAGTGCTGATGGGATAGCAATACCCAATCTTGTGATGTCATCGTAACTAAAACCGCCTCATCAGCAACAGGTCGCTGGATGGTATCACGCGGGAATTCAATGCATAAATCGATAATATCAATGCATGAAACAGAAATGCGGACATCTCGTAAGTCTTTCGTCATAGCTTTGATTAATATGGAGACGTCCATACATGTGATTTTTTCTTCTTCTAAAGCCGATTTTGTCTTTACGCGGTACTTTTAAAAACTTTAACCTACAGAAGTGATCTGTATAATAATAATGCTACATATCAGAGCGCTAACGTTTCATGGCACGGATTTCCGGTGGTTTTTTAGTATATTATGCCAAAGTATCACGTAGGTGTAAAAAACATGATTTCCAGAAAAATTGAATACATACACGGTGTAACAAAAAGAGTTCTACAATTTTGAACAAATAAATAAAAATAATTCTAAAGTAATTTCTGTTTCAAATTTTGATGTCATGCAAAGGGATTGGTGGTCAGGAAGCAGAGATATGATCAATTGTCTTAAGCAGTCGTGAAACCATCTGGGCCACTTTGGCTAAATCACTGGGAAGAACAGTGTTGTGACGTGGTTTTAGGGAAAATACTCGCATGGCGGAGAGGGGATCAGAACACACAGAATGAATATAACGGATATAGCTTCCAAGTTATTTATATATACATTTTATTAATTCAACATAAATAGTTCACTTACTCATATTATAAACGAACACAGCACCCAGCATCTAGACTATCCTAAAGAAATGACATGACACGCATCAATCGTGAGCTTCTGTAATTCAGAGCTCACTATTCCTGTTGTGTGAATTGAAAACTATATGGCCTAAACTTATCATGAGGTGTTGTCTGCGTGGCACGACGACTTGAATTGGTCAGAGATAATGGCGCGTAGACTGAATGGGATTCAGAATACGGAAGTACGGTGTTGCCATTTC
The DNA here is from genome assembly GCA_035610835.1 of Ophiura sarsii. Classification (NCBI taxonomy): domain Eukaryota; kingdom Metazoa; phylum Echinodermata; class Ophiuroidea; order Amphilepidida; family Ophiuridae; genus Ophiura; species Ophiura sarsii. The sequence continues at coordinate 4,580,837 of CM069441.1, forward strand.
AAGTCAATCATGGCCTGAATTCTAGATATGAAAATATATCTAGCATTAATAATATCAATATAAATTTAGCGTCACAACATACGCCCTTCCTAACAAAATTGACACCTGACAATTTAACTTAAAGAATGCTGGGTGAAATATTTATAAAAGAAACTGATATCTTTATCATATATAGAAACGAATTATTTATTTCGTCACAAAATTTAACATGTGCTTTATCCATGTTTCCGTCTGCCAAATTGACGGCATCTAATATCAGGTTGTATAATTTTAACTCTCAGAGAATGTTATTTTATTTTTAAACGAGTGGCCTTAAATATAAATTTATTATTAATCTTCTGCGACGCCAAACCTGTGGAAACCTGCGACCGTATTAACCCGGAATTCACGCGAAAAATTCCAAGTGATTACGCTCACACGGTAAAGAGGGATTTTTTCTGAACAAACACGCATACGGGATATCCCTTAAATGGCCTAACACAAACACACACACTCTCATACATAATCCTCTGATTAACGTGTGCGGCCTAAAGGTTTCAGCAAAAGTTGAAGCGCAAAAGAATTGGAAAATTTCCTTCCAATTTCGATGTTTCATACGGAAACATATTTTCTTATTTCAAAGAAATCACGTTTTTGTGACCCTTTAAAATTAAATAGTCATCAATGGTGACTATATATTATGTGTACACAACAAGACAATACAAGACAGACAAAACAAGACAAAGGTAGCACTACTGAAATATTTAGTAATTTACATTAAACTTTCTTTTGTTTGCGTCTATTCATGTGAGACTAATGTTGCCAGAAAACCTCACAACATATGCCTCTTCCGAAAAGATACAAATAAATATAACACTTATTTGATCATACTGCATTTCCGCATTTTTGCTCAACTATATAAATTCAAACTTTCTACATGAAGAATATCATTGTGTGCAATTCTTTGCAACAATCATTTCTATATACAAATTAACGAAAGTGAACACACACTTTCAGGCAATGTTGCCCAAATTACAAATTGCTCTCATTCAACAATTTTATCAAAATAACACATTTTGTGTCATAAGAATTGTAATACTCATACCATGACATATCTCAGCCTACGGACTATAAATTTTATTCATATACTTCCTCTGTGTTCTCTATACTTGTACACTTTTCTCAATACTACTTATTTATTTGCTGTTTCAGACTCTGTTCCTGCAATGATTCTTGCCCGCTGGCTTTACATCTTGCCAGTAATTTTGACTGGGTTAGCTTTCAGAGATTCTAAAGCGGCCGCGTTTAGGTTAGTCTCTGGTTCCCAAGTATTTCTTGAATTTGGGAAGCCCTGCCATTTTATCAAATACTCAAGACGTTTCTTTTTAAAACGTCCCCTGAGAATACGCTCTATCACATATTCTGGAGTTTCATCTTGAATAGGAGGCAAACCTGGAATAATTGGAATCTGATTCTTGTCAGACTCGTGGGTAGCCAAAAGTTGTTCAAATATATCATCAGGACAATCGTCTAGAACTAATCCTGGAATTGGATCTCTACTTTCAGGATCCACAGGGGGAGTATCATTGCTTGGACGGACAAATCTATTATATGCAAATTTCATACGGTTAACATGTACAGTAGATGTTACCAATTTGTTGTTTTCAAGATTTCGCACCTTGAAATTTACAGGACCAGTCTGTTCGACTAGTAGAAAGGGTCCCGCCCAGAACTTTGAGAGTTTACGTGACAATCCTTGTTGCAATGCAGGTATATAAATCCAAACTGAATCACCAACTTGATATGGAACATCTTGCGCACGATCATCAAAACGCTCTTTCATTTTGGCTTGATTACGTTCAGCATGACGTTTTGAAATGTCCCTAAATACTTCGAGTTGTGATACCAGATTGTGAATGTGCTCACGAAGTGTCTTATCTGGATATTTGCATTGTGCTAGGAGTGTAACATCTATCGGAAGTCTTGCCTCTCTACCATACAACAAGAAGAAGGGACTAAATCCGACTGAATTTTCAGCGGGAGTTGTTCTATAGGCAAATTGTATAGCTGTTATGTACTTATCCCAATCGCTTTGGTATTCATTGACATAATGTGAAATGGTATCCAGAATTACTGCATTAAAACGTTCCTGAATTGCATTGCATTGTGGATGATATGAACTTGTATTCAGTTTGTGAGTGCGCATAATACGACAAACTTCCAATACAATCTTGGAGAGGAAATTTTGACCTCTGTCGCTCAACAAGGTTTGAGGACAACCATGTTCACAAATTACATAATCAAAGAATGCGCGAGCAATGGTTGACGCATCAGTAACTTTCAATGGTACCAAAATTGGCCATCTAGTACAATGATCTGAAAAACAGAGTACATAGCGATTACCTGAAGTGGTAATAGGTAAAGGACCTAAAATGTCAACACTTACTCGTTCGAAAGCGCCTGGCACTTTCATAGTTACCATTGGGGCTAGTACTTTATGTCTATGAGTTTTTCGTTGAGAGCAAGAAATACATGAACGGACCCAGTTGTCTACGTCACGATACATGCATTTCCAAAAGTAACGTTGACGGATTCTATTGTAGGTTCGCTGAAATCCAAAATGTGCGGCTAACACGTGATCATGACAGTTATTTAGAACTGTATCAATTAATTGCACGGGTATATACAAACGATGGACATTTCTTTCAGGCATGTGCCCTTTAGCAGGAGTATGCCAAATGTGATACAACAACCCTTCGTGTGCATAGTACTGATCAGCCTGTAAAACTACATTCCTAGCCTTAACAGCATTATCTGGCAATTCATCGTTTTCCAGATATTGCAACATTGATCCCGCAAATATATCCGTCAACAAAACTTGTTTGAATTTGTCTAAGTTGAGCTCATTTGGAAAGTTTGGAATATTTGGCTTGACTGAATCTTTGTCATTCTCAACACGTTTCCCTTTTTGAAATCGAAGATTTCTAACCACGTTTACTGTAGGACGAGAGTTCACATCATTACTAGGATTTTGTATGATGTCGCTCACCATCTCGTCTAATCCCGACTTTACCCAGGCTACCTTATTAACTTCTACAGCATCAGTGACTTTGGAATGAGAATGATTGCAATCAGTACAAATATCCATTCTGTCATAATCTATTCTACTTAATGCATCAGCGTTGCCATTATGGCGTCCACGAATGTGAATTACATCAAACTTATATGACTGCAGTTTAAGTGCCCATCGCGCTAATCGACTTCCGGTATTTTTGTTAATACCAAAGAGCCATTTCAAAGCGCAATGATCAGTTACAACAGTGAATTTGATACTATGTTGCAAATATGGAGCATATTTCTTGATTCCCTCGACAACTGCCAAAGCTTCAATTTCTGTAACAGTGTAATTTCTTTCCGCATCATGTAATGCTCTTCCACCATAGGATATCACACGTTCTTTGCCATCCTGCTTTTGGGCCAAAATAAAACCTAAACCAGTACGACTAGCATCGGTTTGCAATATGAATTCTGTGCCATCGAAATTTGGATATGCTAGAATTGGTGGCTCTAACAATTTTCGTTTGAGCGTTTTGAATGCTTCTTGACAACTTTGATCCCAAACAAAAGATACATCTTTTCTAGTTAAATTGGTTAGTGGTTCAGCAATTTTGCAAAAGTCCTTTATGAACTTTCGATAATATCCCACAAATCCAAGAAAAGATTTGACTTCGGTTACTTTGGCAGGAGTTGGATAATCTTGGACAATTTTCAATTTTGCTGGATCTGTTGCTACACCATCTTTGTTCACTACGTGACCTAAATATTTGACCTCAGTTTGACCAAAAGTACATTTCTTAGGTTGTAATTTTAGACCAGCTGCGCGCAACCTATCGAAAACTTGCCTTAAATGGTCCATGTGTTCGGAGAAAGAACTACTGAATATAATTATGTCATCTAAGTAACAGAGAACGAATTTCCAATTCAAACCTCTCAACACTTCTTGCATAGCTCGTTGGAAAGTGGCTGGGGCGTTATGTAAACCAAATGGCATTCTTTGGAATTCATATAGGCCATCTTGAGTGATGAATGCAGTTTTAGATTTGGAACTTTCTTCCAAGCCTATTTGCCAATATCCAGCCGCAAGATCAAGGGTTGTAATGAAATTTGGTTTAGCTGCACCTAAACTATCTAAAGCATCGTTTATGTTAGGTAACGGAAAGTTATCGCGTGCACAAATCTTATTCAAGGCTCTAAAATCAATTGCAAATCTATAAGTATTTGGGTCACCAGCTTTAGGTGTCATGCATACTGGAAAGGACCAAGGACTTGCTGACTCCTTTATAATGTCTTGTTCTAACATTTCGTGGACTTGTCTACGTACTTCGGCTTGAATGTGAGGAGCTTGCCTATACGGTCTAGATCTAATAGGAGGGTGATCACCAGTGTTAATAGCATGTTTAACACGGGAGTAATTACCAGTAGGACCCCCTTTTACTTGAAATATATCAATATATTCAGTGAGTAAACCATTGATTTCAGATGCTTCAGTACCTGACATGTGATCAGTATTTAAATTCACTTTTGAAAGGACTTCCTTTACTGAATCTTGTTTACTGTATACATCGCTAGCTACCGCGGATGCTTGCCTTATATTAACATTGTTAACATAGTTTTTCTCAAGATCGGGGAAGGAGTGAATCCTATGCGGGTCAACGAGAGAAAAAATGCCCAATTTAGTACGAGGGTACAAAGTTATTGGTTCATCAGTAGTATTCATAACTAATAAATGAATACAGTTATTCTGTACACTAGAAGCAGTATTCGCGATCAATACACCTAATGCAGAGACACGCCTACCTCCATGAGAGAGACCAATTGTATTGAATGGCAATTTATTTGACAGTCTTGCGCACACAACAGACTGAGTGTGAGCAGGAATTTCCTGTTTCTCAATGACAAGTATTTTACTCTCCTTAGCAAGTCTTAGTGTACGAGATTCACAATCTATTCTTGCGCAGTGCCTGTTTAAAAACTGAGACCCAAGTATGATACGTGTACTTAAGTTACGAGCAATATTCATAGGTACAGGAAATTGTGTGCCATTGACAGATATGGACAAAACTATGAATCCAGTAATTTCCAAACTACTACCATTTGCTGCGCGTGCTTCAGCTACACGTGATTTTTCTATAGAAAAACGCAAATTGGAAAGATTAGCATGAAACCAATCGTGATCAATAATGTTGACAGAAGCACCTGTATCAATCAAACATTGAACAGGGTTACCATTAACAAATGCTGCTATGGTATTCAACGTAGACAAATTAATCTCAATATGCGCTTGTGAAAAACTGGAATTCGATTTTTGTCCAAATGTCTGTCTGTTCAAATCAAGAGGTACACGGTTTGCATTGTCATTTCGGTATACACCTCTTACATGTTCAAATCTTTGAAACCGTAACCCATCTACATGTCGTGGAACATGTTTCTTTTTCTGTCTAGCAGATGGGTTTATTAGTTTAAAGGATTCCTATTTACGTCAAATTTGGCATAGCATTTTCTCCACCCATGTCCCACACGACCACACCTATTGCATACTAATTTTCTGTACGATCTATAGGGGGCCTGTGACTGCCTTGGTTGATTCCAAGTTTGACTAGGTTGATGCCTAGGTTGAGAGGAACTACTTATACGATCTGAATTGTAAGTACGATCTAGCGGGGAAGAAAAGGAGACATGTTTGTCGTGTTCTAATTTCTCCATTCTGGTGGCTATATTAGACACGACTCCCGTCAGTGTGTCCAGAACAGAATTAATGCTATTTACCTGGGGCTCAGTATTTTGTGACTGTGCGGGTGCGAATAGCGAGTCATTTGCCGTTTGCTGTACTGAAATTCCCAATCTCGCGGCGTCTAGTGCTTGTTTAAATGATTCAGGTTCTTTTGAAAACACAAACGCTCTGACAGAAGGCAAAAGACCACGAACAAAAATAGATAATTTTTCTGCTTCAGATTTACCAACCTGCTTGCACCATCTTATTATTTCACAAGCATAGTCGTCAAGTGTTTCTGATGTCAATTGCTTACGCGACAAAAGCTTAGATTCGACGCTCCATTTCCAAGATGAACCTTCGAAATTACTTTTAAGTAAATCTTTAATCTTGGCTATGGTATTCTTATCTGTATCAGGAATTGAATCCAAATAGACGCGAGCATTTCCATAAACTTTTGTTTGTAAGGCAAGTATAGATTTTGGCGCGGTATAATCTCTCAGCTCAGCATACGTCTCAAATCTACTAATGAAGTTATCTACGTCATCATCTGGATTACCAGAATATTTAATATCGCAATTATGCATATCATATTTAGCCATATTTGCTACGTCAAGTTCAACCTCCTATATACTATTAAGTGATATAACAGACTTATTATCACTATCACTATCACTATCGCTATCGCTCATTGCCTTTTTAACAATCTATGTCAAAATCACAAGCTATTAATTCCAAAGAGAATTCGGAATTTAATCAACAAAATTTTTTAGTCAATCTCAAGTTCAAGATCAAAATTCAAGTTCAAATTCAATCAAAATTTGAAAAATCTGAACATGAACCAAGTTTATTAATTATTAAACTTGATTAAGATTATCAATTAAAATTTATTGATTATGATTGATGATCAAATTTAATTAATAGACTAACAATGAACTTAATTGATGAAGTTTAAATTCACCAATGAGAAAAAAATTAAAAGCTCAATGAAATCCAAGTCAACAATTTAAAGTTGACATCAAATTAAATGAATAAAGTCCCAAGTTACAGCTGAATATATAAAATATTTATTCAATTGCAGTGCAGTGTATCAATATTATGTATCTTGATTTATAAATCAGTCCATTCAAAATTTATATAGAATTCTGACTGTCATCAGTCTCATCCAAAAATAAACAAAAGATTTATTTCATCCGAAGAAATTGTCTGTCTGAAACGCACCTGTCCAGTAGAAGAGCTTATAAAATCTACACAATAGAATTTTACCGCGCTCGAGAATTTCAATCTCGGATTAAAAATTTTATCAATGGATATCAGACCGTGGTCATGCACTTTTGAACCAGATTATCAGAGACTTGTAAATCGGAACAATTATATAAAAGACTTTATCGACTTGCCACGTTGAACATGTAGAATGCGCCCATTATTGCCAGCGTAAATAAGACCTAAATATTGATAGGCCATACTATATGTATTTCGTGTATACTATTTTAAACACAATTTTAATAGACCTTTCTGGGTCTATAAAACAAATTTCAATAGACATATAATTACATTTCAGCAGTGCATACCAACAAAATGCTACCTGAATTCAAACCGTCTCACCACGCTGATGTTACAGTCGTCGACACTGGATGCGATGAACAACAAAATACATATACAACTTTGTAGCTACAGTCCTAATTATTCAAAATGAAGGGGGCTGGTAAATTGACCGGAATAATAAAACATTGATATAGGAATATCAAAAAAGACGGAATTCTCCACCAGATGTTGTGACGTGGTTTTAGGGAAAATACTCGCATGGCGGAGAGGGGATCAGAACACACAGAATGAATATAACGGATATAGCTTCCAAGTTATTTATATATACATTTTATTAATTCAACATAAATAGTTCACTTACTCATATTATAAACGAACACAGCACCCAGCATCTAGACTATCCTAAAGAAATGACATGACACGCATCAATCGTGAGCTTCTGTAATTCAGAGCTCACTATTCCTGTTGTGTGAATTGAAAACTATATGGCCTAAACTTATCATGAGGTGTTGTCTGCGTGGCACGACGACTTGAATTGGTCAGAGATAATGGCGCGTAGACTGAATGGGATTCAGAATACGGAAGTACGGTGTTGCCATTTCAAGTCAATCATGGCCTGAATTCTAGATATGAAAATATATCTAGCATTAATAATATCAATATAAATTTAGCGTCACAACAACAGTATGAATGGAGTCAAACCATGAATATAGGAATAGAGCGTGCTTGTGAGACAATGGTTCATTTCAAGTGGATCGTCTGGCGGCAGACTTTCCAAGGATACGCCAATTTGCACAGTGGCTAGGAAATATTTATGCATGATATTTCATTGGAGACGAAGCAATCTTTCCTATGGATAGCAGAGTGAACACCCGTCTAATCAACCATGTGCACAGGAACAACCTCTCCTATCGATATCACTTATGAGATGACCGCCCAAAATCAGACAAAAACTGCTTGTTCGGGCAGGAATCTTTGGTGGTGGGAGTTGGATTGGACATATCTTCATAGATGGGAACACGAATGCTTAACGCTCAGTCGCTACCTTAGTCTGTTTAACAACACGGTAATAGAGTTTTTCCCCACATGGAAGAAACCTGTTGAACCAGATTGGCTCCAACTCGTCTATGGTGGTTTCAGGATGGGTACCATGTCAGGAGGAATAATGAGCAATTTCATTTATGGACTCAACGAAATTGATCAATGTATTATTATTTATTAATTAAACTTTATAAATTTACTTATTGAAATGAAATAAAACTATTTGATTATTATTAAAAGACCAAATAAAATTCTTCTGGTAGTCAATACAGAGTGTAAATGATGTTGACATTGCATGATTATGGGTTAAAAATGAAATTGCAATTGCATAAACCTTTTTATGTTACAGTCGGTAGTATAAATAAATAACATTATATATACTGAAGGAATATAAGTAGTAGCATCTGAAGGAATGCAAATATAGCAGTATTATTGTATTTTAAGGAGTATTATGTTGTAGTACCTGAAGTAGTAGTACTAAATAGCAGTATGTGAACATAGTTAAGGATTTTAAATAGCAGTAGGCCTAAGGAGTATAATATAGCAGTATTTGATGAAGGATCAATAGCAATTCCTGAAGAAGTTTAGATAGTAGGCCTATAGCTAGAATCTGAATGAAAAAGGGCGTTTTTATATTTTTGGATTATAATATGTACGGAATTTGTACCCAGTTTTAAAATGAGTTCCAGGGGAGTGTATGTAATTAATGGTGGAGTAATAATGAGTATTGAACACGTCTCATATAAATACATTTATTGGAAATCTAATATCGAAAATAATTTCTTTTAGGAGCTATAGAGAGATTCTTGGTTTTTGTTTTTGTTCATTTCAAATGTCCAAACAGATCCATCACATTTTTAAATAATGGCCACTTTTTTATCAGATCCAACTCCAGACGACTGATATTATGTATTTTAAAATAGGGGCCATTCATGTGTCGGCCATATTTGCGGGAACTAAAGTCTGTTTCAGAATTTAAAAAGACCAACACCAGTTACACCACAGATACCTAAATCTGTGACCAATCGTTTCAAAATAACCCGCCAAATGTATATGCTTAAATTATACAGTATTGTATTGACAATGATTGAAGACCGTGCATGAATATTGAATACCGTCACATGCTTATATTGTATTGAACCACGCGTTTGGCAATTTGACGTTCCTGTATCTCACCTTACCAGTTTTATACGGTGTGCCATATATTCGTGCACCCCTTTCGGCCGAACGCATCTGACTGTAAAAAATTCTAGCATAGCGCCATCTCTTGAATACTCCGCCTGGCTGTTGCGTATTGCTATTACTTCACGGGAATAATCAATAGACGGCGCTATCATGTCACCGCTAGCAGCATAGCCTGGGGATACGCAATATCACCTATACACAAAACCATGCACCTCAGGCAGGGAAAAAAATGGCGCGTACAAAGACCAAAGAACAGTGGCCTGGTAACTCTCCAGACATGGATCCAGTGGAGAAATTGTGGGCAATTTTGAAAGAGAAAGTCTTTGCAACACCCTACTGCACTACACTACCCCAGCTGATAGCTAGAGTCAAACGTGTTTGGCAGGAACTAGACCAGAACAAGGATCTTCTTGCTTCATTGGTGGACAAGAATTGGACAGAACGAGTGTCGGAGGTGATCGAGCACCATGGGGACAATAACTTTAAATAAATAAGCAGGATAAGGTTGTTAAAGACTCTACTAACTCTAAAGACCTCAAGGAATAAACCAATACTCTGACAAAAAATGTAACTTTAATTTTAAATCATTATATGTGACTTTTTTTGAGGGGGGTGCACGAATATATGGCACACCGTATATGAATAAAAAAAAGAACTTCACCAAATATGTTACAAATAATATGAGTGTCTTGTTTGACATAATAAATGTAGCTACTAGAAACATATCACTTGTTCGACTTGTACGTTTGTTATATATTTCTTGTCGATATCTTCTTTCTTTTTTAAAAGGTGGATGTTCCGATCTGCTTTAGCTTTTTTCCGTCAACATATTTTGATATCAGAAGAAACACAATTTTTTTTCTTTTTTTTTCTGTAAATTGTTTGGCGCAAGATATGTTCAATTTATGAGTTATATGCCAAATTGCAGTGAATTACTGCCAAAAGTGGTCAATCACCCGGCCAGTTTTTCCGGATGTCCTTCATCGGTACGATCGACAGCTTCAAGAATCATGCGGTTTGCCATGCTCACCAAGTCATTTACCAGAAGCTTGCATCGACGGATGAGTTCGGCTGTTGCACATCGTGGAGTGATGTTACAGGAACTTTCTTCTGTTATGTTGATGGGAACCTTGAGTCGTGAGTGAAGAGTCCGACCTCTTGGCAGAAGAGTTGCTGCAATTCCACTTGTAGCTGTAGCGAGAGCAACTTGCTTCTGGGATCGTACATGTGCGAGAATATGTAGTCAGGACAAAGGTCTTACCTGTCCCTCCACTGGCGTCTAATGAGATCAACAACCCATGCTCATTGTCAACCGATGTAATGACAGTATCGTAAACCTCTCGTTGTTCTGCATTCAATTTCGCACTATTCGTTGCATCAATTTCCCGCAATGTGTCAACATCGTGCTCGATCTCTTCTCTCATCTCTTTGGATAGAAGATCTTCAACGATACTGGCATCAGGCATAGGAAGACCAAAATCTCGTTCCAAATCTAGGTTTTTCCTGTCTAACATATCCTTGATGATGATAAGGTTTGGTTCCTCTTGCTGATCCCGGTGTAGGAAGTCAAGTTCAAGTTCAAGTTTTATTTCACAATGTAATTAGGCCATTGGCCCATAATATAACAATATATTAAGAGACCTTGTGTGTAAAAATCAAAGAAGTGGTGGCAGACTTTAAAATATCAATTTCCTTTATACTTTGCACATGTTTAGACCTTTGGTCAACATGTATATATTTGGTGAAAAAATTACCAATATACCTTTGGTTGCCATGGCAACGGCCAATATATGAAATTACCCAATTTTCACTATTTTTACCCATTTCACAACTTAAAAAAAGTGTAAGTATTAGGTCATATTTCTGTATGAAGAACATGCATTACAATCCCCTTCTTTTATACAGCGAAGCAGCCATCCGTGTCCTTTCCAAAAATGATGTCAACATTAACTTTCATTTTTTCAATGTGGGTTAAGCCATTTTATAGAATAGGGGTGTTTTGATTAATTTTAATTATGCAAAAAGTGAAGGTCGTAAAAGTGACATAACCCCTAAAGTGGTGTTTTTTTTATTAATTCGCCTGTTCAGGGTTAATAGACAGGGTGTTGGTCTACATGTTTCAAGAAAAAAAGTTTTGGTAATTGTTGTACCGGAGAGCAGTGTTGCCAGGAACTTTGCACTTTTTCGGTTTATTGACATTTAATTCATTGTGAAAAATAGGGATTTTGAGGATTTACTTTCATAATTTTTTTTGATAAGGATTGATATGCATTCAAATGATATTTGTATTAATTCAGCATTAAGTTGGACATGATTTCATAGTATTTAAACAACAGCGTTGCCAGATCAAACGCGCTCAATGAAGCTGTTGTTCATAAACCATTAGTAGGGTCATATTCAGGGATCCAGGGAACACAAGAGCAAAGGTAGGTTAAGGGTGGGTTTTGATACTATAGGGTATTTAGAAACAAAATGAGCTCCTATTCCCCTCGCACAAGTTTGGGCAACTGCAGACAGCTGGGATACAGCAATATCCAAAATGGCCGCAAGAGGCCATTTTGAAATCATAGAAAATTGTATGTCTTCTAGACATAAACCTGGAGACATGCATGATTGATATAGGCCTAATGATATGTGTATGTTAATTAACGTTATGCCTATGAATCTAATACGGTAGATAGTTTATAATTTTTATAATTCAGCATGAAATCCAAGATGGCAGCCATCTTGGAATTGATGAAATCCTATAATTTCTGTGTCTTTTTTGACTAACTTTATGCCCTGGAATCCAAAACAGTGATTTTTGTATTATTATGGTATGCCTTCAACATTAATTCCAAGAAGACTGACACTTGTATATCCAAATATTCATATGAGTGCACACCACCAAATCATATTTTGCGTTCTGGCAAAACCCGGCAGTGTTTGAAATCAAGAAAGACCCCACCATAAGTCTAAATTTAACATCCTAGAAAGGTAAAAATTGCTGTAAATGTACCTTAATGTTTCATATTTTGGCATTTGTAGGTTATTTCTTCCATATTAGGCCTGAAATCTCTAGCTTTTTCATGAATGTTATTATTTTACATGATTTCACCGTTTCCACCAATTTAGAGCAAAAATCCCGGATCTTAGAATATAGGCAGCCTGTCGTACCTAAGATAGATATCATTGGCCCGTAGCGGGGGGAAATGCCGGTTAACCCCCACAAAAGGGATTGTTTTTAAGCAGAAGACACCTTGATATTCAATAAAAACAATGGTTTGAATGAACCACCTACAATCAAGGAAAAAAAGGTTGGCACACTTTGTCCCAATTAAGGAAAAAAGTGCCCCGCTCCCCCGAGGCAATGTTGATTCGAGCCACATGCCATCAGAAGCTTTGGCAGCTCTCTCAACATTGCTTGATGGGGGTGGGGAAGGATGAGAGAGAGGGGGAGACCTCTGCGTGCTATTAAAGAGTGCTATGTCCCAAGTCGGTTCTCTATTGTGAGCACAGGGATAGTTGTATTAAATTGTATCAAGTGTGCCAACTATTATTTTCCTTGATTGTAGCTCTAAAGGTGAGACATATTAACACGAACTTGACCTCTAAACCACACGAAGCAATAGGGTACTTATTTGGTGGTGTGGGACCATAACGGCTGTACCATTCAACCTAGAAACACAATAGATGTTGCTCTTGAATAATTTAATGTTCATGAAATCTTTCTAGGATTCCCTGTAAGAATTAATTATTCTCACCACATGGATATCAAAGAAAGCCACCAACAACCATTTTAGAACATTTATGGTGGATATCTTTTGAGCCAAACGACCTTAGTGATGATGAAAGGGATGGACTATGAGAAATCCATTACAGAGGCAAACGGGTGTCAATCATTTTGAGATCATGTTTAGTATAAAAGCATCCATGGGTGGATTAAAGTTACAGAAGTTAGCTGTTGCTAGCAAACTTGAATTGTCTTGGCAAGTTTAAAACAGAAAGAAAAATTATGTGTGTTAAATGAAGATAGACCCCGACTTCGCTCCTCTTCTGATGCTACCAGCTGGTGATAATTCATGTAATTCCTTTCGTGTCTTTTCACTAGATCGTAATTTGGCAAATCTGTATCTATATTGACTTTTGCGCTTCAATTGTGTTTTGCCTTTTACTCATTTATATAGTTTGTTAATTTGTTATGGTATTTTATGGTTGTAAAGGTTATGCGTTTTCTTAATTTTTAATTTTTAATTTTTAATTTATTGATTTTATCTTTGTGCGGCGCATTGAGTTTCCTTGCGGTTTGAAATGCGTCTTTTAATGCCTCATTAGTATGTGGCCCCGACTTTGGAATCAGCTCCCGGACATCATCAGAGAGGCCCGTCCGTCTGTATCTTCAAACGCCGGTTAAAAACGAATTTGTTTCCCAAGTACCGATTTTCTATCTTTATGACTTGTGTATATTATTTTCTTAGTATTTTTCTTGTAAATAATGCTGTTTGATATTGTTAAGCGCTGTGTTCTTTGTAGAGCGCTTTTTAAATGCTTGTTATTATACTATTATTAAAACATAGTAGCTATTTTAAGTATTCTACCACACACTTTCTTAAAAAGATGGGTGGATGCAAACTGTAATTGGTCAGTATGGTTTGGCTTTCAATATACTAACACTGACAGAATGCGATCCTTATTCAGTATCACAAGACAATTCAACGAGGGAATGTACTCTGGGATCATTAATGAGGATCACCACTTGAACCAGTAGAAGATCACCACATTTTGTATGCAACGTTGGTTTAATTTGGCACATACACCAATGTTCTGGATGGTTGAAACACTATATTCTTAACCCTAACAGTCCTAAATACTACGAATTACGCAAAAACCTCTCCCCAGGCGCATGCTTTCACTGATTTTGGATGACGTCATCGATCGAGCTAAAATGTGGGCACCAAATTGCTACCCGGGCAAGCTCTTGTGAGTTAGCTCAGTTAGGAGCGCGCGTGGGGCGTGCAGAAGGTCCGCGGATCGAATCAGGGTCGGACCGCGGTGGTTTGTTTGTTCAAAATCCCTCAATGTTTCCCCCTCCTGATCCACACCAAAATATCTCCGCCGGGTAAGGTTAAAGACCAAAAACGAAACTAGAGTTATGCATTGTATTGTATTCTTCTAAAGCTTTTTATCGGTAAAAACTAAAATTTGTAAAGTAAAATTTGTGAATTAAAGGTTGAGTACAACAAAAAAGTATTTTACTGGAGGTGAATCGGGTGCACGGTTCAACAGATATAACCATTTGAAGTCATTTTGAATTCTTTTGTTTTGTATTGTTTTTCTGCCAACAGAGGGCAGTCTATTTTCTTTTGTTTTATATTGTTTTTTTGACTCACTAGGTAAAATTTTCTATGAAAATTTAGTTTTTTGTTTTTGCTCTAAATTTTTATTGAAAATTTCTGTACATTCCAGCAGCACAGGAAAGTAGGAGAGTAGTATAACCAACATATACACCAAGTGGTAATACATTTAGGAAAGTGCATGAACTTGAAAAAATTAATTAAGTGCATTGATTAGCCTCATTTTTTAATGACCTAAACTAAAATTTGTGAATTAAAGCAGCTACCGTGTTTTATCATACTTTTTTATTTGTTCTTATAACATTTGCAACAATTATTCATGATGGTCCGCAACAGTACAGGATTTTGTAACTGAAGTCCACCCATGCTTTTGGGGCTTTTATACTGAAGAGGATTGACAAACTTGCCTCTGGAATGTATTCAGCATTGTGGAATTATTGAAGAAACGCCCCTTTATCATATTTAAGAACATCATAACATTTCTAAAATAGTCCGTTAAGTAGCCATCTTAAATTTTTCATAATGAGTACAATTAACCCATACATGTCATTAAATACTAGTAGGTTTTAGAATAATTTCATATAATAAAGATGAGAGCAACATCTACATTATGTCAAAACAGACACCTAAACAACGTGTCCTGGTTAAGGTGTTAAAAAGTTATGCTAAATACAGTCTCCAAATCATAAAATAACCACCGTATTAGATTCCTAGTCATAAAATTAGTCAAAAAAGATACCTCAATCTTGTCTCTGGGTTAATATGTCCAGAAGTTATGCGGATTTTCTAAATTCCAAGATGGCTTCTGGAGGCCATTTTGGATATTACTACAAAACATATGGTGCAGAACAGTCTTAAGAAGGGGTCATTGCTTGAGAATAGGTGTTTAAAGGTACTTTGTGATGCTTGGTTTCCTGTTAAAACATTCGTAGGGGCTCATTTCCCCCCCCCCCCCCCCCCCCCCCCCCCCCCCCCCCAATATAACACTGTTATTTTATGGGAAAATGTCAAACGTTCTGGCAACACTGTTTGCCTCTGTCAAAATTACCGATTTTTTTTTTTTTATTTAGGTAAAGTACAACCTAGTCTAGCCACATTGATAATAGAAATTTTTAAAAAGCACCACTTTGGGGTTTACAGCTCGTTAAACATTGCTATATTTCAGGAAATAAATATTTACAAAAAACATCCCTATTTCAAACAATGGTATAACCCAAGTAGGCCATGATGGTTGTTTGAGAACTGCATTTCTAGAAAGCTTATGTGTTGTAAATCATGTGGTGTGACCTGAGACGAATAGGTATATTCGTCTCAGGTGTGACTGTCAAGTTCTACCTCTACTTTCCCTACATATGGTGAATCTTAAAAGTTTGAAATATTTTAGCCTTATAAAAGTGCTGAAATAGGCCAAAACGTATCATTTTGATATTTTGGCCGTTGCTATGGTAACGAAGGTCCAGCGGTGACCTAATTTGGATTTTTATAGACTTTGACCAATGCTGCACCCTGACATTAAGAAGAAAAAAAATGAAAAAAAATTGAAGTCTGCCAACATTTTTTGATTTTCTTTGATTGGTACGCAAAGTTGCTCTTAATGATACATATTTTACATATCATATCAGGCATCAGATACATAGGAAAAATAAAGACGTTATTTTTAAAAATAATAATAATTGCATAACATTTGACGAATATAATCAAGTTCTAACCACTGAATTTCTAAGCTTAAGTGCGTGGTACACAAATGCTGCTAAGCCTGCTAAAATGGTCGAGTCAGAGGTGTTTAACAGTGAATAAAATTTGTGATGAGTTGGATTAACGTAAACCCAAAGCGGCAAGTATTTAGTACGTAAGGTGGTGAAAAAAATTACAAATGAGAACGAAATGAAATTCGTCCTCAATATCGTTATCATCACAAAGAATACAGAGACGATTTTCTCGATCAATATTCTGCCACCTACCCGCTTCAATCATTAATGAATGACTCGAACATCTCAGCCGGCTTCTTCGATAAGGTGATGTTTATGTCGTTCGTAAAAGGCAAGAGGATCAGCGGGTCTGATCCAGATGAGAATAGTGGCAAACACATCTCGTAGCTGGTTGCCGAATTTGTAAATTGCGGCTTCTTCCATATCCTTGTCGATCTCGGCTTCGTCTTCGAGTAGTCCTAACTTAAGACACGCAGCTTGAAATGTAGCCTGCTCTTCTTTTTCGACTGTCCTTAAATCGGCATATCTTGTGGCGCCATGTTGGTGGTGAAGAAGCATTCTCAGAAAATATAGCTCCGATTGATGAGCATTCGGGCTAATGACAGGTATGCGACCAATCATGTTTTTTTAACTTGTAACTCACGTATATTTTAATAATTATGTATGTATCATACTGGAATTCTTAATTTTTATTCTGTATATCACGATCACTTATTTTTTTATGATTGCATCATTGTATATTGCTGTGTTTTTATGTATGTACAGCGCTCTGGAACTTTTTTTTGTTGTATGCGCTTTATAAATGTAATGTATTATTATTATTATTATGTCGGAGTTGGTATTGCCATTGTTGAACGCGCAGTTACGTTTTCTCTTTTGCCAGCGCTTTCCATTCCATGTGTAGTGTTTCGGGATGTCCGGATTACGGATGTCTGTCGCGCCGGGATCTTCTCGATTGACTGAAACCATTCTGTCAACTTCGTTGTTGGTGGACCTCGATGTGCAGCTTCAGCAGCTTGTCCTTCGTTGAATACAACCAGCTGCTCGTCTTCCAGGTGGCAGGGTAATTTCATTACAGCGGGGTACCTTTGGTGAAGTTTGAACTCATATATTCTCCACAATGCTTGTGATGCACTCACATATCTGTTATTAACATAGCGTTCGACCTCATCATTAGTAAAATCTACCTACAGGCGCGGACACAGGGGGGGCTCGACGGGCCGCCCTCCCCCTCCACAAAAAAAGGAGAAAAAAAGCGGGAAAAAAAGAAAAGAAAAAAAGGGAAAGAGAGGAAGAAGAGGGGACAAACGAAAAAGCAAAAAGAAAATGGTGGGGAGGAGGGGGGTACAACAAGTCGGAATCAGTGGCGTAGCCAGAGGGGGGCGATCACCCCCCCCCCCCCATATTGATTGTCGTGTCGGTTGAGATTGGCACTGTGGGTTCATTTGACAAGAGGAATCATGGAATTATGATGGTCAAAAGTACACAGATGGAAATTTTTCGCGCGCATGTGTCCCCAAAATGCAATATTTGTTGATACAAGCTGGTTTATAGCTAAATTGTACCCCAATCAGCAAAAATAAGTGTTAAGTCGAAATTTTTCGTGCGCTACGCGCGAAATTCTTTAGTCAGACAATCTTGTCGGTTCACTTCCATTTCTTGCCCCCCCCCCCCCCCCTAATATGAAAAACCTAGCTACGCCACTGGTCGGGATACATACGCGTACGTACGTTGACGAGAAATCAGATATTTTGGAGGTAACTATATAGTTTTACTTCTTTCTGGCATAGGCCTATATAAAAAGCCAATATTGATCGGAAATAAAGTGATTGCTTTACAATAATATATTGCTCAAAAGTACATACCAAATCGCACCAAATGGGTTCGAAAATTGAAGGGAAAAAAATCCAATTCAGACTCCCCCTGTTCGAGCTTTTAAACAATCTATACTTAAATCAAGAAAATATCAGTATAATATGCTCAACTTCTTTCATGCATTGATAAAAACAAAATATTTATTGGAAATGAAGAGGTGGCTTTTCGATAAAATGTTGGTCAAAAGTATACACCAGATCGCACCAAATGAGTTCAAAAATTGAAGAAAAAAAATCAAATTCTGAGGGGGGCACATCCCCCTCAGACTCCCCCCTGTTCGAGCTTTTAAACCATCTATACTTAATCAAAAATATATCAGTGTAATATGCTCAACTTCTTTCGTGCATTGATAAAAAACAAAATATTTATTGGAAATGAAGAGGTGGCTTTTCGATAAAATGTTGGTCAAAAGTATACACCAGATCGCACCAAATGAGTTCGAAAATTGAAACATTTTCTACATCTAACCCCCTCAGACTCCCCCTGTTCGAGCTTTTAAATCATCTATACTTAATTTCGTGCATTGATAAAAAAAACCAAAATATTTATTGAAAATGAAGAGGTGGCTTTTCGATAACTTTTGGTCAAAAGTATACACCAGATCGCACCAAATGAGTTCGAAAATTGAAACATTTTCTACATCTAACCCCCTCAGACTCCCCCTGTTCGAGCTTTTAAATCATCTATACTTAATTTCGTGCATTGATAAAAAAACCAAAATATTTATTGAAAATGAAGAGGTGGCTTTTCGATAACTTTTGGTCAAAAGTATACACCAGATCGCACCAAATGAGTTCGAAAATTGAAACATTTTCTACATCTAACCCCCTCAGACTCCCCCTGTTCGAGCTTTTAAATCATCTATACTTAATTTCGTGCATTGATAAAAAAAACAAAATATTTATTGAAAATGAAGAGGTGGCTTTTCGATAAAATGTTGGTCAAAAGTATACACCAGATCGCACCAAATGAGTTCGAAAATTGAAACATTTTCTACATCTAACCCCCTCAGACTCCCCCTGTTCGAGCTTTTAAATCATCTATACTTAATTTCGTGCATTGATAAAAAAACCAAAATATTTATTGAAAATGAAGAGGTGGCTTTTCGATAACTTTTGGTCAAAAGTATACACCAGATCGCACCAAATGAGTTCGAAAATTGAAACATTTTCTACATCTAACCCCCTCAGACTCCCCCTGTTCGAGCTTTTAAATCATCTATACTTAATTTCGTGCATTGATAAAAAAACCAAAATATTTATTGAAAATGAAGAGGTGGCTTTTCGATAACTTTTGGTCAAAAGTATACACCAGATCGCACCAAATGAGTTCGAAAATTGAAACATTTTCTACATCTAACCCCCTCAGACTCCCCCTGTTCGAGCTTTTAAATCATCTATACTTAATTTCGTGCATTGATAAAAAAAACCAAAATATTTATTGAAAATGAAGAGGTGGCTTTTCGATAACTTTTGGTCAAAAGTATACACCAGATCGCACCAAATGAGTTCAAAAATTGAAAAATTGTCTCCTTCAGAGGGGGCACATCCCCCCTCAGACACCCCCCTATCAGAGCATAGCTCGGAATGCGGTGCTGCGCACCGCTTGGATGGTACCAGCACAATTTCATTTTTTGGGGCCACCCCCTAAAATTTTCCTGAATCCGCGCCTGTCTACCTCCTCTCCGTTGCCTAAACGTACCATGACACGATCACATCCCTTGGTTATATATTTGTACAGGTATTTCACAGCTTTAACACTATGAACCACTTCAACGTTGATGTGCTCATTATACTTCAGACTCAGCAAAGGGTTGTACGGAACGATAAATCGGTTGTCCACTTGGAAGTTATTGCCGCGAACTGTAAGTGTGTGTGTTCGGCCTCCATTTTCTGGGGATCTACGTCTGTACTCGGGATACGTTGATTGAGTCATTACTGTAATTCCTGAAGTCTTTGGGAAAGTTTTTTCCACATGATCTTGATGCACCTTCTCAAGACATACATGAGGAATTTCTGTTGATAGCACCACATGGCCCGTAAATGTTGTTGTGAGTAATGATATCGTACAGTTTTGGATTCGTCTGTTGGTCCGGTATTTCAGCACATACGATACGATCAATATCTTGTGGTGTTTGCGGTTCATCTTCGTGTTTCGGTATGAGCAGGATGTGGGCATGCGGAAGATCCTCTTTTACACATGTGAAGGCTACTACTTTGCCAAGAATGTCTCGTCGACGTATGTCTACCAGCAGTTCCTCGAGTTTGATGTTGAACACGCGGACGCTGATGTCAGGTCTGTCACTTGGATGTTCACCAGGAAAGAGAGAAGTCTTAATCTCTGGCCAATTAGGATTGCATGTGAATGTGACGAATAATGATGGTTTGCCATATTTACGTACTATAGCCATTGCATCTTGAAAGGCTTCTGCATAGAATCGAGGACTTTCATATACAGTCGGTGGCAAGATAACTTTCCTTCCGGCATTCACAGCATCATTCTGGTCAAATGCATCCATTAATCCGCTGTACTTATCTGCATGTATTTCTCGTTAATGATATTTGATGTATTTTGGCGTATAGGTCACACACATACTGTTGCATGAGGCGTCGAGATTTCATGACAAAGTTCTCACTGTCTGTCATTATTTGAAGTATATATCGGTAGAATTCAGCAGGTGTTACGTTTCGAGAGCCTCGTGAATGTTTAATATTCAAGTGGTAACCATCAGTTCCATATGGAAAGAGAAGGATGTAACGAAGAGGATCGTAATATATAACTACGATGAAGTTCATTTATCCTCTGCATAGGACCTTCCCTAGTGTGGATAATGACATCAAAGTTGTTGGTTAACTCACCAGATAATATCACTGCAACCTCACTTCCAGTAGGCATGTTGAATCTCCGAGCATGCTCACCAGATGGTATTTTGTCGGCATTAAGAACAATCTCAAGATGTTGTTGGCTGTGTTCTTGAATTTCAATCGCAGCTTTGAACGATTGTATGTATGGATTGACATCATGAAGAATTTCTTGAAGTGTGACAACTCTTGAACGATCCAAGTCTGGCTGGTGCTGTAACCGGTTTGAGGCTTCATTATCGGTGTCGTAGAAGTATAATTGAGCAAACATTACCGACAGATGGAAGAAGGCTGTCAATTAGGTGATACATCTTGCCTTGAATCGTCACAGTCGGACTAAAACCTTGCTGTATGATTTCCTTTCCTACGCCAAGTGAGGCTAATGAGAGGCAGTTGTTATATTTCCTGATGTTGGTTAGGAAAGAAGCCTTTTGGTAGAGATTCTTAATTATATCAGGTGGTGATGGAATGGAATCCAACTTGACTTTCCCCTGTGAACAGCAAAACCCTGGCCTTTCTTCTTTCCACTTCATACTTGTGCAGTGGTGGCATACAGAATCTGCATCAAACCAGGCTTGGAAGCTGGTGATGTCTGTCTTCAATGGTGAAGTCGCTTTCAAGACAATAGGCCGTGTCCTTTATGACACCAAGTTTTCTATGATGGGTGAGAGCTTCTTGAGTTTGTCGATTTCGTTGATTACGAAGATCTTGTAGTCGAGTGCCGATCTTCTACGGATTCATTTTCTCGTACCACAATTGCATGAATTGCATGGTCTCTCATCTGTTGATGTCGAGAGTGGCGCTCAGTTTCACTTTCATTTTGTCTTGCCTCGATCGCGTGGTCGTTCATCTGTTGTAGTCGAGAGTGGCGCTCAGTTTCACTTTAATTTTGTCTTGCCTCGATCGCGTAGTCGTTCTTCTGTTGTAGTCGAGGGTGGCGCTCAGTTTCACTTTCATCAGACGTACGCTAATAGCGTGGTCTCTCAACTGTTGTAGCCGCGACTGTCGTTTTGTACTGGATAACGGATGCCTCGAAAGAGTGGCTTTTCTTTTCTTTAATTTAGACATTCGTGCATGTTAAGCTAATAAACGTGTTACAAACGTGTTAACATTAAACCTGTTTGAAACACAAACACAAAACGGAATTTGTTGGAACTGCAAAACATTTTTAATTAATAGGTGTTATTTTAGGAATGATTAATAATAAAAACAAATAAATGGTAACTGCAAATGTCGTTGGCTAATAAATGTTGCAATATGCATTGAAGGAGTATGTATTATAGTATAATTTGAGGTGTATTCGCATACAATATTGAGTAACAAAAACTATTCTATACTTCATTCAACTAATTATGTGTCGTGACGTTACAGTGCATTCTTGTGATCGACGCAGCCTTTACTGGCGAGTGTCGGAATTCGTGTTTGATTGTGTGGCTACTTGGATAACGGTCATTTGGGATGATACACTCTGACGTGACCGCACAGAGATAGCTGTTCGAATTATAAAATATATTACAACTTGCTTCTGAAATTAAATACTTTACTTAGCTGTTATCTTGTCGGGAATAACTGAAAGACATTCAGAAAGAATTTCTGCACTATTAAGTCGGGACTAAAAACTTTGTGAAATACGGGGCAACTTTTAGGCCTACTCGGGTAAAGTAATGGAGCAGACCTACATCTGTTATGTTATTCAACTGTCATTATTTCCCACTAATCAAATATATTTTTCTTATTTTTGGAACAAATCAGGATTTATTTAAAGGTAGATGACCCGATCACATTTCCGATTTTCAACTTGAAGTTTTCTGTTCTACATGAAAGGTCATCCTTAAAAAAGCCGTGTTCCAAAGTTTGAGTTGCATAGCTCTAATGGTTCTTATTTTAGACGCACAAGATGCTGTGAACTGTACCCATTGAGTAGTACACAAACTATATCGGTGATTACCACCATTCGCGGTAATTTGACGTTATTTCATCGATTTCTCCGCAATTATACCGATTTAGGCCGTCAAATTTCAGTATGATGATGAGAAAAATGTTTGAAATAATTCTGTGTTACGAAAATGTGATCGGGTCATCTACCTTTAACCAACAAAAGGTAAATTTGGAATGTTTGAAAGTGGTTTATGATATACATTGGAATATTGATGCGTTAGAATGATGAGAAAGTTACATTTCAAATATCATATTTCAGAAGAGCAATTAGGAAGGATTCTTAATGTGTGACGGTGAATCTCTATTGAATTTGAAAGTGTTGGAAGTCTTTCCTGAACTTTGTTCACGTTTGAAACAATAATCCTGATTAATGACAAAATAAAGTAGTGGCAAACAATCATCAATTATAGTCAAATTAATAATTGAACGAACAATATGCACGCAGCACAAGATGATCACGCCCGAAATGATCGCGCTTTAATGGTAGTGCGCGTTTCATTCAATATACGCAATACGCTACCTCAATGTGTTCGTTCAATCATAAATCAGACTATACCTTATACTTTAAATTGTCATTATTTCCCACTAATCAAATATATTTTTCTTATTTTTGGATTAAATCAGGATTTATTTAACCAACAAAAGGTAAATTTGGAATGTTTGAAGGTGGTTTGTGATATACATTGGAATATTGATGTATTAGAATGGTGAGAAAGTTACATTTCAAATATCATATTTCAGAAGAGCAATTAGGAAGGATTCTTAATGTGTGACGGTGAATCTTTATTGAATTTGAAAGTGTTGGAAGTCTTTCCTGAACTTTGTTCACGTTTGAAACAATAATCCTGATGATTAATGACAAATGTCGTGGCAAACAATTATCAACTATAGTCAAATTAATAATTGAACAAACAATACGCACGCAGCACAGAGATGATCACGCCCGAAATGATCGCGCTTTAATGGTAGTGCGCGTTTCATTCAATGTACACAATACGCTACCTCAATATGTTCGTTCAATCATAAATCAGACTATACCTTATACTTTAAATTGTCATTATTTCCCACTAATCAAATATATTTTTCTTATTTTTGGATTAAATCAGGATTTATTTAACCAACAAAAGGTAAATTTGGAATGTTTGAAGGTGGTTTGTGACATACATTGGAATATTGATGCGTTAGAATGATGAGAAAGTTACATTGAACCCATTGTCTGATGAAGCTACCAGCGTGGTAGTGAAACGTCATTAAACAGTGAGTAACATCCTTCACTTCTTTAGGATTTGTACACAAAGAAATTGATATATTATAATGTGTCCACTAACACTACTAAATGCCAAAAATGAATAGGCCAGTCCTACCTTTTAACGCCTTTAGTTATCTGCGACTGTGAGTTATCTGCGACTGTGGTGCTACACACATACATACAACATTGTGCAAATTATAAACTGCGCCAATAAAAGTATCTAAACACTTACAAATGGTCAGATTTATCGGAACCTGAAATAGTGTGCCAAAATATAATTAATTGAATCGA
The DNA here is from genome assembly GCA_035610835.1 of Ophiura sarsii. Lineage (NCBI taxonomy): Eukaryota > Metazoa > Echinodermata > Ophiuroidea > Amphilepidida > Ophiuridae > Ophiura > Ophiura sarsii. The sequence continues at coordinate 4,605,613 of CM069441.1, forward strand.
TTTACAGTTATCTTCTGCGCATTTTGACATCTCTTTTGTTGCGCTACGACGTTGTTTGGCGGATTTATGGGCACTTGAGTGGCTTAAGGTCGAATTCAAAAGTTGCAAAAGCCAGGGCTGTCAACTTTTGGGATTCGCTGGGAGGGAGAGTAAAAAAAAATCGCACGGTCAAAAAAAATCGCACAGTCCAAAAAAAATCGCACAGTCCAAAAGGTAGGCCTACAGCCAGGGGCGGTGCCAGGTTATTTGTATAGGGGGTGGGGGAAAAATCAAGGTTAAAAAACTGAAATAGTGAGTAACTATTGTGAGTAACCAAAGCGGTGCAAAGCACCGCCCTCCGCGGTAACTAACGCGGACAGGGCCAGGGGGGAATCTGAGGGGGATGTGCCGCCCTCATAATTTTGAAGATAATTCTCGAACCCATTTGGGCAATTTGGTGTTTACTTTTGACCGATTTTCTATTGAAATGCCATCATTTCCAATCAATATTGGCTTTTTATCTAAGTTAGACAGCTATTTCATTATAGGCTATGCGAGAAAAAGTAAGTTGTGCATATTTACTGATGATCTTTTCTGGATTTAAGTAGTATAGATCATTGGTTCCTAACCTCTTTGGCCCACGACTCAATCGGACATATTTGGTCAGAACCCTGACCCCTAAAATGAATTGCGAAAAAATTATCCCGATTGATTAAAACTGAAACTGTTAAGTCATATGATGCGAGCGTAGCGATCAGAAATTTTTGCGTATTTGAACGGTTCTTTTGGGTTTTTCTAAGCGTTTTTAGAACGAAATATGAAAATGGTTCCCCAAAAAGCTATATATATGACCCCTCTCTTTAGGTTCGTTATTTATTTATTTTCCGACCATGATTTTTCATACTATTTTCGACGAATTGGGTTTTGATTTCCCCGCTTGACGAAAGAATTTTACTAAAAACCTCTTAATTTCCTCCGAATAAGTATAATCCCAACCCCACCCGAATGAATTTAGTTCCGGGTTACCTGTTTCCGGAAAACATGAGCACGAAGCGCGCGAATTTTTTTCCTATATACTCAGTTCTGGCTATAATTAATGTGTATTTTGGTTTGAAATGAGCTTTTAGAATGATATTTCTGGACATATGCACGCATAGCACACGAAATATAAATGTTCTTGCATACGTACTCATTCATAATATTTGTAAAGAATATGGTTTCGATTCCTTCGACTGAAGCCTTGAAATTTGATAGAATTAAATATATAAACCCATGCAATGTCTATCTGTCAATTTCTAAGGGGTGCATGCCCCTCCAAGCTGGATTATATCAGCCATCCTCCCCCCCCCCCCCCCCCCCCCCCCCCCCCCCCCCCATTTGGACACGCCACTGATATCCCAAGTGGGTGCAACTAGGCCTTTTCAATATACCGATAGACATCTGTTTTCCTTTCCTCTCTTCTTTCCCTTTTCTTTCCTTTTTCTGTTCTTTCCCTTTTCTTTTCTTTCCCTTTTCTTTTCTTTCCCTTTTTTATTTGACTTATTTTGAGGCGGGAGTTTATATATGCTGTGCGGGAGAAAGAGTGTCTATGCGGGAGAGTTGACAGCCCTGCAAAAGCCCCTATTCAAGCAACGAATAAGATCAGCATTATTTTTTCCCGCCTTTTTTAAATGATTTGTATGTCGCGTGTTGGATAAATCGATTGCTATGAATATCAGCATTAATTTTTAATAACAAAACAAAAGGGTCAGAGATGGGAGGCATAAATCAATAATTAATCAATCATTTAATGTCATGGTTAAGTAAACAGAACAAATTAGTGTCTTTTGTCTTGATTTTGACTGTGTGTGATGCTTGTGTAAGTTCCCTTCTGGAATTGGGGTGAATAGGAGCTTTTGCTAAATCCGCCAAACAACATCGTAGCGCAACAAAAGAGGTGTCACAATGCGCAGAAGATAACTGTGAATCGAATTGATTAATTATTTCTTTACATACTATTTTAGGTTTCGATAAATCTGACCATTTGTAAGTGTTTAGATACTTTATTGGCGCAGTTTAGTAAGATGAAGTTGGTCATTTCATTTTTTTTTTGGGGTGGGGAGTCTTCTGGCAATGGGAAATACCCCTGCCCCCAAGTTAAGCCACTGAAGAAGAATATATAGGGATGATGAAACCTTAAAAAAGATGCGGCGCGTTCAAGCTTAAATAATGATACTTTGAAACTGATTCGCGCGAATCGCGCAAAGATTGGCAATGTTAACTTTGTTTTGTTTGTTTGTTTGTTTGTTTGTTTACATGGTCGGTCCGTACAGACACACGCTTGGGTCCTGAAGGGACCAGACTCAAGCGAATTGCTCGGGCCAGGCTTAAAAAGCCTATATTTTTCTTCCTCCTTCATTTTCTCACTTTTTATTTTGTACTCTTTTGTCAATGTCAACATTGCCTGCTTCGTCCTTGGAACCCTAACTCATCACCACCCAATCCAAAATATAAATATGAACTTCTCTTACACATTTATTGTCGATATCTTCTTTCTTTTTTAATTCATTTACAGTAAATTTAGGGGGCAACACTCGCGGGATGTGTATACATAATACAGCAAGCAAAAAATACATTTTAAGCTAAATTTATATAATGTTGACATTAAAAGTCAACATGAACGATTGTTGGGGGAATTGTTCCCCCACCCCACCATGCACCATAGTTCCGCCACTGGAAAGAGTGATTAATCTAGCTGCAGTTTTGAATTCTTTGAAGCTTGAAAAAATGCTACCTGTCATGGTTGCATTGATCTAAAGCGACATGTAGGCTACTACAAGAATTTCGGTAGATTTTCTGTCCATTACGATTACGATTAACGAAGAAATGAAGCAGAATGGCAAATATATATATATTTAATTAATGAATAAATTTAAAATAAAAAGCCCACATAAAAACATAAAAATCGGTGCTTTTCATTCAATCACCTGGAAGTTCACTTTCAATCATTACGATTCCTGGCCAGTGTTTCATTATTTTATGTATGCCGCTTTTTCGAGTAGCCCAACACTAGCGCACGTTTGGTGGCTCAAACAGTGCCCACTGATGGTCCTATGATGGTCCCTTCACCGTTGGCCAATATCGCGCCCAAAACTACTTATCTTTTGGTAACACTGGCTGCTTGAGAAAAACCATCATCATGATCATGGGACAGGACTGTCAAGGAAAGCATTAGCAGGAAAAGAAGAGCAACTACATGTAGGATTCACACTTGTTCCCAGGTAAAGTAGGAGAATAGGGCTGCAGACAATTACCGACCTTGACTTCGCAGACGACATTGCTCTCCATGCTGACAATCTACGGGAGGAACATCTGGTGGAAGCAGCTGCGCTTATAGTTGGTCTTGGGATGAACGCCAAAAAAACAAAGGCAATGCTGTACAAAGAAGCTCCAACACCAATTAAAACACTGGATGGGAATGATCTTGAAATTGTCCAAGACTTCAAATACCTTGGTACCTGGGTTGCTGGTAGTGAGCAAGATTTCAACATAAGAAAGGGTCAAGCTTGGAAAGCCTGTGAAACAGCATGACAAAAATATGGAACAGTCAACTCCCAAGAAACCTGAAAATAAAGCTGTTTACCAACACTGTTGAATCTGTTTTGACCTGAGCCGAGACTTTGACACTAACAGCTAAAATGAGAAAAGCGCTAGATGGTTGCTACACTCGCCTTTTAAGAAAAGCACTTAATGTATCATGGCAATCTCACACCACCAACAAAGATCTATATGAGAACCTGCTAGCAATATCAGAGAGGCTAAGACGGAGGAGATTAACATTTGCCGGCCACTGTGCCAGAAGGGAAGAGGAAACAGTCTCCAAAGTTCTCCTGTGGCAACCCAAGCATGGACACTACATGTAGGCTAGAGGACCACCACGAAAGAATTACATCAAGCTTTAATCAGAGGATACAGGACTAACTAAGCAGGACATGAAAAACTGCATGCTTGAAAGACCATCACAGAAGTTCGACCCTTCGGTCGCCTTAAGCAGTAAAGTAAAGCAGGTTATTAAATGGTGGTGGGGGGCGGGGGCACAAATCGGCCTGAGCTACGCCACTGACGGGCAATAATAGAGCCAATAGGTCATATAAAAATTACTCTGATGGAAACAGGTGAGTTTTTAGCATCTTTTTAAAAGTATGAACGCTACAGGCATTGCGAATAAAAATGGGGAGGTCATTCCAATAGCTTAGGGCCTAAGTGCGAAAATGCTGTTTTGCCTATTGCACGTTTGTTAGCATTAACAACAAGACGAGT
>CM069441.1:4609990-4634990 GCA_035610835.1 Ophiura sarsii
CAAAATAGCTGGTCTGGTAGATGGCTTCATAACGGATTGTACACGTACTCTGGTATTAAATTAAAGTAAGGTGTTAAGAATAGTCAAAATCAAAATCATTTTTCTGGACTAAAATTTAGTGCTGATTCTAAATCTGATAAGTTTGTAAACCATATGCGAGGGGAAAATGGTCAAATTAAAGGAATACTACCCAAATTATGATTTTTTTTAATGAAATTCACCTACATATATAAAGCATTTTCTTGTGATTCTATTAATGTTTCACATCTCTTTCTCATCACTTGTCCTAAATATGATGCTCTGTAATGTTGAATACTGACATAATGCAATTTTGGCTCACAATAAAGGGGCATTACCCGATTGTATGGTCCGCAATCCTGAAATGTAGTCAACAAATTAGGAATATGCCTTTCATAATTACTCTTTTTTTTGATGGAATGATATACCACAAAATCAAAAACATTTTTTGTGATACGAAATGTTGTGTTAATTCCAGATCTGATCAGTTTGTAAACCATATGAGGGGGAAATGGTCAAATTATAGGGATACTACCCGAATTATGCTTTTTAAATGAAATTCACCTATAAAGCATTTTTTTTATATAATTCACATTTCTTTCTCATTAGGGATCGTTCATTATTTATAGTGGAGGGGGGGGGGACAAATTCGAGACTCGTATGTCAAAATTACCTACCCCACCCCCCCCCCCCCCCCCCCACACCTGAAACTGAAAATTACATGACCCCCCTGCTAACCAGTATCTTTTTACACAACCCCCCTCCCTCCCCCTCCCCCCAACAAAAAAAATCAACTTGTCACATCTTAGGGGCTGTCTTTTTCTTTTGGATTCGTTGGTAAGTTCTGTTTGTGCCCTCTGAATGGCCAATAATTTAATGATACCCCCTGTTGATCTTTTGATTGTGTGAAATTATACGAACTACATTGCAAGCGTAGCAAGGCGGAAAATTTGTCATATATTTACACATTTTGGGTGGTTTTGTGAGTCTTTATATTCCCGAAAAAAGTTAGAACATCCTGACAAAAACGTATGAAACATTCTACTTTTGTGAGCTTAGGTGCAGAGCTGAAATTACCGTTTTTAATCATATATTGTTTGATTTTGGAACATAGGTCTAGGCTAATTAACATGTTTTTTACACCCCATGACTCTAATGTTTTCAACCATTGATGATTATATAGGCGTTTTTTCAACAGATCGTCCAAGCAGGGCGTGCACAAAAAAGATTTGCTGTCCGAAAGTCGTCTCATCACAAGTACATGTTTTGAAGTTGATAGGTCGAAAGAAAATGTGCGCTTGGCATTTACACTCCAAAATAGCCTCAAAAAGCATCCCAATCACCACCATCTTTAGTTAAACAAAAGTTACACAACCCCCCCCCCCCTTGTTTAAGAATAAAAAGTTACATAGCCCCCCCCCCCCCCCCCCCCCAATTCAACATATGAAAGTTACATGACCGCCCCCCAGCATAAATAATGAACGGTCCCTTACTTGTCCCAAATATGATGCTCTGTAATGTTGAGAACTGATATAAATTAATTTCGGCTCACATTTATTAAAGGGGCATTACCCGATTTTATGGTCCGCAATCCTGAAATTTTGTCAAAAATCTAGGAATATGTTTATAATTTCTATTCTCTATTTAACTTAACGTAACTTAATATTTAACTGGTCAGGTGTCTGGCTCACTCAATTTCTGATTGATTGAGAAATGCTAAATGGCAGGTGTCCGGCTTGCTCTACATCTGCAAAGTAGTGCACACTCTCCCCTCCCGTTGTAACGAGTCATTTCATATTTATTTAGCCAAATCAACATTGCACATTAAAACATAGATGGGACATACAATATTCAAATATAATAAATATAAAAGACAATAGCTTGAAAAGGACCAAGCAGTCACTCTCAGTCCCTCCGTCGCAAGGTATCTCGCCTTCGATCCCGGTATTCTGAGGATGTCCGCGCTCGGAGGAAGGTGGATGGGGTTCAGGACTGACAGCATTAGGAGAGTCCGAAACCATTGTCGTTAGGGCCAGAAGGGAGCTATAATGAGTAGTTCGCAACTGTCCTCCTGAATCTTCTGGAGGACTCTGACGATGGGAGTGAGAGGAGGGAAAGCGTATGCTCTCATTCCCTTCCATGACCCTATATAAGGCACAAAAACGACTCCTGGTGGTAACAACTTACATTTTCACGTTTTTAACGACCTTTTCACGTTTTGCTTAATACCTCAGTAACCACACATCGGAGAAGTGGGGCAAACTATACATTTTTAGAATCCTCCCCAGTGCGGCCATATTGGAATTGGCCAATATGGCTGTCCCAGAGGGCCCAAATGTTGGCATCCATCATAATTATTTTCTAATTCGCTAGCTCAACCGCAAATAAGAATTTTCCTATCCCGCTATTCGTCCTCCTGAAAGAAACACATTAATCAAATACACTATTTGGGGCGCACGGCTCTTAGACGACGGGCACATAGCAGACGTTGATAGACAACAAAATATAATTCCAAACTTACCCACTCTCCTCCCGACCTTCATTCCCTTCACCTTTTCTCTGTATCTCTCCTGAATCAAAATCCTGCGCTAACTATTCTTCATTGCCAAAGGAATCTTCTCAGTTCTATAAGTCTCTTCTGCATCTCTCTGCAAATGGATCCTCCTCATCCTTCCAACTAGGTTATCAGACTCCGTCTTGTGTAGCATCATCCTATGCCAGACGTCTTATCTTCTCTGAAACGACATGGCTAGTATTAAATAATTAGTTCCAAGTAAAGTTTACTCAAACATGTTTCTAAAACATTCCTCTCATTAAATCAACATACCTCCCCTCTTCTTAAGTGAACAGGTCCGGATTATACCGATAAAGCATGTCTTGCAGTGCCGAATCTAAAGCCATCAGTGGAGGCGTCACGCACTGTTCACCTTCCTTCATACTTCCCGCTGACCTCTTCATTAACATAACAATACCGCATTCAGAGTACTCCTGCTAATGATAGGAAATACAATTATTTTCTAATTCGCTAGCTCAACCGCAAATAAGAATTTTCCTATCCCGCTATTCGTCCTCCTGAAAGAAACACATTAATCAAATACACTATTTGGGGCGCACGGCTCTTAGACGACGGGCACATAGCCTCCGCTAACCCCTTATCAGATATCAAAGAACGGGCAATACAGGTATCGTTTGAGAATTATGCATTATCAATACTGATGTATTTCTGTAAACAAAAAAGTGACACCAGATCACGAAATATTACTTTTACATGTACATGTAAGGAAACATCAAAATGTTAACCATTGGCATACCAATCATACACACCTATGATGTGAAGAGAATAACAATTATATATATCATGTATCATGCAGGACACTAACATGATACTGAGAGTCCATGAATCACCTATAAGTTGATGAATAAGTTCCTCATTAACATACCTATCCTCGGATATATGTTTGCCATATACCATGCTTCTTAAGCAAACCGTATGGAACTACTACAGCAGCTTCTGCTGATGCTCCACCAGAACTCAAACTATAAAGTCCAAAAATGTTTAGGAAACAATCCAATAATTCTAGGGGAAAATGTAAAATTTTCACGGCATCTACTGTATGCATGGTATGAGAACTTACGAGTCCTGGGTACATATAGCCGGGTACACATTTTTTTTAAAACAACAACAACAAAACGTGACCTGCCTGGAGACAATCATCAGAACTCATATCTAGTATAGCAAGGGATCAATATTCCATTGGTATTATAAAAAACTGGACAAGTGGTATAACCAGAGGCAGCTACTATCATCCATGCCCCTTCTAAACACTGAACTGTTATACTTGTCTAACAATAATAAGCATGATATGAATACAGCTGAACACCACACATCTACTGTAAGAAAAATCCTCATATTATTCTTAACGGATGAAAAACCGGCGTAAGAAATTAGTAGCAAATATATGCACACATTCTACTATGCATACGATAATCACAAAACCCAAACTTCTCCACTACTATGTGAAGCATATCGGCTGTAAGATTCTTTCTACCTTACCGATTTAGCTAGTACTTCTTATAGCAAACCACCGATGAGTAATTTCATGTCGCACGGGTTGTCTGCCACAGGTGGGCAACATGTCAAAGTGCAACTTGATAGCATAAAATGCTGAATCGATAGACAGATAGGAGTCAAAAACATCGTTATTATACAGATGGATAAAGTACCTTGCTTGAACATCGTGGCTAATTTTCCACATGGTAGGAAAATACTCTACATCCCTGTACAATAAAGATACATAAAATAATGAAATTAATATCATAAGACATATATCATGTATATACAGTCTAAAAACCCAGTAGCTACGGCAAATAATCTGGCCATGTGGCTGCACCAAATAATCAAGCCCATCGGCTATAATGGCAGATCATCTATCTAACCCTGTGGCTATACCATCGTCAAGCCCCGCGGCTACTTCAAAATTATCAAACCCAGTGGCTAAAATTCTGACTGTCAGAATTGAAGTCTAAGTCTCCAGTGAGACATGACTTATACACTTAGAGTACACCCAGTGGATTTACAACTCCAAGAAAAGTTCTGCCGCTAGAACACGAACTTGTAATAGTGCTCACAGACAAGCATTATTATATCCTGACACATACATGTCCTAATCACTTATCATCTAAGATCCAAAGATAGATGTGTGATTTCTCCCATGCACGAAAAACAAGGAGGATCAGAAATCTGAGAACTCATAAGACCAACATGCAGTTGACGTGCTTAAAAGATAAATATGTCTAGGAACTAGAAACATATGGGGGAACAACTCAACTATGGCCCCAGCCTGGCTAATCGTAAATGCATCCGCATGATCTGAACATGCGCACCAACATTTATTTGGCTAGTTGGTATAAAAGAAATGAATCATAGAACCCCAAAATACGACCAATTGAAAGAATTGTCAAGATACACCGCAATCGTCAAAAATCAATATACCTAAGTATTATCATCTCGTGGATCCACTGAAGACTAAAAACAGTCTATAAATCCAGTGGCTATGGCAAATTATCAAACCATATAAATATCTGCACCAAATAATCAAAACCATGAGCGATGGCAGAGTATTCCAAATCGTCAAGTCCAGTATAGCTACGATAATATATAGAGCCCCGTGGCTACTGAACTATCAAGCTCAGTGGATACAATTCTGACTGTCAGGATCAAAGTCTATATTATTAAGACTCCAGTGAGACATGACATGCCCAATAGAAATGTATCATACTACCCTTACTCACGATTGAGACTATGCCTTTATTATCTGTGAACAGTTCACATTTCCTTAAAAAAAACTCTGGCAGAAATGCTTCTAAAGCTAGGAACACTCTTTCAACTCTCTTCATGTGGAGCTTTTACCTGTTTCCTACGACTCACGTGACTGGTTAAATTCAATACATCACATTGAACATAACTCCACTTGCATTTGAATGCATAAGAAATGTGGTAAGTATATACAAATACCATTCGGTTATTCAAATATACGATAATCTCTTCTCAAAAGAATATAATTATTATCAATAATACCACTGTCTGCAGTAATCTAAATACCTTATCCCAGTGCCACTCTCATGATGGATAAATATATACTTAGTTGGCAATGATGGAATAAACCTACAGAGGCATTATACATGTTAAATAGCCTGTAAACTATAGACATCTAGCCTGCTATGACCATGATTGGAGGTATGCATCCGATCTAGAATAGAAACAATACAAATTAAAACATTAGATACTTTCATCCTATAACTACCAAGTAACCTGATGTCGCATCCCATGTATATCCCAAACCAATCTATTACCAAACAAACAGATATTCTGTTGGCTCTACTCCAGCAGCTATCGGGTCTGCTATAAATACTGAAGATTCAGATTACACTCCTCGTGTTGTTTCTTATCTACCCATCGTTTGAGTGTAGGACCCTTCGTATATAATACGGTACCTTTGTATCACCAGTCTTGATCCATGATCGCATACACTGAATAAAAATATACAGGGCAAAACTATACAAACATATCAAATACCATCTTTAAAAAAATCCAACTCAACTCATAAAGTATGCAGTGTGATATCAATATGATGATATGCTGATATAAGTCGAAGCATGGACTTGGTCGAAGGAACACAAGAATCCCTTCGTAGAAAAGTTCTATAAGCCTACCTACACACTAATCGTCAAAGGAAAAACAAATTTATTCCATAAGAACTTATAAAAAATATACCTGAACCCGGGTTCCTGAATCTTGAAAGGAAACCGACAAAGGTGCATGCTGTGGATAATTCTGAGAATACACTCAATTATATCTGAAACGAAATCAATTATGATTAAAATGAAGATTTAAAGTTCTTCAAACACAGGTGGTAGGAACAAAAGGTAAATTGTACCCATTCGATAACAAATAGCACCTCCGGTTAGTGCCTGTGGAGACTCAAAAGTCGTACACTGATTTCAATCATAGGAGCTAAATACCCCTGTTCATTCATAAACAATACAATACACAGATAAAAATCGTTAACGTATAAATCGTGTACTATGTCCTCTGAGTGATCTGGCATTCAAGCCCAGTGATATTATCCGCCGAGTCATGTACACCATTACAATAGAACTAGGCAGGTAGAGACACCTGTGTCGTAATACACGTTGTAATCTGTATCAGCAGAATAAATAACGTATCATGTTACATCGATTGGTACCAAGATTAAAATTAACTGTAATACTCCACTCACAATACATATTGATTTGTGATAGCATAAAATACTAGAGACAGTATAATAACACTTATTAAATGTCAAGAGATGTAGTGTAAAACTTTTACACTTCACGAAAATAAACACACAAGCTTGAGAATAAAATCTGTAAAGTATCACATACCTGTATTGTCTGGATATTTGATGCCTCCCAGGCAAACCCACTTGTTTAGTCGGTAGTATACAATCTCATCTCCAACCCCAGATTTACGGCATCCCAAGTGCCTGTGGAGCCTGGTACCGAAAACTTATGTGGCTAAACTGGTACTTATTCTGTGGGATAAAGCCTCAAAAAAGGTTATCAGAAACAAAAACCACTAAATAAGCTCAACGCTTAAACTGTAAACTGTTTACCAGTCTTACCTCCCTATCTTTCTCTAGCAGCCCTGGCTTACACAATTGTGAACAAAGTTCTCATCTTAATGATAATCACTGTCGTCAGACGCAAATTCCTCAGAAAATTATTCATCATACTATAACCATGGACTTATAAAGTCCATGCTATGACCTTCTGCCCTATTAAGACGATTATACTTCTCAGGTCAAACTCATATATATTCCGAATACCAATGTATTTAAACTTGAATAAGATATAGGCAGCCATCTTTATCTGGAAAACTTACGCCATTGAATAGTCATCGTCCCACTTTATATGATAGAACACTGCCTATGACTTGTTTATACATACTCGAAAAAGCAGATATGATACTAAATAGTACTTGCCTGAACCTGAGGCTCTATCGATGAAGACTGTTCTTCAGAAGACATAATAATTATATCAAAGGAAAACATAATCCACAGCCAACACCATTAAACATGTTAAAGGGGGGAATGCAAATATAAGTAGCGTGATTTGAGTCAAGTCTACGAGGAGGGACAAGAAAGCATTCAATATTTGTGCTAGTTGATGATGACATCAATTGTGGAACTATTGATCGCTCAGTGAGTACTATGAAAAGAAAATTCCAGGTGACTGGTTTGAATCTATTCATGATACTCACTGATAATCAATATAATCATTTGTGGCGTGTTCATTTTTCTGGCCCTGTTTATTGTAATGGAATGTCCCACACAGACTTGGAGCAGGATTATCATCCCTTTTCCCCTGCCCTTTAAAGGCCTATAGCTGATTCACAAAACGTCGTAAAGCATACACAAAACATACGCAATACGATTATACCGATAAAGCATGTCTTGCAGTGCCGAATCTAAAGCCATCAGTGGAGGCGTCACGCACTGTTCACCTTAGGCCTACTTCATACTTCCCGCTGACCTCTTCATTAACATAACAATACCGCATTCAGAGTACTCCTGCTAATGATAGGAAATACAAATCATAAGAGTATGAGCAACATACGATGAGCCAAATTTGGTGCTTTTAGAAGAAACTGAACCAAACCTTCCCTATGACACCCCCCCCCCCCCCACACACACACACACACACACTTATTATAGGGGCGGGTGGGGGTACCATCCAAACAAGGGCCATGATTCGGAAACGACTTGGAGTTGGAATTTTTTGGAACATTTGAAACTATGGAACACCTTACTCAAAAAGTTTGACTGATTTTTTTTAAGTGGACCCCAAAAGCACATGATGAGGGGATGTTTTTTTAATTTTTTTTAATTTAAGTAATATAATGTATATCAGTTCATTTTGTTTTCTGCTGGAGTTGTTGTGCTGAAGTGGACCGCCAAAAGAGAAGAGCAAGCATGATGAATTTGAGGAATACAATATAATATCATCAGTTCAGAAGTATTAATGTTATTCACATGGTAACAACAATACAAACAAAATATTTGTGTAACTCTTTTGCATAAGCTTGTCAGACAGCACAGCACATGCTGACACAAAAGTCTTTTTCAAGCATTCATAAACCATCATTAAGTCAGTGCTATACGTCTTAACCTTGCCTTCTCACAACAACTATACCCTTTCACTGCATCTGTACACATACAACCACTTTATAAATATGTATAATGTACACCTAGCACATAAAGTCCCTGACCAGGTGCTTTGAGGTTAGCTAATTCAAAATAGATAATCGGTACCAAAAATCTGAGATATACATTGAATGAGCAAATTTCTTCTCCGCAGTTTGATACCTCATTCAACAAAATCGAATGGATACTTTGAAAGTTATGGCGATTTCAATGACCGCGCATGCAACAGAAAAGTTGCACTAGGTATAGGAAATCATTGATTTGTGTGTGATTACGCACTGAAAAAACTCACAGCTAATCAGCTAAGACTTGTATTCTTCACAGCCAGATACACCATTTGTCCCGCACATTGCGGTTATCACTCCAGACCCATTCATCTGTCTCGTTCAGATAGCACACAGTTATGACAGTATGTGCTAGGTGTATATTGTCACACGTTTGATTCGAAGCTCGCCTCCTTTCGTGTTACACACGGATTTTGGCTTTCGCGACATGATTTTAACTTTACACATTTATTTTTGCTCATATCACCAAGCTGACTTAAAGACAATTGACTAATTATATATGAACACGCCTATTATGAAAGTGTATTAATTAACCCTATTATTATAAATGTGACTATTTCCAAGTTGTAAGGATGACTTCAATACAAAACATGTTACTAGAAGGGATTATCCCCAGAGAAGACCAAATAGGATTAAGTTAAAGGTAGATGACCCGATCACATTTTCGTAACACAGAATTATTTCAAACATACGGAGATTTTCATATCATATGAAAGCTCGTATTTTTCTCATCATCATACTGAAATTTGACGGCCTAATTCGGTATAATGACAGAGAAATCGACGAAATAGCGTTGAATTACCGCGAATGGTGGTTACCACCGATATAGTTTGTGTACTACTCAATGGGTACAGTTCACAGCATCTTGTGCGTCTAAAATAAGAACCATAATAGCTATGCATCTCAAATTTTGGGACACGACGTTTTTAAGGATGACCTTTCATGTAGAATAGAAAACTTCAAGTTGAAAATCGGAACATCTACCTTTAAAGAAGGAATGTTATGACGTATGGAGGCAAAGATTTCATAGAAATGACCTGATAGAATGTAAACATTAATGTTATGTTCACCTTGTGTGTGTAAAGGCTTTGTTCTGTATTGTTTTACTCATCTCCTACTTCCTTCTTGGAGTGGATAATCCATCTTAACATTTCCTAGAATTAATTTATGGTAGTTGAACTTCTTAGAATTACATCACATTGAGAGATATGATTGGTCAAGATGCGTGGAGCAAAATAAGTCACCACAGGAAATCAGTATGTTCCTGTGGACTAGTGACAATGTGCATTGTAAGCATTAAGATATATAAGGTAGATGTAAAGGGAATTTAGTTGAGTTATCTATAAAGAAGTTTTATAAAGTTTTCTAGATAGTTGATCCATAACCTCTGCACTTAGACCTCTTGCTAACAAACTATATGTAGCTAAAACATATTGCGATGTGTTACTGAACTTCTTATTATGGGCTAGTTCCCCTCACCAACTAATGCTTGGTGGCAACACAGGGACACCCAACCCCCCTGGTGATCAATGGTCATGATGGTGGAGAATGCGAATCTTGGTGTTAAATGATGGAGGAAAAACCGAACATTTGTGATAAATGGCAGAGAACCTGAATCTCGGTGATAAATAATGGATGATGATCCGAAACCCGGTGAAACAGCAACAGCGATGGAGAAAATGTAAACAGTAAAGAAACACAAGTCAGGCCAGGTTTTTGACTTCCTGCTACCGAAATGTTTGCCAATTCGGTACTGTCCGTGGCGTACTGTCCGACGGTGGACCGGATGAGAAAACTCTATGGTATCTCTACATGTAGCCTGTTTTGTGACTGTGACGAATATCCAAGACCGGTTGTGAACTACGTGTAATATTCTATCTGAACTCCAGCAGCTATTTCAACAACAAAGAAGAAGACTATTTGTCATGTTTAATTTTATAACTGCTTGTTGATGTGTGAATGCTAGACAAACTTTATGAAGACACAGGCGAGACACGCCGTTCGAGAACCGCCTTGTTGTATTTGTAGGCCTTTGTGTGTGTAAAACAAAAGAAGGGAGTGGGTGTCATAACTTTGTTTCTACATTCCCAAGGGGGGTCATAATTTTTATTTTTTTTAGTATCTAGGGAAGGGTCATGGGTTTTTGGTTGTTACTTTCTTCCAGCTACCAGCCCCCGTCTGGTAGAAATAATGAACGGTCCCTAAGTCAAAACAAAATATTACTTATTGATCAACGGTATATTCTATAAAAAGGCATATTCTAACAGGTATCCAGTGTCAGTACAGGCACATACAATTTACTGGTGATGGAATCGAACCAACAAACTTGACCTACATACATATTACATAATTCAAGCTGTACCTTACCGGTTTTACCCAGTACGATTTGATCTTTTTGAGATACATTGTGTTAAAGTGAGGGATGTCAGAAACCAATTTAATTACCATCGCTGATCTTAAATAATGAAACAATCTTTATGATTATGATGGAGGGCACAAATTATCATTTTTCAAACCACCCTAAACATGCCAGTTAACTTATATAAGGCACAACAAAAAAGAGTTGTGTTGCCTTCATCCGGCCGGGTCAAAATTACGGAAAATGTAGGCCGCCATGGGTTTTTTAAAAAAAAATATTGGGTTTTTTTAAGACTTTTTTTAAATGTTTTTAAAATTTTCTTTTTTATATTTCAACATTATTTTTACCTATCTTACGGTGTGTGTAAAAGCCAACGAAACCAAGAAAACCTAACAACAAGCTCGGGGTTGTACTCCACGTACAAGTAAGAAAATGCAACTAGGGATGTGGTCGTCCCAAAACCAGCAAAAAATGTCGCATGGTAGAACTCGCAAATGAACCGATGGAACCTACCTATGCCTCTGAAAAAGGTATGGTACACAAAAAAGGTATATTGTCAAATTTTACGGGGGGGGGGGGGGCAGCTTAAAACTAATCAGATCTGGAATCAGCACCAAATTTCGTTTCAAAAAAATGTTTTTGATTTTGTGGTATATCATTCCATCAAAGAATAGAGTAATTATTAAAGGCATATTCCTGAATTGTTGACCAAATTTCAGGATCGCGGTCCATTAAAGCGGGTAATGCCCCTTTAATGTGAGCCGAAATTATATCAGTTCTCAACATTACAGAGCATCATATTTAGGACAAGTGATGAGAAGGTGGTGTGAAACATTAAAAGAATCACAAGAAAATGCTTTATACATGCAGGTGAATTTCATTAACAAACAAACAAAATCATAATTTGGGTAGTATCCCTTTAATTTGACCATTTCTCCTTTCATATGGTTTACAAACTTATAAGATTTGGAATCAGTACAACATTTCAGTTCAGAAAAATGTTTTGATTTTGTGGTATATTATTCCATCAAAGAATAGAGTAAGGCATATTCCTAGATTTTTGACCAAATTTCAGGATTGCGGACCATAAAATCGGGTAATACCTCTTTAATGTGAGCCGGAATTGCTTTATATAAGTTCTCAACATTACAGAGCATCATATTTAGAACAAGTGATGAGAAAGAGATGTGAAACATTAAAAGAATCACACGAAAATGCTTTATGTGAATTTCATTAAAAAAAACAAAATTCGGGTAGTATCCCTTTAATTTGACCATTTTCCCCACACAAATGATTTACAAACTTATCAGATCTGGAATCAGCCCAAAATTTCAGTTCAGAAAAATGTTTTTGATTTTGTGGTATGTTATTCCATCAAATAATAGAGTAATTATTAAAGGCATATTCCTAGATTCTTGACCAAATTTCAGGATTGTGGACCATAAAATTGAGCAATATCCCTTTAATGTGAGCTGAAATTGCTTAATATCAGTTCTCAACATTACAGAGCATCATATTTGGGACAAGTAATGAGAAAGAAATGTGAAATATTAAAAGAATCACAAGAAAATAATTTATAGGTGAATTTCATTAAAAACACATAATTAGGGTAGTATCCCTTTAATTTGACAACTTTCCTCACAGGTTCGGATTTTACACTCACCAGATTTGAAATCAGCACAAAATTTCAGTCTAGAAACACTGTTCAAATTTTGTGGTGTATTCCATGCATGGTTCCCAAAAAAAATGATTCTTGGATCCCCAGCTAACATTGACAACATCCAGCTCATGCAACGAGAAAATTGCAACCGGATGCCTACTAGAAAGCTGCAACCATTGGGCAACGAGAAAGCTGCAACCGGATGCCTACTAGAAAGCTGCAACCGGTTGCCTACTAGAAAGCTGCAACCGGTTGCCTACTAGAAAGCTGCAACCGGTTGCCTGCTAGAAAGCTGCAACCGGTTGCCTACTAGAAGTGAATATATATTAGTTGCCCATCCATAGGAGCCACTTCTAGTGGGCAACTAGTAGTGCAACCAGTCAGTGGGCTACCGGAAAGGCTCACTTCTAGTGGGCTACCATGAACGTCATGAACGGCTGTGTAAGGCGGGATTCATTTCCGACCTCTCTTATAGAGACCGTGATGTCACTGCGTTATTATCATATCGTAGTTTTTTATGATCGCAGCATACAGATATTATTTGAAGCACTTTTGAATATTTCAAAAATACACACGCGCGTACAAATACCAAAAACTTACTTCTTCGAGTTGAGCTTGAGGAAATGAATTACATACACCACCGCATTCTTCACTGCCTATCGCCCATCGACATCTAACTGTATCCCCATCCGGGTCATTGGCTGTAAAAGCAGTCAATGATTGTATTAGCCGCAAATTAAGTTTATGGTTTTGATAATTGATAATCGCGTGAGCAATGGCACGGCATGAGTGCACTAGCCCTTGAGCGCCGCATGCACAAGGCAATAGGGCTGTCTTACCTACAGAAATCAGGCGTTGCGCTTGCGTTGCGCTGAAAAAAGTATCAAAGCGCCAAGCAAACGTATAAGTAGAGAACTGATTGGGGGCGCAGTGGCCACTGGCTAGAGCGGGAGAAGGTCCCCATGTAGCACGCAGGAAGAGCACGGAAAAATGCTCAAAATTGTCAATTTTTAAAACAAGGTATAGCTCTTAGTACGCTCTTAGTCTTATCCCGCTTATCACATTTTAACGGCGCTCTTATTACGACCCATTGTGTTTCTACTTTAAAGTCTCACGGGCTGTCACTGCGCTTCCACTACGCTGTAAATATTCTTGGTGCGTTCAAGTCGTTGTCTGCGTTACTAGTACGTTCTCAATACGTTTGCACAACGTTCTCTGTGTGTGCTCGATTGCACGAAGGGGATTAGATTCAAATCATCACCCCTAGTACAATACCAATACCTGTTAAACTTTAGCAATCGCCCTATAAAGAGAGCCTCCTGCCTGCTCAGTCTGTTTAGGGGGCTTGAAAAGTGAACAACATTATACAGTATATAGAACGATATACACCTAGCACATAAAGTCCCTGCTCAGGTGCTTTGAGGTTGACTAATTCAAAATATATAATCGGTACCAAAAATCTGAGATATACATTAAATTAGCAAATTTCTTCTCCGCAGTTTGATACCTCATTCAACAAAATCGAATGAATACTTTTAAAGTTATGGCGATTTCAATGACCGCGCATGCAACAGAAATGTTGCACTAGGTATAGGAATCATTGATTTGTGTGTGATTACTGTCATAACTGTGTGCTATCTGACGAGACAGATGAATGGGTCTTTAGTGATAACCGCAATGTGCGGGACAAAGGGTGTATCTGGCTGTGAAGAATACAAGTCTTAGCTGATAAGCTGTGAGTTTTTCAGTGCGTAAATCCATAGACGGGTAAAACATTGATTTTTACCGTCTATGGTAAATCACACACAAATCAATGATTTCCTATACCTAGTGCAACATTTCTGTTGCATGCGCGGTCATTGAAATCGACATAACTTTAAAAGTATCCATTCGATTTTGTTGAATGAGGTATCAAACTGCGGAGATGAAATTTGCTCATTTAATGTATATCTCAGATTTTTGGTACCGATTATATATTTTGAATTAGTCAACCTCAAAGCACATGAGCAGGGACTTTATGTGCTAGGTGTATACACCATGGGAAGACTCAAAGGCAAAGCTTTTTCAGCACCCAAGGACAGCGCCCAAAACAGAACGCCGAACCCCCGCGCTTGTTTTGTGCATGCACAAAACAAGCGCGGTGCACTGGCGCTCAAGGGCGGCCATCAGGACCATGGGGACTCACGTCCCAGTAAGTTCCCACTGCGTCACCGAGAGTTAGGTGCGGTATTGTAACTTTTGTGTATTCACCTGACACATGATGCATTGAGTGTGGTAGTTTTTTAAAGAACGACGCATAACAATCCCGCACCTTACAATCCCGCACCTTAATGGTCACCGAGGGGTTATACCTTGATGGGCTTGGCGTTTTGATAATTTTTCAGCTTAGTGCAAGCGCCACCCTGATCGCAGCAGAATGTGAAAGGGTTTTAGTGACCTTGATTTAAAAATTGACGATTTCGGACAGTTTTCCGCGCTCTCACTGCATGTTTATTTATAGTTTGATACTTCTTTCAGCGCTGTGCAATGACCTGATTGCCGTGGTGTTACAGGGCCATAAAAACAAGAGCAATTATCAAGCACGCATGCACTCGAAGCGAATAATGTATTTATCATACACTTCGAAACATGTAGGCCTATTAAACATTTTCTAAAATCATAATATTGATGTAATATGCAAATTAATACATAGAGCACTAGGATTCCTGGGCGCCGGGGTTGATAAGGCCCATTGACCATGTTGACTTGTATGATTTTATGCGAACAAAACCGTATTTCATTTTGTCACGTTTCTCGTGGGAGAGAAGGCCAAGATACCAATGGCCTCAGTTTCTTATTGAATTTGACAAGTCGCATACGGTATATGTATCAAAAATAATAGGCATGAATCTTACTTGGTATTATTAGTGTATGATTGCATCCGTGTTGTAGTCTTACAATAGGTGTAATGGCCGAACGCGGAGATGAATTGGGTCTTCCTGTATCTGTTCTTTGTGTCAAGTTGACTGTCGCTGGTAAAGACCAACGCTGACCTCCAACATTAACGGGAATCCAAGCATTACCTGCAAATCTTAGTGAAACAAATCATAATGAAATAGGCGTGTTATCATGGTTATCATGCATGTTACATTTTTGTAATATGTTTAAGGACGCATCAGTTGAAAAGGCTGATGCCATTGTTGCAAAAGTGAATGTCCAAATAAATAAATAAAATAACATGACTCTTTTTATGTTAATTTGTAAATGCTCATATATATTAAAGATCAATTCGCCTGTAATTGCCAAAACTGTTAAATCAATGTTTGGCACTCGTGCAAGTATAAGGTATATACAAATCAGTAAAGTTGTAATATAATAACATACTTGACTCCAAATTGGGCATTTGTTGCATCAAACACGACAGAATTCACGCCAGTCGTCCAGTCTTCGCTTGTGCTGAAGTCGGTACAGTAGAATGACATGGGATTTATATTTCCAGAGCAACCATAATAACATTCCAATTGACCTTCCCCAGCTATCAGCTGCCCAGAATCGATGTGACTTTGAGAACAAGTTTGACTCGAACGTCGCCAAGATATTCGCCAAGAAATCGTTACCTGTCCAAAGGTGTGAAACATAGCATAACAAAGTATATGTAAAGATTGTGAGATAGGCTTTTACGACGGGTATTCATAATATAAGTTAAAAGTATAACGGGTTCGCCGTCTGACAAGTTTTAATATGTCAAGCTTTCGTCAGGATTAGCTCTGACTTCTTCAGGACTAAATTATTATAATATTAAACAAAACATAGAGATTGCCACTTCTCTTGTTATCATCATTTGGGCTGCCCATTGCCCGATGATTTGAGAGTAGATGCCCTTTCCTACTTGTGAAAGAATTGGTGGCTCTGAAAAAAGAGCCGTTCAGATGGATTGCCGCTTTTCCCCTGAACAAGGATGGTGTCTCTGAAAAGAGCTCTACACGTAGGTTGCCACTGGCCTACTATATATAACTTTGGTTAGAACCTCCTAAGGACTGCCCCTTGACCAATGGAAATAACGTAGACTGCCCCTTGTCTACTACAGACTGTAATCAGTCTAATGCTAGTAGTGCGGTCACTGATCTGTCAAACGATCTTTACAGATAAGTGACCGCGCTATGCATTAGACTTTGTAGTCTGTGTAGTAGACAAGGGGCAGTCTCTGCGTTATTTCCATTGGTCAAGGGCAGTCCTTTGGAGGTTCTATTAGAACCAAATTTATATCAACATTTCCACATCTTCTTCAACCTTGCCTTTTCTAGCAAATCTAAACTGATGGGCCTAAATCAAATAAATATCAAGCAAGGATGATTTATTTCACACATATCCAAAACTTGATTAAAACGATGTTTAAATATGTAATAGCATCGCTATTTATTGAAACCAGAGTGTGGCGGTCACGACAAAATCATTAAGGGTAAAATATCACAATGTGCAATTCAATTTTACTCTAAATTCGAGTAGCTGAAGAATAGCGCTACCTCGTTAGTAACTGAGGCGTGGAAGTATATTTAGCTAAGTTGCCTCTTAATATTGCATGGTGGGACCGATAGCTGAAACAGATTATGGGTCGTTCTTTAAAAGCCCCGTTCAAATTGTTATGGTTTAGCATGACAACGGGACTGTACATCGGGACAAATTACTTCGTTATAAATGATTGGTCGTTCTTTAAAAGCCCCATCTATATAAATTGACAAAGCCCTGTCCCTTAATATTGTAATCATGTGGGACCGCTAGCTAAAATATATTACTTCGTTATAAATGATTGGTCGTTCTTTAAAAGCCCCATATTGACAAAGCCCTGCCCCTTAATATTGTAATGTGGGGCCGCTATCTAAAATATATTGCTTTGTTATACATGATTGGTCGTTCTTTAAAAGCCCTATATATATAAATTGACAAAGCCCTGCCCCTTAACCCTAACCCCCCTGAATGCTAAAAAATGCTAATCCAAAGTCCCTCTCCAAACGCATGCGCCGTCGGTTTTCGATGACGTAGTCAACCAAGCCTATATAATGAGCGCGGTATACTGCGCGAATGTGTAGCTGAGGGCCGTGGCTTAGTGGTTGGAAGGTGGGGCTTGAGATCGGAGGGTTCCAGGATCGAATCCCGGCAGGTTCCCGGAGATTAAGTTGGAGTTTTTTCCTCGAAAATTGTGATCCCGGTCAAAAATCCTAAACCGGGGTTAGGGTTATTATTGTAACTAGCGGGCATCCGCGCTTCGCGCGGACCCGCTAGAAGATGTCATGGGGAGGTAAGTAAACAAAGCGTAAGAAAATTTGATACAATATCAAGAACATGTCCTACGTACATGTATACATAATCCAGACGGACCCTAAATAATCCGAATATCGCAGGTGCTTTTGATAATCCAGGTATCACGTGCCTTAAAGTAGGTAGACCTTGTGTTTCCAGATACCTATGTAGGCCTCCCGTGTGACCTGAAATGCAGGTACCCGTTGTCCCATTATATCCAGGGACCCCATAGGCCTAAGCCCTACCCCTAATCCAGTTACCACAGGTGCCCTTAATCCAGGTACTGCAATGTGCCGTTATAGCGAGATACCCAGGTGCCCTTACTTTATCATATTCAAGTAAATTAAACGCGGGTGCCGAAGATAGCGGGCAGTAATAGTCATATCACAATAGGCAGTGGTGAGTAATATCAAAGCGTTATAAATGTTTATATAAATATCACGAGTATGTCCTTAAATAATTCACGTAGGCCTACCTAAAGGGCCCTTGATATAATGTAAGTGACATGGTGCCCTTAATACACCATGCGCCTAGGCCCAATGTGCTCTAAATAATACAGATACCCATGTTCCTAATCCAAGTACTCCACGTGTTCTAAATACACCGGTTGCCCATTATAGGCCTAGGCCCTACCCCTCACAGATGGCCTTAACAACCCAGGTACCGCATGTGCCAGCGTTATATCCATACCAATGTGCCCGTATTATATCCAGTTTATAATGGAAAGCGCAGGTATAGGTGCCGAAGCTATAATAGCGGGTGGTTAGTCACATCAAAACGTATATGATTGATGAGAGTATTGTAAAACAGCAAGAGTATGTCGTTTGATACTCTATGTATCCTAGGTGCCCTTAATACTGACATTGGTACCACAGTGCCCTTAATAATCCATAAATACCATGTGCCCTTAAGAAATCCATGTACGCCATGCATGTATAACACATGGTGCCATTGATTATTCAGGTACCACCCCATGTACTTTAATAATCAAGATTGTGTATTAGTGATCCAATATAGGACCTCCCTGGACTATGTGGTTTATCTTGAATCGAATATTAAGGGCACCCGTGATAACTGTGTATAGGGCCTACGTGGAATAATAAGGACATCAGGTGTAGGAATACTTAGAATATTCAGAGTATCTGGATTGCCTTAATCATGTTAATATAATTATAGAACACATGGGTGGGTAACCCCATGTGCCCTTTAATCCAGCAGGTAGACCTACCCCCAGGTGCAGTGACGGCACTAACGGTAGGGGGAAATGCCCAGTCGTGACCTCCACCCTCCTCCCCAGTTACCCCCTGTCAGCTCATGTCCCTACCCATTTTGTACCCCAAATAATAAAAAAAGTTGAATTCTAATGTCAAAACTGAAAGTAACTTAAAATTAGCTTTAAATTGTCTCCCCCGATTCTTTTATTGCCCCGCCACCCCGTTTTCCTCCTTTAAAATGTTAATGCTGGTGCCGCCACTGCCCATGCACATAATGTATCCAGGTATAGGCCTACGTTCTGAGCGTTATAGTGGGTTCTATAGTTTTATAGTCGGTCAGTACACCCTTAAAATCCAGTTATCACAGGTGGCCCACCTGCGCATAGTATATCCAGGTAATTTGAGACTATCTGCGTTTTATAGTGCCCTTACTAATCCAGATACTCTATAATAATCATGATAATATTATACTACACGTTCCGTTTATCCAGATGCCCCATGTGCCCTTATATCCAGAGTATCAACGGTAAGGGAAGTGCGGGGAGGAGGAGGTGGCTTTAGGGTATGATGGGGCAATACCGCACGTTCCGTTTTCCAGATAGGCCTACCCCATGTGGCCTAATAGTAAGGCCGCACTATATCCATATTATCAAGTAAGGGAAGTGCGGGGGAAGGGGGCCTAGACCTTAGGGTATGATGTGACAATCCCGTAATTTACGTGCTATAGGCCGCACGGCGAATAAGCCGCAGCACCTCAAATTAAGATTCAGACCTCATCATAGTATACAGTAAGCCGCACCGCTGTATAAGTCGCACAAAGAAAATGAAAGGGGTGTGTGTGGTGGTGAGGGGGGGGGGTCGACCCTGATCCACCAGCCCATAGCTTCATGACCAGCCATGGGGTTACAACTGCATGGGTGACTCCATCAAATGTATTTTCCTTCAGCCACTTTAGTCACTTTAATACATGTTATCCTGGATACGGTTTGCGCCTTGCTCCCACTTTCTTTATTAAAATAAAGGGCTTGGCTTTATCATGTTTATGATTAATGTTTTGTTTGTGTCTTGCTCTCGTTTAATACCTTGTATTGCACTGTACGGTATGCACCGCGGAGTAACCGTACGGACTGCCTGCTTTCACCCTGCCCCGTTACAATGTACAGTTTGCGCCACAAACGCGTACACACTTTGTCTGCGTCATTACGTGTGCGCCGAATTGCGTGCGCCATGTTAAACGCGGTCGCGTAGCAACAACATAGGGTTGGTATGGTACCGCCAGTTTCTTTATCGTTAGCAAACTCCGCGTTCGTCTATGTTACTAATGTGAAAGTGTCACTTTAAGATCTGTGTAAGAGTTTTTGTTTACATTTAGAAAATATCGTTAAATATTTTTATTTGTCGGACGTATTAGTCCCGTATAAATGCTTGTTACTATGCGTTCTTTAAGAATCACAAACAGCCGCATAATTGAAGAGCTCTTTTGCAAAAGGGCTTACAGGCCACCCCCACATGTTACTCATTTTGCATTAGTGAATTTGCATTGACAAGTACATGGAATTAATCAAATGATTGTATGGCTGTGTTACTGTTTCAATGACTTGGATTAGTGCATCCATGCACGCCAATTGAGGCGCCAACAAAACAAGCCACATTCCACATAATGATTAGACATCCATTCAATAATGCAAAATGAGTAACATGCAGAAGTGGATGTAAGCCCTTTTGCAAAACAGCTCTTCAATACAGAAATGTAGCTATATCCCTGAAGAAAATATTTTGGGTGAAGACCATATGTCATCACTCACTCCGAAAACCACAATTTGTGTCCGAACAGTAGCTACCCGAGTAAAAGAAATTCAACATTTCGGATTATGACCTGTGATCCTTTCTGCGCATGTCTGAAAACGGGAAAATACGGGCATTGAACTATCTAATTAGCTCGTGTATTAGAGGCGCAATTACCACGCTTTTTAAGTTGAAGAGGGACGCGAGTGTAACATTTTATTGAACTATCTAATAAAGCCATGTTCCGAAAATTAGTATATAGATGTGGGACCGCTAGCTAAAATATATTACTTCGTTATAAATGATTGGTCGTTCTTTAAAAGCCCCATCTATTGACAAAGCCCTACCCCTTAATATTGTAATGTGGGACCGATAGCTAAAATATATATTTTCGGCGGAGTACACTAATGGCGAGTAGCTGAAAAATAGCGTTACCTCGCTAGCAACTAGCTGAGGCCACGTGGAGGTATCTTTAGCTAAGTTGCCTCCTGCATTGTGTGACCGAAAGCTAAAACAGATTATGGGTCGTTCTTTAAAAGCCCCGTTCCGACCAATTGTTAAGGTTTAGCATGACAACGGGACTGAACATCGGGACAAATTACTTCGTTATAAATGATTGGTCGTTCTTTAAAAGCCCCATCTATATTGACAAAGCCCTGCCCCTTAATATTGTAATGTGGGACCGATAGCTAACCCATCTATATATATTGACAAAGCTCTGCCCCTTAATATTGTAATGTGGGACCGATAGCTAAAATATATATTTTCGGCCGAGTGTACTAATGGCGAGTAGCTGAAGAATGGCGCTACATCGCTAGTAACTGAGGCCGCGTGGAGGTATCTTTAGCTAAGTTGCCTCTTGCATTGTGGGACAAAGCTAAAACAGATGATGGGTCGTTCTTTAAAAGCCCCGTTCCGACAAATTGTTAAGGTTTAGCATGACTACGGGATTGACAAAGCCCTGCTCCTTAATATTGTAATGTGGGACCGATAGTTAAAATATATTACTTCGTTTTAAATTATTGGTCGTTCTTTAAAAGCCCCATCTATTGACAAAGCCCTGCCCCTCAATATTGTAATGTGGGACCGATAGCTAAAATATATATTTTCGGCCGAGTGCACTAAATGGCGAGTAGCTGAAGAATTATAGCGCTACATCGCTAGTAACTGAGGCCGCGTTGAGGTATCTTTAGCTAAGTTGCCTCTTGCATTGTGGGACCGAAAGCTAAAACAGATGATGGGTCGTTCTTTAAAAGCCCCGTTCCGACAAATTGTTAAGGTTTAGCATGACAACGGGATTGACAAAGCCCTGCCCCTTAATATTGTAATGTGGGACCGATAGCTAAAATATATTACTTCGTTATAAATGATTGGTCGTTCTTTAAAAGCCCCATCTAGGCCTATTGACAAAGCCCTGCCCCTTAATATTGTAATGTGGGACCGATAGCTAAAATATGTATTTTCGGCCGAGTGCACTAATGGCGAGCAGCTGAAGAATAGCGCTACCTCGCTAGTTACTGAGGCCGCGTGGAGGTATCTTTAGCTAAGTTGCCTCTTGCATTGTGGGACCGAAAGCTAAAACAGATGATGGGTCGTTCTTTAAAATGCCCGTTCCGACAAATTGTTAAGGTTTAACATGACATCGGGACTGAACATCGGGACAAATTACTTCGTTATAAATGATTGGTCGTTCTTTAAAAGCCCCATCTATATTGACAAAGCCCTGCCCCTTAATATTGTAATGTGGGACCGATAGCTAAAATATATTACTTCGTTATAAATGCAAAAGTACATCTCAGTCAAAACATCTCTATCTTTTATATCGTCAAAACTATCGTTTGTATCTTTTATATCTTTTATGTTTATATCAAAAATATCAAGAATAACAGATATATCGTCGCAAAAGTACATATCATCTCATCTCTATCTTTTATATCGTCAAAACTATCGTTTGTATCTTTTATATCAAAAATATCAAGAATATCAGATATATCGTCGCAAAAGTACATCTCAGTCAAAAAATCTCTATCTTTTATATCGTCAAAACTATCGTTTGTATCTTTTATATCGGAAATATCGGAAATATCAAGAATATCAGATATATCGTCGCAAAAGTACAACTCAATTAACAAATCTCTATCTTTTATATCGTACACTATCGGTTGTATCTTTTATATCATTTAGATCGACACAATTAATACACAAACACAAAGATATGCAATATCGGTGATGTTTATTGCAGAGATGCATAGAATCAAAACTTGTACATAAACATAAATGGCTCAAAGGCCGAGGTGCCATTTGTGATGAATCCCTAAGTATTTCAACTGGAGTATGAAATACTGCCCTCTAGAGTTTGGAGAATCAATGGCGACCACCATGATAACACACACATGTGCTAGCTGAAGAAAAGACATCAGCTTCCATTGAAAAACGATGCGTTCTTCTCCTCAAACTTTTATTTAATATTCAACCTACTAAGGATTTGGTAACTGGTGTATATATAACACACAGGCCTGCAACGCAGAATGCTACTGTAGCTCTTCCAATGGAACATTTCCCCAAAATGCATGCATGCTTATTTATTTAGACTAGTCTTAGGCCAAGTCCGGACATTTATATAATCATGGAACGAGTAGCAGACTCTACTTGTTCCAGGACATGAATATTGTTTATTATTAATGACTATTCATTTGTATCTTAGTTGAATAAACCTTATACTTGATTTGATAGTTAAAGCCAGAGACGTTTGTTGTTGTTTATACTTTTGAGTGAACTCGATAGGTTTTTCGACCTTGGTCACTTGCTACGCCAGTCATGGCTAATAAGCTAAAATGTAGCGGTGATCGTAACACATTCCATAACATCAAGATCAAGCGCTCTGGCATCTCCTTCCACCCTCTCCCTGTACTAAAAGTCCTCCACATAACTAAGGACTACTACTACAATTTAATTATGCAAGCATGTGGCCATTCAATAAGTTGAGAACAACTAAGCTCCATAATTTGATATCCAAACTGCTCAATTTAAATATGAAGCTTAACCAGGGTAATGTATTTATTTTAATTTGTTCACAGAATATATGAATATGCATCATTATCTTCAACTACTAAACTGATGAAGAATTACTTTATCATAATTTTGAACTATGTTACTGTGAACTACGATTTACTTTGTATCAAGGCATGACCACTGCTTCCCTCATGACATTTCTTTAGTTTCCTGTTACTATCCACTTCTACTGCTCGACTGATGAAGAGGCTCTGCTTTTATGAACCTGAGCTATTTGTGCTACTCTATTGTCTATCGCTCTTCTTCAGGTGTTATATTATTTACCAAGTATGATGTGATTCTGCTGAAGGTATTGGTCATATGCATCATTTAATTGATCATTGATTTTTTCTGCTGACCCTATTGCAGTTACCCTTGAACTACAAGACTGATCAAGGGTGTAAAAGACCACACCCAACCAAAGTTCACTTTGGCCCCAACAACACCAAACCTTATTTTCGGTCCTCACGCCTTGGTTACTGATAACGCTTCCATTTAGAGTTTGGTGTTGGCCATCACCACTTGTCACCTTACAACGCATTTTGTAATTTAATTTGATATACAAATGATAAGCTATTGATAATATTCATTCATGCGAGTTTTTATCTACCAACGTTGGAAAGGAATTCTTTAAACTACTAAACCATCACTTTCCAAAAGGCTCTCAATTGCCCAAGATATTCAACCGAAACATTGTGAAATTGAGTTACTCATGCACAGAAAATGTACAGACCATCATCAGTGCGCACAACAAGAAGATTTTGAAACTTCCAGCCACGGACACAAATGATCGCCCAAGAAATGCAAAGGATATTACTGCCCCCTGG